>OZ024749.1:23824803-23832303 GCA_964016885.1 Eledone cirrhosa | reverse complement strand
GGTAAAACCTATTTGAAACGATTGTGCGTATAGTCAATTCAATTTACAGCAATTGTATTCAAATACGATGATGTAGTGTGTGGTAAGAGGAGGAAAGAATATAGAAAAGAGAAATGGAGTGTGTATTTGCTGGCTGCAAGTAATTATCGCAAGGTGGTATAATTCGCTGATGTAATCATCGGCTGTATTGTCATGTTAACAACGTCCGTCGTGGTACGTTTAATTCCATGGAAACTGGAGATAAGCAGCGGATCAGTGGGCTGGAGCTGGTTTAGAAAACCTAATAGATTTACCGAATCAAAAGCTTTGGGAAAAGTTGCAACAACAACAAAAGACGAATGTAATCAAAATATATATGCAGAATGGAAATAGGAATATACTACGATACAGTAAAATAATATATACAGTGCTTATTTCGCCTAAGACGATAAAAAGCAAAAGAAAATGGAACAGATATGAAAAACAAAGTTACATGTTTTAAGCATTGATATACTTACTTTAATCATACAAAGCAACATGAAAGTCTGTGTGTGACTAACCAGGTAATAAAATTGATTTGGGGAGCCAATACATATTTAAAGTACATATATATTGATAAATTTATGGCAGTAAATAGTTCAGAATATTCTGCTACCACTGACGTAACGATGCGTGTGATTTGGAACTGGGTGGATATGGTTATATTGATGTTGCTGCTGGCGACAAATTAATGAATTACTGCAATGAGTTTGGTCAGTGCAGCCGATGCAGGGATATCGAGGGTCAAAGGTACATGAGAATTCTCAACCTCCTTCAATCGTAATCACTACATAGGTACATATGTATAAATATTTGGTAGTGCCTTTGTTCCACGCATGAACATGAATATATAATATATTGTATCGAACACTGCTTTCTTTTTTCCTTTTCACACATACGGATATTGTTACATACACGTATCTATATACAAATATACATGTATGTATGTATGTATGTATGTATGTATGTATGTATGTATGTATGTATGTATGTATGTATGTATGTATGTTTTCTCTTTCTCTTAATTTCGAGTATATTTTTTTGACCGGCCACCTTCCTGGTGGCAAGGTTGTAAAAGAAAAGAAATTGTCATCCCTTGAATCGCAAGAATATTTTGCCAAATTTTGAAGGTGCCAGCTATCGCAGACATTTGTAGACTATGAATTAGGGAGCTGCGCTTTTTGTCCGCAAATCCAAGTTCAGTCATACTTTGGTCCAAGCGGGTTGGTATATAACCCGTAGCACCAATAATTGTTTCTTCTTTAGGCACAAGGCCAGCAATTATCCAGTGCATTACTGGTACTTTATTTTATCGACCCCGTAAGGATGAAAGGCAAAGTCAACCTCGGCGGGATTTGAACTCAGACCGTAAAGGGACGTAACCCGTAGCACCAATAATGATGGGTATGAAGCTAAAGGTGTATTTTGGATACTGGATTTGTAAACTCCTCATCAATGGTCCGTAGATGTCCTCCTTCTCCTGTATTTTTCTGACAACCTTTACATCAAGTGGGCAGCTGATCTCCACAACAGAACACGTTTTCAATGTGTGGTCCCAAACTACAATATCAGGCCGTTGTGCTTAATTTGGTGGCAGTTTTTATTTTCAGGTTCCACCAGTATTCGTTAGTGCCATCTGTCTCAATATATTCTTCCTCGTTTGTTGTTAATTTTGTTTTCCGAAGTGCGTTCCAGATGGTTCTAGCTATCCCATCGTGTCTCATGGGAGGTAGTAGCGAGATGACATTCTTTCGCAGCTGGCAACAATGTGGCTTACATCCTCGATCTTTGTTTTACGTAGCCTACATTTATTGTCAGCTGCTGGCCCTCCTCTTTTGTGCAGCAGATATTTGGTAGGGAGTTCTTGTTCCTGTATTGCATAGAGATATCCCTCAAGGTTTGATGTCATAAACTTGTCGGAACTCCATGCCAGGCTTTTTGAGTGGTCTATCCCCTCTATGGTCTGTGTGTTACGCCTCAAGTATCCATGCACAACTTTTTCTGTAAATTGGTCAATTCTTTTTATCTTGTTTGAACATTGAATAGGATCTTCCGATTTCTCTGGGTGAGAGATTTATATCAGGCTTTATTCCATATCTCTCCTCAGATCAGTCGCTATTCTAATGATATTTCTTTTTTCATGCTCATAAACCTGGGCAAGATGGTTGCCAACCTTTTTCCTCTGTTGAAGGTGTTGCTTCAGTGTTACTATCCGGGACTCATATGTTGTTAATATTGATTTTAGACTCCGGCCACCTTCCTTGCGTGAGAAGTATAGCCTATCCACATCACCATTGATGTTAAAGTTCCCAGTAACACTGAGAAGTTTTCGAGTTCTAACATCCATCTCACTTAGTTCTTGCAATGACCAGTTCAGTAGGCCAAATGTTGGCGTTAGAATTGGCACAGCATAAGTATTGTGGGCAATGTGTTTGTTGTATGCTGACAGTTCTGATGACCATATTTTCTTTACTCTTCTGAGGTATTCAGTTCTGGTTCTCTCCTTATTTATGGGTCCATCATATCTGACATTCTCATCCTGTCCAAGATATCTGTAGTTGTCACATGACTGCAGAGGTTATATTGTCAGGCCGTTCATCTCTAGATTTCTAGAGGAGGGCACAGCTCTTCCACGTTTTACTGCCAAATATGCACACTTGGACTCACCAAATTTCATTTTGATGTCGGTTGAAAATTGTGTAATGAGTCCAATTGCTTCTTGATGTCATTGATATTTAGCCCATACAACTTCAGGTCACCAACAAAGAAAAGATGGGAGATACTTCTGGGCCCACTTCTTTGTCCACCTTGTTTCCTGAGTAGGTAAGATAGTGGATTCAGTGAGAGAACGAAGAGTAGCACCGACAAGCTATCACCCTGAAAGATGCCCTTCTGGTAATGTATTTTATCAGTCTTAACCTTCTCCCTCTCACCTCTAAGGATCAAATTGGTGTACCAGTTCTTGGTCAGGCGTTCAACAGCAGCTACCAATGGTTGTGGGACATGAGCTAACTGTAAAGCCTTAATAATCCACCCATGAGGTACACTGTCGAATGCTTTGTGATAGTCCAGCCACACGACAGTCATGTTTCTGCGATTCTTTGTTGTTTTTTCCTGAATCATGTTGTTAGTTAGTAGGTGATCTATGCAACCCCACACCTCCCTCTTTCCACCAGCTTGCTCAGGTGTTATGATGTTGTTGGTAGCACAGTGATCCTGTAAGAACAGGTTAAGGCATCCAGTATATAATTTATACATGATGTTTTGGCAGGCAATTGGGCGGTAATTTTTAGCAAGGTTGGTTTGGCTATTTTGGGGAATGAGGAGAGTAGTGGCAGTTGATAACCATCTGGGCAGTTCGTGTGTGCCCTTAATGGTTTCTGTAAACAGCCGTATGAGATCTTGCCGATAGAAAGTGAAATTCTTCAACCAGTATCCTGTAATGAGGTCTGGGCCTGGCGATTTCCTATTCGACATTTTCTGTAGAGCTGTTTCCAGTATTGATCCATCTATGTCATATTGTTTTGTCTGGACATGTTGGCAGTAGTCCTGTTCCAGTTCTTTTAGCCAATTAGCTTGTCTGTTGAATCCGTCATCCGTTTCCCATACATATCTCCAGTAGCTCTCAACCTGTTCTTTTGAAGGGGTGTCGTTTACAGGGATTGAGATTTTGCCACCTAAGCTGCGATAAACTGATTTAGGATCTCTGGCAAACAATCTATTTAGCACTTGTCGTTTATGTGCTGTTGACTTATATTTTAGTCTTTCTGTTGTAGCTGTGAGTTGTTGTTTCAACTGGTGTAATTTGGAGTTCAAAGTTTTAAATTTTGTATCTCCAAATCGTCTCTCTAACTTTTTCTTTAGGTCTTCCTGGTGTCGTGTGAAGTTGCTCTCTATGTTGCATTTCATAACGACTGCGATGTGTGAGATACTTCGTCTCAGGGACAACATTTTGGTTTTTAAATTTCGCATCCACGCTGGTTCAGGCTTTCTGTTTGTATCTTGATAGCGTGGTTTTAGATGTGTGTTATATGATAGCAATGTGACAGCTGAAACATATAACAAAACATTACGCGTTTCAAATGTCGTTT
Source organism: Eledone cirrhosa (assembly GCA_964016885.1). Classification (NCBI taxonomy): domain Eukaryota; kingdom Metazoa; phylum Mollusca; class Cephalopoda; order Octopoda; family Eledonidae; genus Eledone; species Eledone cirrhosa. Next base: position 23,828,194 of record OZ024749.1, on the reverse strand, counting down.
CTACACCTTTAGATCGTATAGCCTTCAGATAATTGCCAGCTATTTCGTTCACCGCTTCCAATTCCAATTTAGTGGGTTCTTTACTGACTCTAGTGTTGTATGGTCTGTCACTCACATTAAGGCTGTGTATCTCTTGAAACATATCGTTCCATATCACTTGTAGGGTGCCCACAAGTTTTTGGTGCTCTGTTTGTTCAGTAGAGTCATGAATTGCAGCCTCGTTGTTGATGTGGTGACACTTACTACTAGAGTCAGCTGACCTTTCTCGCTGTTCTTCAGTGGAAGTGGGATGGATTTCAGCAAAATTGTTGGTGAGCTGTTCACTGTTAGATTTAGCCGGCCATTCTCTTTGTCTGTCAGTGGAGGTGGGGTGGTTGTCTACAAGGGCTGTATTTGTAGTATCACTCGATTCCGTTAGATGTATCAATTTACATCTAATGATATGTTTTGCCTGTTCATTTAGATTGCTTTGGGAGAAAAGTCTAATTCTGGGTGTTTGGAGTTCCATAAAGTTTTTAGCCTTGTATGTATGTATCTATGTATGTATGTATGTCAGGTCACCAGTTGGTGCTACTGGTAACATGTATCCCAGTACAACCTGTTTCATGGTCGGGTCGTTGGCGACTAAACTGGCAACACCACCAAGTTTTCTTGGTGAGGAGGGTGACTTTGGACATCCTGCAGGACTAAAAACAAAACCTGCCAAAGGGCAAAGGAGCTCTTAAGAGTCAATGGCCATCCAAAATCATCGGGAGAGATGGCCACTTAGCCTTTGTCAAGGAATAATTCTAGGAGAAAGAAAACTCTGATATAACACCTGCAACCCTGATGGTATCCAATGATGTTGACTCGTTCTTCTTTTTGGTAAATATCATCTTGGTTAAGAGAGTGGGACTGGCTTTGTGCAGTGCCTTTGCTCACTATAAAAGCTTCACGGCACAGGCATTGCTTTATATCTGGAGATCTCTCGGCACTTGTCGTCACATGGTACCATGGCCCCAGCACTATGTGTCAATAATTGTGACAAGTGTAGTGTTTGTACCAGAGTTTTCAAGTCGCTGGCTGGACTCAAATGTCACACTCGTTCAGCGCATCGGTAGGGGTTCTCCTACATGGATATAAAGTAGTGGCCGTACTCGAAAACGAGTTGGCAGCCACCATGTGTGTATGTATGTATGTCAAAACATGTCAAAGGGCAAAGGAGCTCTTAAGAGTCAATGGCCATCCAAAATCACCGGGAGAGATGACCACTTAGCCTTTGTCAAGGCAGAATTCTAGGAGAAGGAAAACTCTGATATAACACCTGCAACTTTGATGGTATCCAATGATGTTGACTTGTTCTTCTTTTTGGTAAATATCATCTTGGTTAAGAGAGTGGGACTGGCTTTGTGCAGTCCCTTTGCTCACTATAAAAGCTTCACGGCACAGGCATTGCTTTATATCTGGAGATCTCTCTGCACTTGTCGTCACATGATACAATGTTTATATATATAGGGCGTCCCCAAAATATATAGACACTTTGATTACCTGTACATGTAATATTTAATAGAATGCTGTTGAAGTATGTATATATATTTTGGGGACACCTTGTGTATTTATATATATATATAGAAGATGTTAAGGAGGTGCGGATCACGGTCTGTCGGTTGTGAAGTAGATCAAGTTTTTTTTATGGTATTTCGTTGTTCTATAACTTTACAGCTGGAGCAGCTCATGCTGTCACAACTGATAATCATCAACGAAATGTACATTTTAATAAATCCAAACCAAACGAATGTTACCTTAGAACTTATATATATATATATATATTGGCAACATGACCCTCCCAAAGTATAACAATATATATATATATATATATTATATATATATACTATATATATATATATATATATATTATATATATATATATATATATACTATATATATATATTATATATATATATATATATACTATATATATATATTATATATATATATATATATACTATATATATTATATATATATATATATACTATATATATATATATATATATATATATATTATTATATATATATATATATACTATATATAATATATATCTTGACTTTGCGAAGGCCTTTGACAAGGTCGACCACGGAATGATATGTCACAAACTACACGGACTCGGCATAACTGGAAAAGTAGGTGAGTGGCTGCAGGGCTTCCTGAGGGACAGAAGCCAGGCAGTCGCAGCAAATGGGGCCTCTCGAGGGAAACACCGATAACAAGTGGGGTGCCTCAGGGGACAGTCCTGGGACCACTACTGTTTTTGGTGGCTCTCTCGGACATGCCCTCTGTGGTGCATGCAACAACATCCCTCACTAGCTATGCTGATGACACTAAGGTAGCACAGGCAATCAAAAACCCGGCTGACGCTGCCCTCTTACAGCAGGATCTGGATGCCATATACAGATGGGCGGAAGAAAACAACATGCAGTTTAATGCTGGCAAATTCCAAGCCCTACAATACAAACCTGCAAACACAAACGCAAATATAGCGGAACACAGCTACACAGGACCAGGAGGGACCGATATCCCCGTGTCAAAATCGATACGAGACCTGGGCATAGACATGAGCGATGATGCATCTTTTTCTTCACACATCATGAAGGTGGCGACAGCATGTAGACGATTCGCTGGCTGGATCTTGAGGACTTTCCTTACAAGAGATCGAGACACCATGTTGACACTGTGGAGGACTTTTGTCCTAAGCCGCCTGGACTACTGCTCCCAGCTGTGGTCATCCCATAGTGTCAAACTAACCACAGAGCTTGAGGCAATCCAGCGAAGCTACACCAAGAGGATTGCCAAGATGAGGGAGACAAGCTACTGGGAGAGGCTGAAGGAACTGAACCTCTACTCCTTGGAGCGAAGACGGGAGAGATATGCAGTGATCTACATGTGGAAAATCCTGGAGGGACTAGCACCAAACTTTGGCATTGGAGCTGGACCAACCGTCGAACAGGACGTCACTGTTTGGTGCCAAAGGTCCCGTCTTCCACATCTAGAATAAGGAGCAGGTATTGCAATAGCCTGGGATTCAAGGGCCCTCAACTCTTCAACAGGCTGCCGAGGCATCTGCGAGACTTGCATGACGTGGAGGTGGATGTCTTTAAGAAACATCTCGACACCTTGTTATCCAGGATCCCGGATGAGCCCACAGCAAGACACGAGGGAAACCTAAGGGCAGCAGCAACAAACTCCCTCCTACACCAGTGGCCAACCTATACAGGCTGGAGATAAAATGTGTAGCAACAAGGGCGGTGCCCCAGCATGGCCTCAGCCGGATGGCTGAAACAGGTAAAGAGTAAAAGAGTATATATACTATATATATATATATATATATATATATATATATATACTATATATAT
>OZ024749.1:23812303-23819803 GCA_964016885.1 Eledone cirrhosa | reverse complement strand
CACACACACAGATATATTGGCACATACACCCCCCCCCATATATATATATATATATATATATAACCACACACACACATATATATATATATATATAGGCACATACACCCTCTCCCATATATATACTGTCGAGATATAAAATATACAGAAGCGAGGACCAACCAAACAGTGAGTGTGTTCTGTTATTATTTCTGGCAATAATTGGCAGTATCGGTAGAGAGTCGGACATCATGCTTTGAAGCATAAAGTTACGTCCCTTTATGATCCGAGTTCAAATCCCGTCGAGGTTAACTTTGCCTTTCCACGGGGTCGATAAAATAAAGTACCAGTAATGTACTGGGTAATTGCTGGCCTTGTGCCGCAAAATAGAAACAATTATTACAACAATATGACCCTCCCCAAGTATAACAATATATGTATATATATTTCTATATATAAAACATATGCTTAATGTAATATATAGCAGCATAATTTGTTCCAGTGTTTAAAAAGTTGTGATTGCGGTGATACGGAAATAGTTTTAAAATCTACGAAAATATAGGGCAAGGTTATGTGTTTGTGTTGAACCTTCACCGCTTGTTACAGCAAGTGTTCCAGTTCTTCGAATACCGTAAATACTTGCTGGTAGATTTATCGTATAAATTGTTGAGTTTTCCAAAGAGAAGAGCAGCCAGGACGTAGCTTTTATTGAGGTTAAGTGTGACACAGTGTATGACACGGCTGGCATATTGAATAGCAGATATAACTGATTTTTGCCAGCTGATTTGACTGAAATAACGTTAAATCAACTGCCGGACTGAAGGACACAGCATGACACTCATTTTGTGGATCGAACACAGGATACTTACATCTTGTGCTCCGGACATTCAGCTCTAATCCAGATGCTTTCTAAACGCTAACATGTATATATCAACAATTTTTGAAATATTTATATTATACTCCGCCACAAACTCCCCGTAGTACCTATACCAATACAAATACAGGTAAACCATCATCCCCAAAGCAAAACTATTTTATTCTAGATTGCGCTACAACTGAACTGTCGGGGCTGTATATTTATTTCAGTAATTAAACTAAATTATTCGGCAAACATTCAACGATGTGGTGTAGATGGGAGTTCTAGTTAATCGGTTATGGATCATACAAGTATAATTCGTTGTACTGTGTTGTAGAAAACATTACTTCCTTCGTGTAACTAAAGTTCATTCATCTGAAAAATGATGACCAGCGGAAGCTGTGAATGAACTCTGTAGATCACAGACTTCCCGGCCAGATGGTCAAGTGACTTGCATGCGGAGTCACTTAGCGGTCATGAAATAGGATTACGTTTACAGAAATAAGCTTCCAGGTCCGTCCAACCAATGGAGTTAGGAAACACACTACGAAAAAAAAAATTACTCTCTTACTCAATCTTATACATGGGAGATGTTAAATTATAATACACTTAATTCTTAGGATTTACAGGTATTAGAGAATCTCAGAAAAAAAACAATAAAAACATAAGTACAAATCAAATATATATATATATATTATTATACTTGGGGAAGGGTCATATTGCTGTGATAATTGTTTCTACTTTAGGCACAAGGCCAGCAATTAACCAGTGCATTACTGGTACTTTATTTTATCGACCCCGTAAGGATAAAAGGCAAAGTCAACCTCGGCTGCCAGAAATAATTGTTTCTACTTTTGGCACAAGGCCAGCAATTTCCCGGTGCATTACTGGTACTTTATTTTATCGACCCCGTAAGGATGAAAGGCAAAGTTAACCTCGGCGGGATTTGAACTCAGAATGGCAAGGGCAGTAACTATATGCGTCAACGCATGGCGTTCAACCCTCTACCGATACTGCCAATTCACCCAGAAATAATAAGAGAACACACTCACTGTTTGGTTGGTTTTCGCTTCTGTATCTTTTATATCTCCACTGTTAATTCATTTGGTCCTCAATGTTTATCATTGACTGACCAACGGTCAACAATCCAGATATAAACATATATATATAGTCTAACAAAGTTCTTTCGTTGCACATCTGCAACATCATCAGCGGTACTAATATGTTCCTCCTGTTGCATTGTATGTCTACGCCACATGGCGTAGACATATATATATATATATATATATATATATATTATGTATATATATATATATATATATATATTATGTGAGTGTGTATTTCAAAAGTCAAAGGAAACCTTTCGCAATTTTTATTGAATGGACCCCACGAGGTTTCTCGACAACTACGTTTTAAACACACGGTATTTCTTTCAGGCAACTTATCAAAGTATCCGCGGGATACTAATAGATGTGTCTAGAAATTACAAATTTCCACAGTGGATGTATGAATCGCAATAGTGAATAAAGGAATTCAGCGGAAAACTCATTCCAAAGACTAAAAGGATTCTTCGATAAAAACGGAGGATATTTGATGGGTTGACGCTAATAGTTTTGCAGTGAAACATTTCCTGAAACTAACGTTTAGTTTATATACATGATATATCACCATATAAACACATTTAACTTTCTACAACGGAATTACAACAAATCTCAAATCAGAACAATTTCCTTGGTACGTTTAGAAAATTCTCTATAACATTAAGAGGGGGGATGAAATGAACTAAAACTTGTTTTATTTCTCTGGATACAAAGAAGGGAGCAATTCTCGGGAAGAAATGATAAAATGAATACGGAATTATTACTATTGATTTCCAAAGGTCTTATTGATAACATTGAAATAAGATGAAAAGCGAAAATGCAATGTACTGGAATATGGCAAAGGTGATGAGATCTAATCCCACCACGTATTCTGTCATGTAATAATAAACAAGATAGGGTTAATGTTGTTGCATTGTTTTCAACTAAATCTGTGTGTGTATAGGCGTGTATCTGTCTGTCAGTTTGTCAGTCTTTCTATCATTCTCTGTACATCCACTCACATGCACACACACACACACATATAAATATAAATATATATATATATATATATATATATATATATATATATATATATATATATGTGTGTGTGTGTGTTAATATATATATGTCTGTGTGTATTAATTTATATATATGTATATATATATCAAGTAAGAATATTTTCGAAATATTTTCGAATATATATATATATATGTGTGTGTGTGTGTGTATGAGTAGGCGTGTGTGTTTATGTGTGCATGTGTAAGAGAGAACGTGTGTGTGAGAGAGAGAGAGAGAGAGAGAGAGAGAGAGAATGCAATCGACTGTGTTTTCGTACAGCTCATGAAGAAATCCTTCTCGTGTGATTTCACACATCAGTAAAAAGAGACAAAGAATCGTTGATTTCTACGGTTTATGGCGATAGTGACAGTGATATTCTATGTATATATAAACGTGTGATGTAAGTAATAAATAAGTTATACTATAGACCAGGCATCCTCCCACATTTCTTTTATTACTGAACAGTTATACGATTTTTCCAAAAGTTAGTAAGAGATTAAACATAACCACACTTCGGGCTGAGGAGGGTAAACTCTCCAAATATCGTTCTCTCTCTTCAAAAGGTTTTGCAGTCGAGCCTGTAACTGTGGAGACCTCTGGTGTCTTTGGCTCTAGGGCAAACTCGCTACTCACCACCACCGGCGCAGAGCTGACTAGTCGCAGATGTGAAATTCGAGAGCTGGAATAGCTTTTCCCACGCATCTCCCTCACCATCCTCAGGGGAAACGCCTTCACTATTCTGTCCGCCCGGACCGTGGGGTGGCCAGCGCGTAGGACCCCATTTGCTCATAATAGAGAGAGATTGAGAGGCCGGGAGAGACGGAGGCGATGACAGTTGGAGTTTGGTTCCTCTGTGTTCGCCCTGTTGCTGATGTGTGTGTAATGTTACACTTATTTTAGGCTTTATATATAGCGTATTTTAATTAAATTTTATTAAAATACCTTATTTGGCTGGACTTCACAATGCGTTTTAAAGACTTTGTTTTCCTCAAAATACAATTCATAACACATCTATATTGATATATAGCCAGAGTCCTGGTGTTACTTCAGTGCAAGGCGCATACAATAGTCCACTACGATGATAAAAAGGTAGGGAGCCAATATATCTCCCTGGAGCACTCCAGCCAGTATCTCAAAGAACTCTGTCATCCCATCGGTCTGAGACTTGGACACTGACCAAGAAACTCACTCAGATGGTGGATGAGTGCTACACGAGAATGCTGAGGATGGCTCTGAACATTAATCAGTATACACTGAGGATGAAAAGCTGAGAGCTCTATGAGAGCCTCCCAAAAGTCAGCTCAAAAGTGACACAGAGGCGACTGAGGTTAGCTGGACATGCTCACCGACATCCAGAGTTGAGATTGCATTCAGTGCTCCTGTGGGAGCCCCTACATGGACACACTGGAAGAGGAAGACCAAGGTTAATGTATGTTGATGCCCTAAGGACAGACACTGGTCTGTTGGAGACGCAGGACATGGCAGCGATAATGAAGGACAGAGACCGCTGGAGAGAACTCGTCCATGGACCTCGGGAATTTTACCCGCCCTAGATTGATAGATAGATATATAACTTACTTGCATGTGGATTGGCAGTATCGGTAGAGGGTCGGACACCATGCTTTTCAAATCCCGCCGAGGTTTACTTTGCCTTTCATCCTTATGGGGTTGATAAAATAAAGTACCAGTAATACACTGGATTAATTTCTGGCCTTGTGCCAAATGTAGAAACAATTATGTTTCAGTTTTTATATAGGGAGCTAACGGTGTCTCCAGCTTTTCAACAAGTCCCGTGATAAGTGAACAAAAGATTAATAAAAGATAATGATTTCTGATTTAGATACAAGACCAACAATTTTAGGGAAGAGGGTGTCGATTAAATCGATTCCAGATAGATGTTTATGAATAACAGTTATCAAATAATTATTTATAACATTGGCCCCAACCCAGCAAATTAGGGGCATGAGGAAAATCGATATATTATCGATTCTTCTTCACTACTTAACTGATACTTTATTTATCTAACCCGGAAGATTAAAGGAAAAAGTTGGCTTTGGCTGTATTTGAAATCAGAATGTCGTAAATTAAATAACATAATGCTTTTTGCCCGACGCACCATCGACACTTGCAATCCACCGCCCTAATAATTATTTCTGATTTAGGTACATGGCCACTAAACTTTCACAAAGAAATCGATGTCGACACAAGCCTGGTCAACATATTCATGTGGAAGACCAGCAGTCGCTCATGCATACCAGTCTCCCTTCTTCACGTCACCGATCTTGTCCAGGGGAAAGATAATAGCTGATAAACCTTGGCACCAGTAACGTTGCAACTCATTCATTTCTACAGCTTAGTAAACTGTAGCAACGTCAAGTTGTCTTGCTCAAAGCCCCAACGCATCACCCGGGCCAGGAACCAAACTCAAAAGCTCACGACTGTGAATCCAACTTTCAAACCATTAAGACATGCGCCTTCACAGATTTGTACGCGTGTCTATGTGAGTAATAAAGAGAGCTAAGAGACCTCACTACTGGCTTGGTACTTGTTCAACCCCATAGAAATCATAAAAGGCAAACGTGTCCTCTGTATTATTTGAACTCAGAAGCTTCTGGTGAACCGGAATAAATGGCGATGTGTTTTTTTTTATCTGATACTCCTTATGATTGCCAATTCACCGCCTTAAATTATAAAAAAAATAATTAAATCAATAATACTACAAATAACAAATTAAACTGAAGCAGAAGTAGAAGAATAGAAAGAATAGAAAGAAGAATTGTACACGAGATTAACAATAAACACTTAAGATCATAAGGCACCAACACAAAAGACCTACAATAGCAAAATTCAAAGGAATATATGAGTTCAAAGTCCAAAGGAATAAGCAACCACTGAGGCACAAAAGTGCAAAACATAAAAGAATTGACTTTATACATCAACCTAGGGCAATTATGTGGCCCAGTGGTTAGAACGTCTGATAGAAAACTTTGCGGCAGATTTCCCAAATACTGCGTTGCACCGTGTTCAAATTCCGCTAAGGTCAATTTTCCTTTTAATCCTCTTCATGTATAACATATCAATATACGGACCGATGCTCTCTTACTCACTGTCTATCGATCTATCTCCCTTTCTATCACCCATACTATTTATTTATTTGGCAGACATTGTATGTATGTAGGGTACGGTAACTCCTGCGAGCGTCGTATTGATATACGGCGTTTCTTGGGCATTTCAACCCTGGCGGAGCACATCCCTCTCCAAGCCCGAGTACAGTAGATTTCTTCCAGAGAAAGATAGAAAGTGAGACAGAGGAAATGAGAAAGAGATATAGATGAAGAATCCACGCACAGTACTAGACTGGTACTTCTTTTTTTTTTTTTTGTCGATCTCGAAAGAATGAAAGGCAAAGTTGACCTCAGTGGGTTTTGAGCTCAGAGAGTAGATATAGCCGGAACGAATACCATAAAGCATTCTATCCGACGTTCTAATGACATTGGCTGTGTTTAAATGTTCAAGATGTATGAAAATAAAGTGCCACTAAGATTATGTTAGGAGCTGAGTGCTCCTATGTAACTGACACTATCTGTCGTGTTGTTATGAAATGATATTAAAATAAACAGTGACAACTATAAGAATATGTGGTTTATAAAACCTGCACAGTAAAGGATTCGGTGGAATTGGGCCAGTAAAAAGGACGTAGATTTCAGAGTTGTATCGGGAAGGAGCCACGCAGTTAGAAATTGTACTCAATACCTATATAGAAATGTCATCTACAGGAAAGGAACTGTTTATTCCTGATGATTTTATACGAATGAAACAGTTCTAGTCCTATAGAAATAATATACATACATAATATATATATATATATATATATATATATATATATATATATATAGAGAGAGAGAGAGAGAGAGAGAGGGGGGGGGGGGGGGGTAAATACACACTTTTACCTCTCCCTCTCTCACAACCTCTCTTTGCCTTTCTCTCTTTATCTCTCTCTCGCCCTCTCTATAACTTTGTCACTCTCTCTCACACACTTTCTTTATCTCTCTCCCTCACCCTCTCTCTGCCTTTGTCTCTCTCTCTCACACACTTTCTATATCTTTCTCTCTCACCCTCTCTCTGCCTTTGTCTCTCCCACACACTTTCTTTATCTCTCTCTCACCCTCTCTCTGCCTTTGTCACTCTCTCTCACACACTTTCTTTATCTCTCTCTCACCCTTTCTCTCTCCCCTTCTCGTTCTCATACCCTTTCTCTCTATCTATCTATCTATCCCTGTCTCAGTCTTATTAAAATAAAGAAACCATATTACTTCTCTCACCCACCACCTTTTCAATATTCTACACAGTCTCTCAATGAACCAGTCCATACTTCAGTAAATCTATATAAGATACACCTACCTAGTTAACAATCTGCTGTTTCACAATTATAGTGAGGTTAGATGTTTAACTAGCTTAATTTTTTTTCCCTAATTAGAGATTCAAACACGTGTAACGATCTCCCGTACATTCTCATAAATATATATATAT
>OZ024749.1:23799803-23807303 GCA_964016885.1 Eledone cirrhosa | reverse complement strand
CGTCGGACAATTTGTTGTGCAGCATATAGTTACCACCATATACGTTCTGAGTTCAAATCCCGCTGAGGTTAGATTTGCATTTTATCTTTACAGGGTCGACAAACTAAAATACCAGTAACGAACTGGAGTCGATTTAATTGACTTTCTTCCTTCCAATAGTTTTGGTTTTGTGTCTAAATGAACAACCCTATTTATAAAGAATATTGTTACATTGGCGTAATGGTAGCGTACTTGTCCGACAAACGAGAGGTGTGGGTTCCACTCTCATGTGTTCTCATGCCCATCTGTTTTCCATTCAGCGGCTTTATGCGCCCAGTATCGGAAGAGCGTCATACACGATGCTTTGCAGCATAGAGTTATGGCTATTTACTTTCTGAGTTCAAATGCCGCCGAAGTTAGCTTTGTCTTTCATCCTTACGGGGTCGATAAAATAAAGTACCAGTAATGCACTGAGTAATTGCTGGCCTAACGTAGAAACAATTATTAGATTATATCGTGTAGACACTGTCACGGTGCCTTTTCTATTTCAATTGATACATTTTGTCAAGACTTTGTTGGTGTCGATTCCATGAGAAATTGGTGGGAAAGTACTCAATGTCAACATCCATGAGGTTCCAGTTTATTTTATTGAATGTTAGAAAAAAAAAACAGATTAAAATTAAAAAAGATGAAATTTCGAACGCACACCAAGTAGGTTATGATGTCCACCCACGTATCCGTATGTTATAAGAGGTTAGTCTTGTGTTTTAAATATAAGGGCATTAGTCGTATCATGAAATGGTGTGCCTTGCTCAAGAATACGATGTGTTTCCCAGCCATGAATTTAATTTAGATATTTATATTTGTTCGTCCAACAACCTAGCGACTAGGCTATGTAATTTCACAGAGAGAGAGAGAGAGAGTTTGTGTGTGTGTTTATGGCTGAGAGAGTGAGAAAAAGAAAGAGAAAGTACGTGAGAGAGAGAAAGTGAAAGAGAGAAAGTGATTAGATGAAGTATTAATAAATCCTTTCACTTGTATGTTTCTATAGCGATGGAATTCAACTGACTATAAATACCACAATGAAATGTTATGTTTAAAATATAGGTTTTCTATAATCCTACCAGCATATTGAATACGCCATACTTCCTTTAATACAGAGATTTATGAAGAAAAATATCTACTTGCAAAATCTATATTAATATTAATAAAAGAAGAGGTAGCCTTGCCAACTGCACAGCCAGTCTTGTGTGAAAAACTTCTGAAAACTTTTCAGGAAGATATGAATAATTAAAACCTATTCAGTGATAATCGTTTAATTCCGAAACGGATGTGGGATGAATATTATAAAGTCATATGTCACATCTTTGTAAATTGACTTCCTTTCTTTTCATTGCTATAAAATCGGAAGTATGCGAATGGCTGGCATTATAAAATTGGCAAAATTATATGTCTGTAATTATTCATAAAAGGCTTGTTTCTGAAGCGTTAGAGATCAGAGGAGAATCACCTCTAGTGAACTATTTATCCTCCTCATAATGACCCTTTCTTTTCCACGACTCCAGACCAAGTAGCATCAATTGCCAATTGATGAAGTAAGTAATGATAACCTATAACCTTTCCGGGCCAGAGTTTATTGAGGATCTCTCAATTTCTTACCTACATTTCCATATTACTTACTAGATTTCATCGTCATCTCACAGGCATCCATTTTAAGCTAGCTTTAATCATAATGCAGCGAATATCGAGCGGGCCAGTACTTTATGGATATTTGATTCAAGAATTACAATATGGCAGTCATTTTCAACTAGAATTTGCCGGAAGTTAATAATTTACATTCAGTCGCAGATTCATGCTTTTAATATGAAAGAGTGGATAATTTGAGAGCTGAGGTCAACAATTTGATAATATAGTTGGCTATTTTCCCAACCTAATTCACTTCGCATATTGTTGACATTCGCTCTGCTAAAATTATGCTCATAAGGCAAATGTGTATATGTGCATGGTAATCACTCATACACCTCTTATAACATACTTTGCTTTTGGGTCTATATAGAATAACTTAGATAACGAAGTAGAGATTCATGATGCCGAGATCATAAAACTGACATATGTGAAGATACATTATGTTCACTGGAAATGGTGAGAACATTAAATCTAGAATATAACAGTGGCATCTCATTTGATCAATTACACTGCATGTGTATGACCGAATACCCAGAATTGAATACCAAATACAGAGATATGGCTCATTAATTATCCTCGAGACACAAATTGATTACCTATGAAAAGTTTGCAGAAAAATTGGATAAAGTTCATAAATATATCATAAAACAACTGATAAGGGACTCAAAAACAATATTTATTCCGGTTAAAACTGGGAAATCTTTCCTCAAGGAATATATCGAATGTAATGTGTCGCACTGGTTTGGAAAGTTGTGATATCTTTATTATTTTAGTATCAGTCAAATCGATAGAAATTTGTTTCGATGAATATTTTACTATGTATTTCAGGAAAAAAAGAATTAGAACGAGGAAAAGAAATATTTTCGTTTCTTCAAAATCTTCAACTTTATTTCAAAATCTTCGTCTTGAACAAAATCTTGAACCTTATTTCAAAACTCATCGGGAAAATAAATCGGAAATATGTTGCTTGAAATATTTATGTTTAGCGATTCTTTCTCGAGACATTTTAACTACATGCACATAGTATCGGGCAACTTTTATGAACAAAGCCAATCGACAATAGACCCAGCGGTATACCCTGAATAAGATGGTTGCATAACATCCATGAGTTTGGCTGGTCATGTTTGTTGATCTAGCCAGAAGCGGTTGCTTCTGAAAAGACCAGCTTGAATGAGTGTTTAAGTACTCTGCCCCCACTACTCTGTCAGGAATAAGTGGGCCAAGAAGAAGAAATATTTATCAATACGATACAGATGATCAGTTGCAACTATTTAACACTCAGCTCTATCAAATCCCTCCAATATTCCTTCTTTCCTCACATAGACAACCTCAACTGCAATAAAGAAATATTAATCTCTTAGGAATTACATATTTGGTTGCACTATAGTCTATATATGCGAAGGAATAGGCTTATTGATAATTGTGTAAAAAGTGCGCACTTCATTTATGGACGTCTTAATAATTATATCTTATTGCAGAAAACTTTATTGATTTATATACACTAAGTATGTAGCCGAAGGAAATGTTTCAATTCATATTTTAATCATCTAGCACACGTTATTACTAATGCTATTTCAAAACGTTGAGAGTATCTTACATTTCATATATATGTGTATACATTTCTGTATGTATCGTTGTTGTAGTATATGTATGCCCACTGCCTTCGGTCGTTTTTCTTGGTGTTACACATTTTAACTGTTGTTTTTACTCTAGACGGTAATGTATTAACATACAACTCGATTATACCTGCTATATGGCAGCTACAACTTCGATTCATACCCAATATAAAATTATATATACATGTATGTAAAGTTTGTATATAGAATAATATTCGATATGTTTGCGAATAAACATTTGAAAGCCTTTAGTGATGAATTTTAAAAGTGATGCCTGGCGATCTCCAGCAGAAGCAAGGAAGAAGTAATCGACAACTGTTGCTGGGTTGTGTAGTCGTTGTCAGGGGTAGGCACACCCTCCCTCTGCTCTTACTGGAACTGAAATAAGCCGCAAATATATAGTTTTAACGCCTATTCATATAAGCTGATTAGCCTCATTTGTATTCGGAGTGCATTTGTGAACTTGTCAAACAGTCTCTGTGTGTTCAAGTCTACTTGTGTGTGAGTGTGCCTCTCTGTGTGAGTGCACATTATATATATATGTATAAAATCCAATATGACATTTTCAATCCCCGTGTTTGTTTTGTTTCATTTACCAACTATATATATATATATATATATATATATAATGTATGCACACACACACACACACACACACACACACACACACACACACACACACACACACACACACGCACACGCACACGCACACATACACACACACACATATATATATATATATAACTGTATGTGAACGTGTCCGTGTCTCTGGTCATTTGATGTTGAAAAAACCGTTGTTCTTTTGGACATTCTTAATAGAATGACATCGTTTTAAAGAACTCCCATTTATTGCATTATTTGTTGTTTTGTTTATTGCTTATAGTTTAGTTTTTCAATACAATAAAACCAATCCACCCACTAGATATACAATCTATTGAATGAAAGATATCTTTTAATCAATCTTTTAATTAAATACACCGTGTGTGTTTGTATATATTCTTATATATTTCTCTTACTGTATCTCTTTCAAATATACACATAAATTATGATTACTCACAAATTTGTGCCTTACTACAACTATATTTCATCCACCCTGTAAGAGTGAATAGCAAACATGGTTTTAACTCAGAAGGTAAAGGGGTGTAACTATATGCCGCAAATCATGTTATCGACGCTTTAACGATGCTGTTAAACCAACGCCCTAAAATAAGGGATTCTGCTTTAGACACAATGACAACAATTATGGGAGAGGGGAAAGCCGATTAAATCAAGCCCACTGCATACATGGTACTTGAATTTATCGACCCCGTAAGGATGAAAGGCAAAGCTAGCCTCGGAAGGATTTGTTTTTATCACGTATACACATGTAATTATGTGTCACAAATCATGTTGTCCGACGCTCTACTGATTGTCTCAATCGACCGACATTTTGTTTAGTACAATAATAATGTATTTTGATTTAGACACAAAGCCAACGATTTTAGGGAAGGCGAAAGCGGATTAAATCCACCCTAGTTCGTTACTGGTACTTTATTTTTCGGATGAAAAGCAAGCCGAAACTCGGTGGGATATGAACGTAAGAATATCTCGTAAAGCATCTTGTCCGACGATCTTCTGAGCATGTCAATCTAGCGACATTTTGTTTAATACAATAATAATATTGCCAACACTTTATTAACAGTGGTACAGCGAAAAAAGGCGGCGAATTGGCGGAGACGTTAGAATGTCGGATAGAATGCTTTATGGTATTCGTTCCGGCACTCTGTTCTCTGAGTTCAAATCCCGCCAGGGTCAACTTTGCCTTTCATCCTTTTCAGGTCGAGAAAATAAGTACGAGTCCAGAATTGATGTTGTTTCTTCCTCTATATCTCTTTCTTATTTTCCTCTGTCTCGCTTTCTATCTTTTTTCTGGAAGAAATATGCTGTAGTCAGTCCTCGAGAGGGTTTGCAATGAGCAAGAAACGCTGTATGTCAATAGGGTGCATCTACGAAGCTATCAGGAGTTACGGCACCATATATACATACATACTGCTTAACAATACTTAATCACGTTCGATCCCAAGTGGATTTGTCTTGACTTTTATTCATCCAGCCCGGAGTGTGGAGCTCTGTAAACAAGGTCGTAATAAAACAGTAAGTTTCAAATAATTGTTTCTACTTTTCGCACAAGGCCAACAATTACCCCAGTACATTACTGGTGCTTTATTTTATCAACCCCGTAAGGATGAAAGGCAAAGTAAACCTCGGCGGGAATTGAACTCAGATCATAAAGGGCCGTAACTCTATGCCGGAAAGAATGTCGTCCGACCCTCTACCGATACTGCCAATCCACGTGAGAAAATAATAGTTTCTACTTTTGGCACAAGGCCAGCAATTATCCCAGTGTATTACTGGTACTTTATTTTACCGACCTCGTAAGGATGAAAAGCAAAGTTAACCTCGGCGGGATGTGAACTCAGATCATAAAGGGCCCTAATTCTATGCCGCAAAGCATGGCGTCCGACCCTCTACCGATACTGCCAATCCATGCATCCATTACCAATCCACGAATCCATAAGTTTCAAATAATGGAGATTAAACAACCCCTTCCCAAATGTAGCAAATAATGTTGAGGTTGTTTGTGTCTTTCTTTAAAACTAATATTGACGCTAGTTGGTGGAACCAATTATATTTAATGCAAGTTTACCCACATATGCTGCACTCTTTATTCGGTAAGAGGTCCTTTGTTGTTTTTATGCACATGAAAGTGATCATATTCATTTACATACAGACTTACAAACACACAGTTATATTTGCAAATATAATTGAACTTTAAGCAACAATAGACTGTCTACGCATGTGTATATATATATATATATATGTGTGTGTGTATATATATATATATATAGAGAGAGAGAGAGTGACAGCTTCATTCACAACGTCTTCAGACACATCACTAGCATTAGAGCAACCATCACCACCACTAAAACAGCAACACCACGCCCATCGCCACCAGCATCAGCACCATCAACACCACGGTAATCGCCACCAGCACCACCACCACCACCACCAACAATGACAACAGCACACTCAACGCCACCAACACCACCATAACATCATCATCACAACCACCCCCGTCACCGCCAACACCAAGCCCATCGACACCAACATCACCATTAACATCAACACTACATCACGCTGATTGCCACTAATACCGCCGCACAATCACCACCACAAAACCGACACCATCACCACCACCATCACGACAACCACTGCGTACATACCATCAACATCATCACCATCGCCAGCGCGTACATCCCCACCCCCACCACCACCAGGTACATCACCGCCACCCCCACCATCGTCAACGCGTACATCCCCACCAACCCCACCATCACCAACACGTACATCCCCACCACCCCTCCATCACCAACGCGTACATCCCCACCACCACCACGTACATCCCCACCAACCCCACCACCACCAGGTACACCCCCCCCAACACCACCAACACGTACATCCCCACCATCACCACCATCACCAACACGTACATCCCAACCACCACCACCATCACTAACACGTACATCCCCACCACCCAACCGTCACCAACACGTACATCCCCACCACCACCACCATCACCAACACGTACATCCCCCCCAACCCCACCAACACGTACATCCCCACCATCACTACCACCCACCAACACGTACGTCCCCACCACCAACATCACCAACACGTACATCCCCACCATCCCACCATCACCAACAGGTACATCCCCACCACCACCACCATCACCACCACGTACATCCCCATCACCACCACCATCACCAACACGTACATCCCCACCACCCCCACCATCACCAACAGGCACATCCTCACCACCCCCACCATCACCAACAGGCACATCCCCACCCCCCACCATCACCAACACGTACATCCCCACCACCCCCACCATCACCAACAGGCACATCCTCACCACCCCCACCATCACCAACAGGCACATCCCCACCCCCCACCATCACCAACACGTACATCCCCACCACCCCCACCATCACCAACAGGCACATCCTCACCACCCCGACCACCATTCCTTATGTAAGAAACATTCAAAGAATCACGAAATGTGGAAATCATTTTACAGCATGTGCTACTAACTGTTGCTGCTGTTGTTGTAGTTATTGTAGTAGTAGTAGTGGTGGTGGTAGTAGTGATAGTAGTATAGTAGTAGTGGTGGTGGTGT
>OZ024749.1:23792303-23794803 GCA_964016885.1 Eledone cirrhosa | reverse complement strand
ATTAAAACAACACACTGGTGGAAATAATAAATGTTCTTTTAATATATCTGCAATTATTTTACACAGCTGAGTTTTTTTCCTAATGAATGCTTTATTTTTTTTTTTTCTCCAAAGAAATGTTCGTCTGTTGTGTACATTTGCTAAACTTTGTCATTGTAGTCAGTATTGTTATTATGGATCATAAACACGTATATACATACATACATGCTTTTATATATACAAACATACATGAATTCCGACATTCATATGTAAACACTTGCATATTTGACTGTGTAAATATATTGTATGCGATATTGCGGATGAGCCGGCTCAGTTTGGTGTTGCATCACATAGAACATAGAAATATTTTTCGGATTTGGTTTGTAGTAAACGTATCGATAATTATTTATATATATATATATATATATATATATATATATATAGAGAGAGAGAGAGAGAGAGAGAGAGAGAGACAGTGAGAGACAGAGAGATAATTATATAGATAGATAGATAGATAGAAAGATAGATAGATAGATAGATAGATAGATAGATAGATAGATTGATTGATAGATATATGAGCAAAATTTGTTTGTGCAGATAAGTGTACAAACAAAAGTAAAACAAGTGAGATTGCTTACCAAAGTATTTTTTTCAACATGGTTCTTCTATAGGTTACATTAATAGTCCAATAAGAGGGATCAAATTATAGTAACCAGGTGGAAGAAAACGAAGTAATAATATTTTTAAATGTATAGGAAAAACAAACAATAGGCGTGAAGTATAGAAGAGAAGTGAAGAATATATAAATATATGAAGGATTCGAGGCAACAACGGCCGAGCTCCTGCCGTTTGAACTGCTATATCCGAACAGATTCAGTTCCAACATCGATTCCCAAATCCTTCATATTACCCACTCAACTAACCCAGTATCAAGTACTCTGCTGAGTAATAGTCTAACAGGATTTTACAGCATTCATTCTGATTTACATCTATATACATATATATATATAGATAGAGAGATATGTATATATACATGTGTGTGTGTATGTGTGTGTGTGTGTTTGTGTGTGTGTCTAGATTTAAATACACTTTCGCTAGGTCTCGATCAGAGACATTGTTTTTTCATATATATATATATATATATATATATATATATATACATGTATATATATATATAGCTTAAAATGGAATGAGAATAAGAAGAAAGCAAGAACGAGAGGGGAGTTTTCTTATCAGTTGTCTACTGGGGGCGTCGGATATTTCAACGTTTTAAAGACAAGATAGCTACCCACAGAGCGTTCAATAACTGGGTAAGTTATTGAGAAAACGGAGGAGGGAGGGGAGGCAAATAGAAGGGAAAAGGGAAAACAACGAAAAAAAACAACAAACCGAGCAATGTGCGAGCAACTTAAGGTAAGACGATTCAAGACCACAGCGATAACTGAACTTAAGTTCGAGAGCGTGTGGGCGAACGAAAAGACACGACTGACCCCAGCGAGTGTAAGTGAGAAAAGGACTGCTAGAGGGTCGGGCGAGGGAAATAATGAGGTGATTGTCAAAGAGAAGATGAGTGAAAGTGAGAGGGAGAAAGTGAGAGGAAGAAAGAGTGTTAAGAGTAGATAGTAAAGAAATAGATAGGTAGAAGGAGAGAGAAGACTGGTCACAGCGAAATATGATAAAATATATGGAGAATAGGATTGGCTGTGTAGTTGCTAGTTAAGGTAGCTTAAAATGGAATGAGCATAAGAAGAAAGAAAGTACGGGGGGAAGGGGGTCCTCATCAGTTGTCTACTTGGGTCTCGGATATTTCAACGCTTTAAAGACATCATTGTGGACTTGGATTTTCTTACCTTATGTTGCCCGCACGTTGCTCGGTTTGTTGTTGTTTTTTTCGTTGTTTTCTCTTTTCTTCCATTTTCCCTTCTATTTTCCTTCCCTCCCTCCTCCGGTTTCCCAATAACTTACCCAGATCTTGAACGCTCTGGGGGGTAGATATCTTGTCTTTAAAGCGGTGAAATATTCGAGAACCCCAGTAGACAACTGATGAGGAAAAGGTTCTTGCGTTGTTCTTATTCTCATTCCATTTTAAGCTACCTTAACTAGCAATCCTATTTTCTCTCTCTCTCTCTCTCTCTCTCTCTCTCTATATATATATATATATATATATATATATATATATATATATATATATATATAACAAAGGAATTATGGCAAGCAACCAGATGGACCATAACGCACCATTGTACTCAATACTTAGGGTAGTAGAATGGGAAATAGGAAAAAGAATGACCCCGACGGCAGAGCTCAAGTGGTTTCGACGGCTATTTCTGGACTAGTATATAATCAGTACAGAAATAGCCATCGAAACGGCTTGAGCTCTGCCGTCGGGGTCATACTTTTTCTTATATATATATATATATATATATATATATATATATATATATATATACACGTATACATATATCAGTGTGTGTAAGTACGTGTGCACGTGTATACTCGTGAGCGCTCGTCTTCTGCATTT
>OZ024749.1:23782303-23784803 GCA_964016885.1 Eledone cirrhosa | reverse complement strand
TGTTTGTGGGAGGGTATGCAGGTCGAGTAGTGATCTCACACGACATTTTGGGTCACATGGTGCCATGGGCCCAGCAGTAGGTGTCAATAATTGTCACAAGTGTAGTGTTTGTACCAGAGTTTTCAAGTCGCTGGCTGGAATAAAAAGCAACACATCCTTCAGCGCATCGGTAGGGGTTCTCCTACATGGGTATAAAGTAGTGGCCGTACTCGAAAATAAGTTGGCTCCCACCATGTATATATATATATATCCAGGTTGTTTTTTTTCGGGTATGTCATATTTATTTATAAAACAAATCTGTATTTTCCCTGATGAAAGCGCACCATGATTTGCCTTGGTTGCCCTTGAAATACGTATAATAAAATAAATATGGTTTTATAAATATAGTTTCCATTTATTAATATATTGTGTATATATATATATATACAATATATTAAACGGTCGCATTCTTTAAGGGTATGTCAATATTTATTCATAAAACTGCTCTATATTATATTTTATCTGATGAAAGCACACCATAATTTAACTTGGTGTCCTTGAAATATGTATAATGAAATAAATATGGTTTTATAAATATGGTTTCCATTTGTTATTATATCGTATTTTTACTCCAATAATTTGTTGAGTGCTTTATATCAGTTATAAAAATATTTGCTTGTTATCACAACAATTTAAATAGAACTTCTACATATATATATATATATATATATATATATATATATATATACATCTAATATAAGTTGAGCGAACTTATGCAGCTTCATATGCAAATGAAATTAATCACCCGAGAAAACTATACTCTCGACTGTTTTCAAGTCCAGCAGTAGCAAACGGTGGGAGCGACCGTAAAGGACCGAATCTCTATGCTGCAAAGTATGGTGGCTGACTCTCTATCGATACTGTCAATCCACCGCCTTATGTTTATATGTAATAATTGTTTCATCTTTTGGCACAAGGCCAGCAATTACCCAGTGTATTACTGGTAATTTATTGTATCGACCCCGTAAGGATGAAAGCCAAAGTTAACCTCGGCGGGATTCGTACTCAGAATGGCAAGGGCCGTATCTCTATACGTCAAAGCATGGCGTCCGACCCTTTACCGATACTGCCAATTCACCACCCTCAATACCTTAAATAATGATTAATCTCCTTTGTATATATTCAATTAAAGAAATATATTTCACCAATAATAGGTGAATTATTGATATTAAATATTGTATCGAGAAGATTTAAAACTATCTATGATCACATCCTATTGTCTGGCAACTATAAGTTCTCGTTCAATGTTAATGTTACCACCGTAACTATGTCTGTCTACACACTTGAGTTGTTTATTATATATATATGTCAATGGACGTTTAATTTAAGGTTAATAAAGGCTCAGATTTATTCCTTAGAACCTGTGAGCTTCTACAGGTGATATGGCGCATGTTTCTGATATTCTCAGACATGGCATCTTTAATGTGGTTAGTATATATATGTATATATATATATATATATGTATATATATATATATATATATATATATATATAAGACGTAAAATAAGAAAGTTTCTTAAAAAAATTTTTTTTTTTAAAATTTACTTACTTACTTAAATTTTCACTCCAACTAATTAGTTTCTGCAATGGGATAAAGACAGTTACGTAATGAACTGTTGAGAATTTCATTGCGTCATCAGGGAGGTCATTCCCAGCCGAGTCTCCAGGCGATGCGCGGACACTGGGGACTCATATAAAAATAATAATAATTCGGCAACTGGAACAGCTATCGAGGACTTGTCACGTGATTGATTCTTTAGAATCGGCCATATGATCAGTGGCAGTGAGAATTTTCAGTGGCTGGAATCCAGTCCTCGATAGCTGTTCCAGTTGCCGAATTATTATTATTTTTATATGAGTCCCCAGTGTCCGCGCATCGCATGGAGACTCGGCTGGGAATGACCTCCCTGATGACGCAATGAAATTCTCAACAGTTCATTACGTAACTGTCTTTATCCCATTGCAGAAACTAATTAGTTGGAGTGAAAATTGAAGTAAGTTAGTTAATTTTTATTTTTTTATTTTTTTTAAGAAATTTTCTTTTTTACGTCTTATATATTATTGTTCTGCATTCTCCTGCATTGAACCACCTAGGTACTATGACATAACCTGTGTATTTGCTGGCATTAGCGTACATCTGTGCGCTTATGTTAGTAGATATATTAAATTATCTCTCTCTCTCTCTCTCTCTCTCTCTCTCTCTATATATATATATATATATATATATATATATATATATATATATATATATATATGAAATACATAAAATAAGAAAATTATAAAAATGATGTTTATTCCCTTTCAGAAACTAATTAGTTGGAGTGAAATTTTAGTAAGTAAGTTAATTTTTATAATTTTCTTATTTTACGTATTTCATATAATTGTCCTGCATCCCCTTGCATTGAACCACACAGTTACTAAGACAAAACCTATATATTTGCTAGCATAGGTATGCATCTGT
>OZ024749.1:23769803-23777303 GCA_964016885.1 Eledone cirrhosa | reverse complement strand
CAGGCCAGATAGATACAGATCGAACCTTGAGTTGATCAATAGCGAAACGCGCGTCACCAATTAATAAACGTAATGAAAGCTTAACAAATCGACATTGAAGAGGAAAATCAGAGTGGAGAGGCAAGTGCTGCCTTCTAGCAAGTTTGTTGAAAGGTGGGTGAATGTAGCGAGAATGGTCCGAGTGAACGAGACCGCTCTGAATATACGTCTGTAGTTTGAGAAATGGAAAAATTGAGAGAGGGCGCTTGCCCTGGTGGTCAAGGTGGCCGTGGTGTTTTGTGTGGTTTTCGCCACGAGTAACCCTCGGAGGTTTCCCCCCTATTGGGGAATTATTCATTGTTTCAATTTTCATTTTTATTGTTTATATAAATATATGTTTCTATGTCCTTTTTTCTTTTCTTATATAAATAATAAAAATATTTACACGCACAAAACCCACATCGTACCGTCCTGTACCGTCTGTAATGTTTTTCTTGATGTCAGCCCTTGTGGCTAATAAATAAATAATTATAATTATTATTATTGGCGACCTACGTAGTAAATCGTATCATCGTGAGCTCCGCAAAGGTTTGTTATTTTTAGTTGTTTAAAATTGCCATTTATGGAAAATGTTTATTGTTAACTGTATATAAGTGAACATACATTGATTTCAGAAAAGGACACTCAAAAATATTGGGGCCTTGAGCCAAAATTTAAACTTTTTATAATTATCAAACAAAACAAATTTCTTTGAAAAATCATGGAAGACTCAGAGTCACTCCTTCCTCACAAACTAACACCTCACACCGACACCACCATTGTAAATATTACTACGTTAGCCAACACTAAAAATATAAGCAGTAGCAATATTTTAATTTGTCTCAGCCGGACATTCATTTCCTGCCATTACTAATGACGGCAGGTGTTAAATCCCCCCCCCCCCCCCACCACCACAGCTACAACCCCCACCACAGCTACAACCCCCACCACAGCTACAACCCCCACCACAGCTACAACCCCCACCGACACCACAGCGACAACAGAAATAAAAGAAAAAAATAAATTAACTCGTGCTATCGAAATGAATTCAACAAAAATGAGCTCTTCCAAATCGAACACCACTGAGACCACCACCACCGCAACTGAAACTAAAATTAACAATAACAAAAATAACGATAACAACAACAGCAACAATGAAATTAAGAAAACTACCCTGAGTATTGCCAGAGTAGCAAAAACGTGCGAACCGATCCAGGTAACTCAGGAGGAATTAGAAGAAGCCAAAAGAATGGTAAAGAAAGATGGGTACAGGGTCAGCCTCCACACCTAATAAAATGGAGCATCGTCGCCTATGCACCGTCTCTTATCGGACAATTAACATGAAATCGCGCCGAGTCGAACGGGCATCCGAGTCCCAAATCCAAAAAGCTTTGGGACATGTGTGGGCAAAAAGAACACACATCAGACGTGAGCAGAAATATGGAACCGTGGACGTGTTCTTTGTAACACCACAGGAGGCCAGAGAACACTCCATGGCCCCATTAAGAAGTGACGACTTCACACTCGTCCCAAGCTCTTGTGGCCAGAGACTTGTGAAGATTAAGGTGACCCGCGTTCCACCGGCCATCGAAATTCCCTGGCTAATGGCTGCCGTCCTCGCCGGCATCGAGGCCAACACAAAGATAATCGAAATAGCGAAAGAAAAGCAGGAGAACTGGTCCTGATCTGGGATGGAGCTCCTGATCCAAGCGGACCATAAAAGCATTGAGGAGATCCCAGAGGTAATAGACCTCACTGACGGCAGCCACCTCACCGCAATCGTCGAGGGCAGAAGGCCTAAGGGTGTCGTTTGTGGTGAAGGAACCCACTTAAGGGCTTTCTGCTCTCAGGCTACACGGTTGAGGCCACCTCTCTTAGCCACCCCAGTGACTCAACCATCAACACCACCAGCAGCAGAAATGGCAGCAACAACTGTAGCAGCAACAACAGAAGCAACTGTAACAGCACCAACCCCAGCAAACGTAGCAAAACCACCACCACCACCCAATGCGCCAGAACTGGCACCAGCGCCTACACCATCCACCACGCCACAACCAAAACCAACGCTTGTGGAGGATTTTACACTCCCCGGCTTATCGCAACTGGAGACAGATTGTGACGACGAAGAGTGGGAAACGGTATCAGGAAAAAAGAAAAAAAGAAACCCGAAAAGAAAAATGTCTCTTCCTTCCCCCTCCAAAAACAAAATACAGAGGGAAACAAATACATTATCAAACAAAAAAGTTAGGACAGATATGCCACCATCCACACCAGCATCACCAATCCCATCACCACAAACACCAACACCATCACCATCATTAACCCCAACACCACCATCACCAACACCACAAAAGTCACCAAAAAGCGTAACAGAAACAAACCCACAACAAACGCAAACAAAACAAAATAACCAAAACGATACACACTACACAGCATTAAATTTGAACGGTGGATTGGCAGTATTGGTAGAGGGTCGGACGCCGTGCCTTGGCGCATTGAGTTACGGCCCTTGCCATTCTGAGTTCAAATCCTGCCGAGGTTAACTTTGCCTTTCATCCCTACGGGGTCGATCAAATAAAGTACCAGTAATACACTGGGTAATTGATGGCCTTGTGCCTAAAGTAGAAATAATTAAATTTGAACAACAACCAATTATTAAACTACATGCAAGACGACACCAGCATCACAGAAAAAGTCTACACAACAACCCAAAACTTCACACCACGTCCACACATACAAATCACTCGCATCACACAGAAAACGTACACGACACTAAAATAAAAATTCCCCAAAGACATCGGAGACTTCTCACAAACACTCTCCAGGAGGATTTATAAGGACATCCTTCCCGAGGAGGACACAAGCATTGAAAGGGATGGACAAACCATCCTTCCTCTACAAGAAGTAAGGTAAGTGGTCTTTCCCATCTTTTCCAATCCATTTCAACATGACCTCACTCAGAATAGGCAGCATAAATGCGCGTGGCTTGGGGGCGTCATGGAAGCAGGGCCACCTGCTCAACGACCTCAGGTCACTAAACATAGATCTAGTGGCCATCAGCGAGACCAGAATCTCCGAAGCACGGGCCTTCGCACCGATCTTCGGCGGCTACGATGTGTACGCATCTCCCAGCCGTCCGGGATCGGGTGGAGGAGTTTCTGTGCTTTTTCGGAGAGGTTTGGATCTCGCCATACGGGCCATCTTCCTGGACCCAGAAGGTAAGTTGGTGGTGTTAGACGTGACCAGCGGAGACGGGCAAGCTTTCAGGCTAGTGGCCGTCTATGCCCGACAGGAGCAGGGCGGCCTGATTTCTTCCGGCGTCCAGAGACTTTTCTTGGAACGTCCCGCTCTTTAGTGTTAGTGGGCGACTGGAACGGGATCATAGATGCACGCTGGGACTGTGTGGGATTAGTGGATAGGGGAGGAGGGTGCAAGAGCCTCACGAACCTGCTCAGGCGTTTTGAACTATCTGACAGGTACCGATTGGATTTCCCGAATGTGCCAATGTCGACTTGGACAAATCGCATAGGGTCATCCAGATCATATCTAGATAGAGTATTTTGTAGGGAAATAGATAGGTCTAGCATAGGCTGTCCACAATTCAAGATAGTCAGCTACACGGACCACAAATTCGTGATCTGTGTGATTGACTTAGATAGGCTTCATAGACGAGGACCCGGCTACATGAAGCTAAACTCGTCCTTACCAGCGCGCAAGGCCTACAGAGACCGGATTAGCGAACTAGTTAAGCGGGCGTTGGCGGGGGCCATCGTCAACAACAAGTGGTGGTTTGCTCTGAAAAGAGCAATTCGAATAGAGTCCATTAGGTTTAGTAATAGAGAAAAATAGAGCAGAGGGATAATTAGTTAGAAAATTAGACGAGGCGCTTAGCAAAGGCATCGCGACCGACGTACTTGCGGCGAAATTGGCCCTTGTCCAATTCTTCAATGTAAAGCACGAAGTCTGCGTTGTCAGAGCTAGGGTGCATGCTCTCAGACACAAGGGGACGAAAGCCATTAAATGGGCCAGAGTGGCGGAGGCGCGTCGTGGCAACAAACCCACGATCCGATCTTTGGTGGACCACGACGGGCCCATGCGTCTCGATCCTGGGCAAATGTGTGAAGCTTTTCAGCGACACTTCGCTCAGCTGTTCGGGGGGCATCGGCAGGCCGGATCGAGGGATGGACTTTAGTGTCTACCTCGAGGGACTGCCGCTGAAGTACAGGGGGCAATGACTGGCTGCACAAGGGGTAAATCGCCTGGTTTGGATGGGCTGCCCTATGAAATTTACGTACAGATGCCAGGCTTGTTCGGAGGCCTCTTGGCGGACGTCTACTGCAACTGGCAACAGACCGGGAGAATTACAAGCTTTGTGAGCCGAGGGGCTGTGGCGCTGCTGAGAAAGGATCCGACCAAGGGATAACATAGATAATTTTAGACCCATAACTGCTAAACACAGAGTTCAAGATTTTGGCCAAGGTGCTAGCAAAGAGGTTGGCGCTTGTCGTTGGTGGTCTGGTGGGAGAGACGCAGACATGCTCCATTCCCGACAGATCCATCCACGACAACCTCCACCTCATGCGATACATCGTAGAGAGGGTAGCTAGGGAACCTGGCACGGGTGGGTCCTTCATCAATTTAGATCAGTCGAAAGCTTTCGATAGGGTCGACCATCGTTACCTAGCGGCAGTCCTGAGGGCGGCTGGCTTTGGGCCCGTCTTCAGAGGCTGGATCGCTGCCATGCACAGCGATATCTGCTCTGTGTTGAGAGTGAACGGTCACCTTTCGGAACCGTTCAGCATCATGCGCTCGGTTCGCCAAGGATGTCCCCTCTCGTCCCTCTTGTACGTATTGACTCTCGAGCCATTACTGCACAAACTGGAGACGTTGAGGGGCGTCCCGCGCGAACTAGGATGCGGAAGATCCGTGTCACCATATGCGGACGATGTCACCGTGGTGGTGTCGAACACCAAACACATCGAGGCGATCGGCACTACACTAAGATAATACGAAGCGGTGACAGGAAAAGTCAGTGGGCCTGCAGCTCGGCACCTGGAGAGGCAGGCCCATGCCGTCAAACAGCGTCGTCGGGCGCTGGACGGACGGACCGGTTAAATTGCTCGGGTTCTGGGTCGGTCCGGATCTCCAGACGGACAAAAACTGGGACGAGGTGACGAGCAGGGTGGCTTCTCTCATCCAGAAATGGGCGGAGAGGAAGCTATCCCTCACAGGTCGAGCGGAGGTGGCTAACGCGTATATCGCGTCCGTCATCTACTACCGCCTGACAGTCGTACCATGTCCTAAGCTCCGCCTGACTGTGCTGGATAGTTTGCTCTTTCGCTTTTTGTGGAAGGGACGCGCTCCGATGGTCAGGCGGTCCATCTGCTGTCAACACCCGCTACGTAGAGGGCTGGGAATGCCGTGGCTGATGATGCGCAGACACGCACTCAGGTTACGACATCTCCACCTCTTCCTCGACGGTGATCAGGTGTTGTTGCCGTTTACTAGACGCGTCTTTCCCCAGCTCGTCTCCTTGACGGAGCTGCAGTCCTGGGTCAAGCGAAGACCGAGAGGGAGCGCTTGGAGACTGGAATGTCTTTAGGCGCTCACAGCCCTCGACCAATCGGGCAATGTGATCCGTGGAAACTCCACCTTGGCGTTCTATAGAGGATTAGTGGAGGGGAAGAGCGACGACGTACTTGGGGAAACTCTAGGCGTCGATGAAAATCAACTAGCCTATCTCTACGGAAGAACTTTCGGGCCGGGGCCTATGGACAACTTCTAGAAATACCTGGCCTGGCAGTGCTACCAAAGAGCTTTGCAAGTTCGGGATAAACTCTACAGGCATGGAGGTGCCGTCAGCCGGGAATGTCCGAGATGCACGCAGGACGACGAAACCGCCCTGCACGCACTCGTCCGGTGTCCGAGCATTGCTGACTTGTGGGTTTATGTCGAACACCTGCTGTCTCGTGGCCATGGCGAAAGTGATAGTATGGTGGACACCTTTGAAAGTGCTGAAGACGAGCACTTACCTCTTCGGTGATGCCTTGATTAACTTTTTCAAAGTTCATTTGAAAAGGAAAATCAGGGTAGAGAGGTAAGTGCTCTCTTCCCAGCATTTTGTTGAAAGATGGGTGAGAGAAGCACGTACGGCCCGAGTGAATGGGCCTACTCTGAGTATCTGTCTGTAAATTAAAGGTGGAAAACTGGGAGAGGGCACTTGCCTTGGTGGTCAGGGTCACTGTGGCCTTTTAATGGGCTTTCTCCACAAATGTCCCTCGGAAGTCTCCCCCCTATTGGGAATTTTTCATTGTTATTTTTTTATTACATCCTCTGTTTTTTTTACACGCAGAAATGCACATTTGTACCGTCCTGTATTGTCCTGTACTGTCCTTAATATCTACTTTATGTAAACCCTTGTGGTTAATAAAGAAAGCATTATTAGTTTTACGCTTGATATAGGAGGAAAAAGGTTTAACGTTGAAGAGAGTGATCCTATAAAAGAAAATAGAATGAGAAATTACAGAAAAATTTGAAATGTATATTCGTCATTATCAGAAATGTAAAAAATATTCTTAGAGAAAAACAACAGGCCAGTTCAAGTCGCCCTCGCTTGGAATATGTGTGTCTTTGTAGATCTGGATTTGACCAGATTTGATCTAGTTAGACAATGGTAGTAAAAGGGTTGTAACGGTTCTGGGGTTAGCCCTTCGTCAGAAAATAGAATAATGAATTAAAGACGAAGTAGAGATATTGAAGGACGTGGCAGAAAGGAAAAAGAAATGTTTTAGGGAAAAAAAACTGGCTATTCACATCGCCATCTCTAGGAAAACTGTTGATGCTGGTGTTTTGTATAAGACGATCTTGTTTTCAAAACTGGTGATGTATTTTATATAAAAATTATGGAAATTAAGCAATATT
Source organism: Eledone cirrhosa (assembly GCA_964016885.1). Taxonomy (NCBI): domain Eukaryota; kingdom Metazoa; phylum Mollusca; class Cephalopoda; order Octopoda; family Eledonidae; genus Eledone; species Eledone cirrhosa. The sequence continues at coordinate 23,770,364 of OZ024749.1, read as the reverse complement.
TTTCCCCATTTTGTGATAATTATTTAGTAGAGTACTCGATGCCTGGGATAGTAGAATATAAATATATTACAGACGTGGTGCTCGACAGCTGAGCTCTTGCCGTTTCGAACTGGCAAGTGTTCAGCCGACGGTCCACGTATTGTATTTTTTTCACTACGGAATATACTCTAATAACACAGCATATAAACCCCCTTAAAGGAGGCTTATATGTATGTGGTAAAAAATACGGTGAAAATTTCTAATTCAAATTATATACAAGCATATATAAACGCATCACGTATACACACATACTTAAATACATTATATACGTACATAGACACACGTATATGTATGTCTGTGTGTATATATATATATATATATATATATATATATATATATATATATATATATATATATGAATGTATGAATGCAATATACCGTATGCTAAATTAAAAACATTTTGAAGACCATATCCTATCAGTTTTAAAGTAGTGACTGTGTCACTTACTACTTTTCTTCGGCGAAAGAAGGGAGAGAAGCTAACAAACAGTCTGTTTCACGCTGTTGGCGAGCATCAGAGCC
>OZ024749.1:23759803-23764803 GCA_964016885.1 Eledone cirrhosa | reverse complement strand
CTCTCTCTCTCTCTCTCTCTCTCTCTCTCTCTCTCTCTCTCTCTCTCTCTCTCTCTCTCTCTCCCTCTCTCTCTCTCTCTTTCTCTTTTGCTTATCAAACCCTCTTTTTCCCCTATCTTTCTCGTTCTATCCCTCTCTCTCCACTCCTGATATTGACTCCTTTTTTATACGTGTCACTTTTTCCATCATATAGCTTTCAGTAATATATATTTGCCTCTCTCTCACCTCTCTCTTTTAATTCTTTCGAAAACTGTTTAGGAATTTACTGATAAGCTATGCTTTCCCTGTGAAGATATAACTTTTCCAAAATTCAGATTCGGAAGTTCAATCCAAATTGTCTGAATATACGTATCATGGTAGCGAATACTACGTAAAATTACGTACTACCTAAATTTATGATAAATATTTTCCAAATCCTATGTCATCTATTATTGTAAAGAAGGTTTTATAAAACCAACTAAAAGTTATATATGGACAGAGGGAGCTTCTGGCAGGAATCACACATTCATGAAAATGACTACCGAATTTCAAGCAAATTACACAATGTGGTCCCTGTTCCACAGGAAGCGAATTAATTATTTTGTCTCCTCAAAACAAATGTTAATCTTAATAACTTAAAATTTATTGGTTCACTGCATTACATATGTTACCAGAGATATTGCCTATTGGATTTTCAAGTAAATGGCACCCCTGGATATCTTCCAATAACATTTAATGCATTTTGATGGATCTCGCATAGCTTTAATCTCTGTTCTAGGGGTAAAACGTAGAGAAAATCTTGTCTTCATTCTACGAAAACATGTGTCTTTCATCAATATGAGCTATCATACACAAAACGTTTTACAGTTTATTAGAACAAACGACGCGCAATAACTGAATGGATTTACACGATAACAAAGATATTAAAATTCTCCGCAGGATTTTATACACAACAACATATTAAAGCCTACGTTTTATATATTAAAGAGAAATGTTTATTGAACCACTGGCTCGGAGCGATGGCTTCAACCTGATTTATTTTTAATATTCCATGTTCATATCAGAGCTATAAGCTAAATCTTTCTTCCTTAAATAACTTCCTCGGTTCGACATATAACATTAATGTCAACAAATATATTGGAGATTGGAAGAAACAGTAACTTATTAGTCCTGTAATATATCTACACGAACAGTTATTAAATTCTCGAACAATTTCAATCGATTATATTGAAGTGTGTGAATATTATAATAGCTATTGGGTAACCTTGAAACGTTTGAGCTAATGAGTAGCAATGTAAGCCGTCGCTACTTTTGTTTGAAATAGATCCAAAATAAACTTTCTCACATCATTTCAATTTCTGTCTTCAAATAAGAAAGTCACATATCATCACCCACCCTTGCATTTTATGTATTTTAAGTTTCATACGACTACAGGGAACCGGTGGTTCAATTTACGCGAAGCTTGTATTATTCCGTTCGTATTCCCATTTTAGGTATATGTTAATTTCGAAGTATTTCCCCATTATGCACCGTTTTGGCTATTTATGAAGGTACCCAGAAAACGCCATATCTCGGCAACCCATCCTCCGATTTACGCGAAACTCGTTTTATTCCATTTGTATTCCCGTTTCAGGGTCAACTTGCTTTCAAAGTATTTTCCCAACATGGTGCTTTTGGCTGTATTACATTACATACAAGCAAGCAACCAACCAACCACAGACTTTTAGTAGTATATAGATGTCACACTATACATACTTTATATATCTCCTGATAAGTTCTTTCTAATGAAATAGTTCTAGCCGTGCAATGATGGGTCGCCTGCCGGTTTGTTTTGCCCATAAAATCTGTCCAGCGAGTCTAAAAACATGCCTATTGTGTCGGAGCTGTGATCTCCCAATACGGAAAACTACCGGCTCTACATAGAATGGCTCTCTGATATCTGCCCTACGCACTTTATCGAGTAACGTTACTCCAAAGACCCTTACTCCAAAGACCATTTGGAGGAAGCTCATTACGGGCGCTTGTGTTCGCAACCGTACTCCTTCCGTCATTACCCTAGATTTATGATTATCATGATTATACGTAAAGGTTGGCAATAATACCCAATTGAATATAGCGAGTTTAGCTTTTACGCCTACTTCCTTTGTTCTGATTACTGAATGTTGAAGCTGGTGCATTGCTGCACCAGCTTTTGCAATTCTTGCACTTAATTGAGGATCCTACCATCCATTACTCGTGAACATTTTCGAGACTTTAACTTCTCTTCATACTTCAGGATAACTCCATTTATATCATGTGCACTGCACATGCTTCCTATATATATATATATATATATATATATATATATATATATATATATATATTGTAAAGTGAGATGACAGAAGGCCATATGTTGAATTTCCTTGATTTTTTATTATTGTAAACAATTTTTTTATTATTGTAAGAACCCGGTGATCTCACCAGGAGTAAATTGCGTAATAGATGTATACCAACGAAATGATGGTAAGCTTTAAAGCAACATACAAAGAAAAACAAAGAGGAAAAACTGTTTGATATGCTTTTGTCCCAGAGACGGACGTAGTAACATGCTGCCACATTGCTGGATTACTGGCCCGCCTCTCTCTCTCTCTCTCAGGGAGAAAGGGACGATTATTAGGGCAAACATGTTTTTTTCCTTTTTTATTTCTCTCTCTCTCTTTTCTGGGTTAGAAAATGATTAAACCGAAATGTTTTACTTTATGTGAAGTGTTAAGGTATTAGTTGATTTATTTATTATTTAACAATGGCATTTATTTAACTATTTATATATTTAATAATTGTCTATTACCGGTTTCAGCATTTTTATGCATTATCAAATGATAGTGATATGTATTAGTGTGATGTCGCACGTGTTAAAGAGAAGGTGCAGAAAGAATAATGTTATTTACAAACAAGGTTTATGGAGTGAAAAGAAAAAAGAAAAAAGAAAAAAGAAAAAAGAAAAAAGAAAAAAAAAGAAAAAAAGAAAACAAAGAAAAAAGAAAAAAGAAAAGAAGAAAGAAAAAAACGGGGGTGATGTAGAGCATAACAAGTCAATGTAAAAGAAAAAATAATGTTATTTACAGGCATAGTTCTTGAAGTTATGCAGATCAAAATGTGTTAATATAGCAAGAGTGCTTAGTTGATCCATGATTCCATGATGGAGGCAAATGGTGGACTAAGGTTTAATATGATTTTCCTTTTTAGAGAGTTAATATGCAGGGGCAGGCAATTCTTGTTGGATGATATTTAATTTATTTAAGAAAAAGGATTAGGCAGGGTGTGAGAGGGTAACTCTTGTAAATGTTTGATTGTTTGTTGCGGTTATTAGTTTGGTCCGATTTTTACACTCTCTTTCAACACATATCTGTTTGTGTGTGTAAAGAGAGTGTATATGTATATATATATATATATATACATATATATATATATATATATATATATATATATATATATATATATATATATATATATATATATATATGTGTGTGTGTGTGTGTGTGTAGAGAGAGAGAGAGAGAGAGAGAGAAAGAGAGAGAGAGAGATAGAGAGAGAGAGAAAGAGAGGTTATATTTAATTTGTTGGGATTCAACAAGCTTAAACATTGTTATAACTGATATAAAGCACTCAACAAGTAAGTGGAGTAAATACACTATATATTAAAATGGAAACTATATTTATAAAACAATATTTATTTTAGTATACATATTTCAAGAGCAACCAAGGCAAATTATGGTGCGCTTTCATCAGATAAAATAGACAACCTTAACGATTGGAAAAAAGACAACCTTAACGATTGGAGTTTCCTGGACCATCCAGGAAGCTCCAACCGTTAAAGTTGTCATTTTTATGGGTATGTCAATATTTATTTATAAAACAAATCTGTATTTTATCTGGTGAAAGCGCACCATAATTTGCCTTGGTTACCCTTGAAATATGTATAATAAAATAAATATGGTTTTATATATATAGTTTCCAATTTTAATATATTGTACATATATATATATATATATATATATATATATATATATATATATATATATATATATATATATATATATATATATATATATATATATATATATATATAGTATTAAGGATACTATTTATGGTTATGTATATACTAAAACTGTTTATAGTTATATATATTTTAAGCCCTAAACAGTGAAAGACAGTATTATATTACTACCTTATTAGCAGTAATATAAATAGCTCAATGTAATAACATCAGTTGTTCTACAGAGCAGTTATATAGAATTCACATGAATCAAAGTTCTGTTCAAACAATTTATTAGCTTACAATTGTTTCATTCAAACCGAGGTTTGGTATCTTCGGAGCAATTTTTCAATGTTTGTTTACATACATGACCTCCTTTCCAACACAAGAGACATACAGATACATATGTATATATTGATGCACAGTGGGGTGACATCCATCATATTATTTATGCATGGCAATTTAAATTCAAAAATTAAATCATATTAAAACAGAATCAAAGCAAAATTAGAATTAAAATACAGTAATCAGCTAGTTACCTCCCCTCACGAATTAACTCCCCTTAATCACACACATACTTTCGGAAAATAAAACGATGTAAATTCTCACAACAAAAACAACCTGCTCTATAAAATTGAATTAAAGAACACTGAGCCGCAACAAGCTGTAATAATTTAACTTGATACATCAAACATCCAATACTGAATCAGCGTTAATTATGTGACGGACATATAAACTATATATTACTTTTCCTGAATTGGGAAAATGGTGGTGTATACAAAAGCCATAACATTATTTTGCTTCTCATTTATAATATTTCTCTGCACACAAGATTCTTTATCATACACAAAAAATACTTTACCACTACAACCTCCATAATACTCATGATTACCCGCTTAAAGTGCTTGTATTGCCGCACAATAATCATATATAAATAAGACACACGTGCATGCCCAACGTGTAACTATTGCATGCAATAACTACTACAACTGACTAACAAACTATC
>OZ024749.1:23747303-23754803 GCA_964016885.1 Eledone cirrhosa | reverse complement strand
TACTGTACTGTACTATATTGTGCTATACTGTACTTTACTGTACTGTACTGTACTGTACTACACTATATTGTATCATACTGCACTATAATGTATTGAACTGTAATATATTGTATCATATTACACTATATGTACTGCACTATAATTGTATCATAGTGCACTATACTGTACGGTAGTCTATTGTATCATACCGCACTCTCCTTTATTGTACTGTAGTACACTATAGTGTACCATGCTGCACTATGCTGTACTGCATTATACTTTACTGAAGTTTGGTTTAGTGTAGTGTATTGTAATGTATCAAAATGTATATTTAGCCAATTATTCAACTAGACTAACCCAACTCAATAACGCTGAAAATAATATCGATCGAAAAGTGATTGAGATGCATTATAAATGATGTATTAATTGACTTGGCAATAGAATAGACATTTGGAATATTCAAATGTGCACGTATGTACTCCAGTAGAGAGCAAGCTAATCATTTGCTTTTAACACCGGCCAAGTACGAGACAGAGTCGTCTAAATAATGAGTCCAATTTTAAACTTACTTGTTTATAAATGGCTTTTGAATGTGTTCGATTTTAACCATTTTATAATTTCGTGCACTTCATGTAGTGAAAACCATATGGACATTTATTTGAATACAAGTTGAATGAACTGTGTTAAAAATGTTTTGAAAAATATATTAATAATTGTTATAAACAAAAGGAAATATTCTTTGAGAATTAGATTTATTCAGGAAAGTTTATTGTAGCAACAGATTCTTTAGCATAAAGAAAACTGTTAGAAATAAATAAATAAATATGAATAAATAGAACAAGGAAACCAAAAGGAACATGACAATAAATAATATTTATTATTTTCCTGAATTCGTTAAATAAACCAACTTTGTTAAATATGGCTATATTTGAAAAGGAAGCGAATTTCTTTTTTTTTCTCGTTTATATAGATGAAACACAAATGAAGAATCTTGGAGGGTTTCTCATTTTTACTGAGTGGAATATGAATCGGGAACGAATGCCGTGTAATCAATCAATGCATGTTTCCACACACACATACACACACACACACATATATATATATATATATATATATATTCAAAACTCGAAAATTTGACTTTGCACATAGTGTGTGTATATATATATAAAGGAAATTATATATATATATAGATAGATAGATATTCCACTTAACAGAATCATTGTAGAGGACATGCTACTCAGGTACGTTGATAATTTCACATACTTAGGAAGCAAAGTGAACCGCAGTGCTTCCCTGGATGACGAAGTCACCCACCGCACCTCCAAAGATCCTCTGCGTTTGGTAAACTCAATCATCTTCTTTGGAATGAAAAGGGTATAAAACTAAATACGAAAGTGCAAGTGTATAAGGTAGTTGTTCTCACCACTTTGTTTATGGATCCGAATCCTGGACATCATACTGGTCACACACAAACCAGCTGGATGTGTTCCACAAGGGATGTTTGAAATCCATCTGTGGTCATGTACGAGAAGATAAAATCTCCAACGCCGACATCCTAACCAAATGCAACAGTGAGGGTATTGAAACGTTCCTTATGCAATCTCAGGTTCGTTGGGCTGACCATGTCATCGGCATGAGTGACGACAGAATTCCAAAAGTCCTCATGTATTGTCAGCTTAGCAGCAGTAACAGGAATGTTGGTGGACTATGGTTACGATATAAGTTGAAATCAAATTGCACTCTCTTACAATCCCTTTTCGTGATTGCGAAGAAATTGCTGTTGACAGAAAGGACAGGACAGAAAGGAGTAATAGTGTGATCAAGAGTTTTGAATCGAGTCGCATGGACAAATTACGTGTCGACCGAACAGGGACCAAGCAACGGGCCTTGAAACCTGCAAATCTCTCCATAAACTCTTGCTCTTGCGACCTATGCAGCTTGGTCGGTGGGTCACTGGTGGGATTGAAATGTCACATGAGACACCGCCATCCAGAGAGCTGAACTTTTGTTGGACACTCATACGGCGGATATCGACGGAAGAGTCCATCATATATATGTATATATATACTGAAGAAGATGAAGGATTATCTCAGGGCGGCCGTAGTCCTGAGTTATGCGAGGTTGAAGTAAATGCAGGAGCTGGCGTAGTCAGGACCTCCGGGGTTTTCGACCTTGAATGTTCTAACTGTTCGATTAAGGGAGACCAGCTTACGAAATAGATGTGTACTTGACCGGGTATTCCATATTGACGTATATCATCAACGGACATCTCAGGGAGATTCAGTGAGGCGCTGTCTGACGAGGATAGACATTTGAATTACTTAACATTTACTGTCCCTTCGACAGGTCTGCATACAGTTTTTCCTGTCCAGATTGAATTCCAGGGCACGAGACGACCTAAAAATGTGGTAAATGATAATTGAGTAAGATATAAAGATGCGAACCCTCAAATATGCAGGGATTCTTCGAGGACGTGTTTAAAAAGAGCATATGGTATTTTATGTTCGAAACCAGTGCATGTTTGGTAGGTATATTTATTTTTACTATAGCTCGATTCTAGACATAAGCATATATCAGAAATTGGGAATATGGACGTGGGGTAGAATATCATTCGATAAATTGTATCAGAAATGTGGCTGCGAGTCTGTGGAAGGTTAATTTAAACATTTGTAGTATCAAATGATCCTGGAAATTGTTCTGAGGAGTTTCCTTCTCTATTGCTACGTCTTCATGACTTTAAACAGAGTAGCAAACGTAGCGCAATATCTTAGACCTTTTTAATTGAAATTCTTAAACGAAATCGCAAACAATATTCTACCTTATCAATGGAAATTTCTTCGGCTTCATGCTTTCCTGACCAATAATTGTCAGAAAGTTGAAAGCATGGACCATCATATCATCTCACATTGAATTATCTCCCCTCTTTCTTGTTCTGTCCCTTCTTATTAACCCGTTGCATATGTATGGCTTTATTTTTGCATCCATTGAAAAGAGTACATTAAAATATGTAAAGAGTGTTATGCGAGTAATTCAAGGCAGCAGTTGATTCAACACTATCCTTAATATCAAACATAATTTTACATTTGAAATTGCAATGGTGATTTCAATTTAATATATAATACATCGAATGCAGCACATACAGTAATATATGTAGAAATAGCAATACATTTGTATACTCTACTAATGTATTGAGTATTTTAACAACTGTGGTTACTGTCGATTGAAACCGAGACTCACATATACATTCATACATATATATATATATATATATATATATATATATATATATATATATATATATATATATATATATATATATATATATATATATATATATATATATATATATATATAAATATATATATATATAAAATAGAAAACACAGGTAAGCATTAAGAGAAGGATTTTATTCAGATATTTACGACCGTTTCATTGGTAAGTGCAACCTTATAGTGCTATACTGCAAATAGCAGCCACTCAATTATAATTGTTGTTCACAGTCCAAATTTTCAAAATAGTGAGTAAGTTACTCTTGAAGTAGTTCTTAATATATAGTGAAAAACATTTATTTGGAATTGTATTTACTAGTATAGAGAGAGAGGAATCAGAACGTGAGGGGACAAACAATTATAATTGAGTGGCTGCTATTTGCAGTATAGCAATATAAGGTTGCACTTACCAATGAAACGGTCGTAAATACCTGGATAAAGTCCTTCTCTTAATGATTACCTGTGTTTTCTCGTTTATACTTTATACTCCAAGATTGAACGGAATTCTTACAAACTTGTGGAGTTACCCCTAACCGTACGTTGAAACCATCCATGAAACTGGCTTTCTTAACCACGAAGTGGATCACAAAAAGCAATTTTCTGCTTCCCTAACTATATATATATATACGCCATGGCGTATAATTTTATATATTCTGGTACATATGGTTTGGTTATGTGTATACAGAAGTGTTGCGTCTGTGTGAGTATGCAGGTTCGTACGTATGTAGGGTGTGTGTATATGTGTACTTTATGTTTTGGTTGACTTACGTCTCCGAACATTTGTGTATTTACATGTAGGTATGTGTGTGCGCTTGTTATATACGTATTTATTTATTTATATACCTTTATTTAATTATTTATTTACTTGTATACACGCACACACAGACACATATTTATATGTGCGTGGTTTTGTATGCCTATGGTAAGTGTTTTCCCGTATGCTGGTGTATGTACGTATTTGTATGCGTGTATGTATTTATTTAATTTCTATTACCTCTGTATTGTATTTATTTTCTTTATTCTTAACTCTGGTGCGGAGATTCATTCGGTCTCCTAGTTAGAATTTTAGTCTGCGACTTCAGCTATACCATTTACGTGGTTTTGTCTTTGCGTGCAATTGTTCTCCACGCTCCACATATGACGTATTATCTTCGTTTTTCGTTCATTGTCAGAGAACGTCTCTATGAACCACCTAAGAGAACATTAGTCTACGACCTTTTATACCATAAACGTGGTTCTGTCTTTGTGCGTAATTGTTTTTCACCGCTCCTATTAATGACGTATCATATTCGTTTTTTCCCGTTCTTTGCCAGGGAATGTTTCCACGAACCAAAGTATCGTCTTCCTGTCTTTCTCCGGTTGCAACGTTTTTTTGAAATATCCACTTCTGCGGTTACAGATTGACTTTGTTAGTTTCAGAAGACCCGTTAAGGGTGAAAGCAGCGATTCTTTGCTTAAACTTTAATAAATATTTGCTCTACGGTTCTTATATATTTGATATATATTTATCCTTATCGAGCCCTCTTTGGATTTTAGTCTTCAAATTAAATATATATATATATATATATATATGGTGCAGTTATTAATATATATATATATATATATATATATATATATATATATATATAAACTTCTACATGACTAGAAGTGTTTCATTCGTGACAAATCATCAGGAAGCTGACTGTCCAAGTAAATGCGGTGGTATTTATATCTTTTCTGGTGGTAGGAGAGGGTGCGGACTCGAATGGCTGGAGGTCATTAGTTGATTGGTTTAAAGAAAAGGAAATTCATTAAAAGATAATTCTTTAAAGCTTTAAAGAATTACCTTTTAATATATATATAAGTATGTCTATATATATATATATATATATATACATACATTCTTATTTATTTGAATATGGCGAAACTGCCCATTAATCGCTCGTGAAACCATCTAGCCAGTCTGCTATTATGCAAATCAGGGTGACCAGTCATGTATATTTGAGCCATTCTACTGACATGGCTTTAAAAATGAGGTTGTTTGCATAATTGCAGACGAATCGAATATTATTATTAATTTAATATTCGAAAAACTCAGATAACATGTAATATGTATATATATATATATATATATATATATATATATATATATATATATATTAATAACTGCACCATCTTTTCTTCTCAGCTGAATTCCATATGCCGACAATGCTGTACTTCACAAATACGAATCTGCTATATGTAAAAATATACGTAAGTGCCTCTTGTTACTTTTATATCCATAAATCTACAACACAACACACACACGCACACACATATACATATACTCATATATATATATATATATATATATATATATATATATATATATATGTATGTATTTGTGTGTATCTCTGTTTATATATATATATATTGGTGGCACTATTCGTGCAGTCATAGCACTTATGTAGATAAAGGCAACGCATATTACGAGCCTTAAAACATCATGGAAATATTCCATAGCAACAGGAAGTTAAAGATCCACGCTTGCCGCTCATATATGCCGAGAGATATGTCGGCAAGCTAAACATTAAAGCGGCGATTCGTTCATTAAACTCTTTCAACCAAATCTTAACGACAGTGTCAATAACAACTACAACAATAACCACAATAACAATTGTAAAAACCACAGAATATATAACAACAAACGCACGAACAATAATAAGAACTCCACCGCAAACAAACGCCCTGTGATTGCCATTTTGTTGGTTTCCGCTTGGTCGTTTACAAAATGGCGTATGACGTAACACTGTATATGTAGTATCTGTATCTTTTGTGTCTCACAGTTGTTACACTACCTCGCGTTGCTGTGATGCTATTGTTATTCAGCCTTTACAGCCTGACCTTCGTTGAACCAAAATATCCAATAAAATATATTTGTTCCTATATCACTATTGATTGAGGATTATTTTCTGACATTCCTACACACACAAACACATACACAGACACACACACACACACATACTAACTCTCTCTCTCTCTCACCCCCCTCCCACACACACACGTACACACACGCACGCACACACACACACACACACACACACACACACACACACACATACTATCTCTATCTGTGTCTGTCTTACACACACTCACTAACTCACTCTCTTACATCCAAACACTCACACTCTCTCACATTCACAACCACTTACAATCACAAACACACACGGACATACAAACACTCTCTCACACATATACACTAACTCATTCTCGCACACCCAAATACACACACTCTCTCATGTACACTCATACTCTTACCCACACACACAAACACTCACACACTCATTCAGACACATACAGAAACTCTCTCAAATAAACATACACTAGCACTCATTTTGACACTCTCATCCACACGTACAAACACTCTCTCACACATACATACGCAAACGCACACACACTTAGTGCCTGCAGCATGGCTAAATCCTTAAGAAATTGCCATAACATGTATTAGACTGTGGGTACTATTGCAACTCTGTGACGCCAAGCTCCAATGATAGATGTCATAGCCTCGTGTTAACATTTCACTTGTGAGTGAAATTGATTAGATAGAAACTGTGTGGAAGCTTTCAGATGCATTGTACCTGTAATTCCAATGGCTATTCTTCGTACATATTGCATCGCTCTGTATATATATCTCTCCCCGAGAGTTAGGTTAAAGGAACATGTGTCTTTGCAATAAGCAGCAAATTACAGGTAACTTTCATGGGCAAATACATCTAAGTGAAGGCGCGTGGCTGAGGGTAAGAGAATTGGATTCACAATCGTGAAGATGTGAGTTCGATTCCCGGAATGGGCGATGCTTATGTCCTTGAGCAAGAAGACACTTTATTTCACGTTGCCCCTTCTACCTGGAGTTGCTACCGATAGATAGTATTAGCAATTGGAAAGAGGAACGGAAAAAAAACGTTGTTTCCTCGGTCCGATTTGACATAAGTAGATCGACTAAAAAAATAACTGGAAAAATAATGTAAAGAAGAAATAAAGGGTCTATGCTACACAAGCATATACGTTTGAGTGCAGTTAAACTTATGAATTAATATAGCGACTTGTATGAGGTTATTCGATCAGCTAGAGACTACAGACAAACCATAATACTCACACAATACACACGCATATCTAACTATATACCACTTTCTTTCCTCTTTCACTATCCTTATATATGTATATATACATATATATATATATATATATACATATTTATATATATATATATATATATATATATATTTATATA
>OZ024749.1:23732303-23734803 GCA_964016885.1 Eledone cirrhosa | reverse complement strand
CACCGAATCTATTCCGACTCCTTTCAAAATGAATATGATGTTGGATGTGTTAAGCTGGTTTTGTACCTCAGAAGAAGCACGGCTCACTTTCTATATAATGTTTAGTGCTGGTTGAATAAATATTGTGTAACTGAGGATGAACCATTTAGTTTCTATATAATCTATAGTGTTGGCTATGTCAATATTGTGGAACTGACGATAAACCGCTCACTTTCTATATAATGTATAATGCTGGCTGTGTAAATATTGTGGAACTGACGATTAACCACTCACTTTCTATATAATGTATAGAGCTGGCTGTGTAAATATTGTGTAACTGACGATTAACCACTCACTTTCTATATAATGTATAGTGCTGGTTGTGTGAATAGTGTGAAACTCTGATGAAGTATGGCTCACTTTCAACATTGTATATAATACTTACTGTGTTAGTATTGCGTACTTCCAGAGGAAGTACCGTTCAATTTCAATATATTATTTCTTGCTGGAGATAATCTTGTTCGTGTAACAAAGAACCACTCACTTTCAACATTATGTACGTTCTCGCTACATACTAGACTCAATGTTTACACTACACAGTATGTCTATTTTAAATATTCTAATCTTAAATGCTCTAAAGTTAGATAATCTTTAATCTCAGCTATAATTGGTTTATGGTTGTCTCCCTTTTACTGACATAGTGTTCCTTTTATTAACGGATGCTGTTCTTTTTTTCTTCCTGCCTACTTAACATTACTCTATACTTATCATCAACAGAATAATGGTTAAATTAGCGACAGTAGTTGACTTATACTTTCTCATTTATATACATCTCTCTCTCTCTCCCATATATATATATATATATATATATATATATATATACGTACGAATTGAGAAAATGAGATAAATATACAGACAGATTAAATTAATATATAAATAGATAGATGCAGAGAGATATATACAGATAGATAGATAGAAACAAGATATGGTGTATATTACCCATTGTGTTCGTCAGTGTGTTGTATATATTTGCTTGCTTTTATAGTTTCAATATATATTTAAGGAGATTTAAACACATGCTGTTAATTTCTTTGTACACTGGCATAAACTTCTGTATTATTAGACAGGAATGACAGCACAGTGAACACGTTTCCTTAATACTTATACGTTTTCAGAGATTTATTTGTTTTGTAGTTGCAAAGATTACCGAGAAGTTTCCTTACATAAGATTTGGTATAATGAAAAGGATAAATGTAAAATGTAAGAGATAAAATGCCGTTCTTATCTTACATTCTAAGCCTTTCTAATTTACGATTCCATTACTGTCCCCGTTGAGATTTCCAGAAGCGTTATACTCTTTGTTTTCACGCTGAGGTGAAATTATTGAATGTACTTATTGAACAAGATATGTCATAAGGAACTTCAGTAAGGCTATTGAGTGGGCAGCTTTTAGATTATAGCTTATGGCTTATAACTTATATACACAGTTTCTCTCATTATTCTGTATAGATATGATGTATTATTACATTTACTTTATCTGCTGTTACAACATTTACGCAATCTAATGTTCATAGAAAATGCAGACTGTGTGACATAGGGGCTCGAAAGTTTCATCAGCAAATTCGGATGAGGTAATATCATATATAGAAAGATAAGTGGCCGATCATCAGATCTCACTCAGGAAACAATATTTCTATTAGTCTTTCCACTGGTGAAATTATATAGTTTAACCCTCTGGCCAAGAGTACATATGACACCTTACATATGATAGTATACACTCACAAATCCCCGAAATAATGGGTTCAGTACTGCAGGAGAGCAGAATTTCTGGCAAAATTATTTTAGACTTTTGATGTGGTAGATTAAAATAGGAAGTTATTTAGAACGCCCTGGCCTACGAAAAAAAAGTGTTGCAAAGCGAGTTTATTATATATACACATGACATGTGTATGTATATATGTGTGATCTCCAGCTTATGCTTTTGATTCTTCTGAGCAGATTTGTATATGCTCCATCCATCCGTTTTTCAAGATGAACAGATAAGGTCCACGTTTCTGATCTATATAGTACTGGTTCAATCAATGTTCGAAGATTTGAACATTTAAGGAGGATGATAAATTTGAGCCCCAAGTCTTGTCAATCCTGTTGCAGACATCCCGTGTAGACATATTTTGGGGAGTCTATGACTTGAGAGCCACGGTATTTAAAGTTCTGGACCCTTTATCAAAAACATAAGCTGGAGATCACACGCAACACTTGAAATCGTCTATGGAGATTTGATTCCAATATCCCTCAGAGTCAAACAAAAAAGACTACAGTTGGCTGGTCACTGTCATCGAGTCGAGAAAGAAATCATTTCATCTCCCCTTCTGTGACATCCCTCAGGATGTGACTATACACGAAAACTGACTTTCCCAGACACCCAGGGTTGGACATAAGGTATATGGGGACAGCAATGTAGGACTGAACAGTGTGGAAAGGGATTGTCAAAATAGTTCCGACTGCCCACAGAGGAGTCAAA
>OZ024749.1:23722303-23724803 GCA_964016885.1 Eledone cirrhosa | reverse complement strand
ACACACGGGAATATAAATTGAAGAAGGAGTCATTATTTTTTTTTTTTTTTAATCTATAAAGCTGAATAATATATCAGTGCTGCAGCAGAGGTGTTAATATTTTTTCATGCCTGATTTAGAAAAAAAATAAAATAAATAACACAACTAAAAAGCCCACAAAATATTCTAACTCATCCTTCATTTGTGTTGTCTGTTTTCATTTCCTACAATACATTTAGACTCCATTTCGTTATTTCTTTAGTTGTTATTTATTTATTATCATTGATATTTGTAAATCGAATACTAATCCAACAGGCAGTATTTAGGATGCGATCTAAATTCATATTTGTAGCACATGAGTTCAATCTAATATCATTAATTACTACTGTTCGAGGGCGGTAGATTGGCAGTATCGGTAGAGGGTCGGACGCCATGCTTTCCAGCATAGTTACGTCCCTTTACGATCTGAGTTCAAATCCCGCCGAGGTTGACTTTGCCTTTCATCCTTACGGGGTCGATAAAATAAAGTACCAGTAATGCACTGGGTAATTGCTGGCCTTGTGCCTAAAGTAGAAACAATTAATTACTACTGTTCGAATTTTAAATTGATAATTGATGAATATTTAGTTTAGAGTTATGCTTGTTTTGTGGTTTATGCGTTTTTAAAATGTTATAATTCATTATTATTTATTTTTTGTTTAATTATTTGGAAACTTTATTCTAATTAATATTTGTTGTTGTTGTTGGTGGTGGTGGTTGCATTGTCTAGATTGCAGAGTGTGATTAAAACCAAAGTTTGATTAAAATATATTTGTTTAATATGTCATAACGGAATGAATCTTGTTGTGTTACGATATAACACTCGGTTCTAAACTTTCTATCATTATATTCTTTATAGCCCGATGCACACACCTCAAATAAGCAAGCAGTAAATTGATAAAAAATGAAACCAATACAAACAAAGCCCATCAAATACCCGTAAAGATGACAGTGACTTACATTTAATATGCTTGTTTACGTTCGTTTTATATCAGCTGTCAAAACCATTATCAGAACAAATAGGAAAAAGAAATCTTTTAAATATAATATTATTATAAGAAACAAATACAGAACGATTAAATGATATAAATTTTTAATCACATTTAATCCGAAATCATGTGCGTTATTTATTGTGTCTCCAGCTGTCGTTAATAATTCATGCAACATTCTTTGAGATGTAGCCAAAGAAAGATGGAAGGCAGTGACATCAGTCGAGAGCTTCCAACAGATATATATTCTATGAACAGCCTTAGTTAAAAATGTACAGAATATTAATCATGAGTTTGCTGTAAGACAGAACATCCGTTTTTTAAGTATCAACCCTCATATAAATGTCAACGTGCCTAAAACAAATTCTTTTTCCGTCTTTAAGAGTCTTCTTCCTATAATATGAGCTATTTTATAGCATATCAACGAATGAACATACCACTCTTTATATTAAAATTATCCCCGCAGCGCTTCGTAAAAGGCCGAAAGGTCGGCTACGCATACAAGATGTGTTATGTAAAGTTTTCTGTTATTAATATGGCGAAGAAAATGTTGTGCGGTAATTGTCCTGATTATTTACGCAACACTCTTCTTCTTCTTCTTCTTCTTCTTCTTCGTAGTAGTAGTAGTAGTAGTAGTAGTAGTAGTAGTAGTAGTAGTAGTAGTAGTAGTAGTAGTAGCATCAGCATCAGCAGCAGCAGTAGTAGTAGTATGAGGAGTAGATCGAGGAGCAGTCACCATTTCATTTCCATAAATTTAAAGATGTAAAGTTTTTTTTTTTTACTGTTAAACCCCTTGTGAGAATGGTTTTCGTTTTCTTCGGTACATCTCAGGAAGAAGGTTTTTTGCTCTGGAGTATCCATGGTAAATTCAAACAGTCTGAAAAAAGCAAAAAAAAAATAAAAAAAATAAAAATGAAAAAATACATCTGAAAAATAATTATTTTTTCTTCTAAAAAATATTATAACAGGAAAAATATAAAGGTGAACGCAAAAAACAAATTGCTCACCTATTTTCGTGTAATACTTCAAACAAGTAAGAAAAGAGAAAAAAAATTAAAGAAATGGGAAAACAAAAACGCTAATCCAACATATTCACAGCTGTCAAGATCGGGAAAGAAAGACGTCTTCATTGGACAGCTAGACAACAAATATGAATAACACTGATGATGATGTCGATGATGATGTCGGTGGTGGTGGTGGTGGTGGTGGTGGTGGTGTATGTGGTGATGATGATGATGTTGGTGGTGCTGGTGGTGGTGGTAGTTGGGGTGGTGGTGGTGGCGGTGGTTGGTGTGGTTGGGGTGGTGGTGGTTGTGATGGTGGCGGTTGTGGTGGTGGTGCTGGTTGTGGTGGTGGTGGTTGTGGTGGTGGTGGTGATGGTGGTGGTGGTTGGGGTGGTGGTGGTTGTGGTGGTGGTGGTTGTTATTGTGGCGGTTGTGGTGGTGGTGGTGGTGGTGGTGGTGGAGGTGGTGGTGATGATGATGATGTTGGTG
>OZ024749.1:23699803-23709803 GCA_964016885.1 Eledone cirrhosa | reverse complement strand
TACATAAAAGTCAGAAATTAGAAAGACAGTGGTGGTATTGAGGCGAGAAAATTATTTTGAACGTCAGATCATATACGTTGCGGCATGTGGTTCATCTCTTTGCGCTTTGAGTTAAAAACCCATCTAAGTCAACCTTGCTTAACTTATATTTAAGGTTGATGAATAAAGTCAATTTGAATCAGTCGAATATTCCTCTACATTTCAGTTTCACTTTTGGTCTCCTTACTTCTGGGAAGAAAGTGTTTAATAGATGGAGAGAGATGGGGTTTGATAAGTTTCAAACCCAAGTACGTGGGATTTAATGATCCATAGACGGATGGATGGATTGACATAAAGAATCATATTTGAATATGATGTAGATATCCTCATTTGAATAAAGCGAAATGCGAACTGAAATTTAGTCGCATTATAGGCATGTTCAGTCATGCTGACTTGCTTCTAAATAGCAACAGAAGTGCTGCAACCCTTTGCCCCAATAACAGCGAAAACAAAAGCATTGAAGGGCAGCAATTTGAAGAGAAGTGGAAATCGATTAAATCGATACCAGAAGGTAACTGGTACTATATTTTATCGACCTCGTAAAGATGAAAGGCAAAGCTAACCTTGGTGAGATCAGAACTCAGAACGTAAAGTGAGGCAACTCTATGCCACAAAACAAGTTGGCCGTTGCTATAGGGAACCTTCTAATCAACTACCCTCACAGTAACTGTATTAATGGCGTCTTCTTTAGGCACAAGGCCAAACACATTTTTGGAGAACGGGAAGGTTGATTATATGGACCTCTGTGTGTTACTAGTACTTTATTTATCGACCCCGTAAGGATGAAAGGCAGAACTAACACCGTTGGGATTTGAACTGAGAATGTAAATGGCCGTAATGATATGCCACAAAGCATGTTATTCGACGCTCTACTGATACTTCTAATCCAACAGCCTTCATAAAAAGCAATAATAATTGTTTCTACTTTTGGCACAAGGCCAGCAATTACCCAGTGCATTACTGGTACTTTATTTTATCGACCCCGTAACGATGAAAGGCAAAGTTAACCTTGGCGGGATTTGAACTCAGAATGGCAAGAGCCGTAACTCTATGCGTCAAAGCATGGCGTCCTACCCTCTACCGATACTGCCAATCTCCCGCCATTAAAAAGCAATAATAATAACAACAGCAATATTAATAATTGTTCGATAACTAGGCTAATGATATTACATCAAAGAGAATTTAAGTAATCAATGTTCTCATATGTTCGTGGAAATCTTAACTGCAATGAGGTCATATAATGCATGTTTATCTATCTATATATTACTAATAGTCTGCGATTGCTTTCTTGGTTGTCTGTAATGTAATACAGCCAAAAGGGCGCAAAATGGGAAAACACTTTGAAAGGAAGTTGCCCCTGAAATGGGAATACAAATGGAATAAAACAAGTTTCGCGTAAATCGAAGCACGGGTTCGCGAGATATGGGGTTTTCTGGGTACTTTCATAAACAGAGAGAGAAGGATAGAGAGAAAGAGATAGTGTTTGTGAGAGAGTAGATTGAAAGAGAGACATAGAAAGAGGGAGAATGGAAGAGAGAGAGAGAGGGAGGGAGAGAGAGAGAGAGAGGGAGAGAGAGAGCGTGAGAGAGAGAGAAAGAGAGAGAGAGAGAGAGCTGGTGATGTTGTTGTGTATATATATGTGTATATATATGTGTGTGCGAGTCTATGACCAGTTTATATCGACCAGACATCCACACACATATATATATATACACACACATATATATATATATGTATACAAACACACATTTATATATATGCATACACACACATATATGGGCCTTCCAGTTTCATTTCACATTATAAATATGCCTGTGTATATTTTTTAATTATCTAAAAATTATTTTTAAGTGAACAGTATTTTTTTTTATATTCTGAAGTGAACGTGACCCAACGGGTCACGGGTGGTCTAGTATGATATAAATATCCGCATATCTGGAATCATATAATACATTTGATTTTTGTTATCACTGTATTAGGTAACCAGAAATATCAAAAGGAATTAATATATTAGTTAGTTGACTATAGAAATGAGTTGCGACGTCACTGGAGTCACGCTGTATCGACCATTGACTTTCCCTTGACACCAAATATTGTGTCTATATAAAGTATAGAGTGTATATATAGAGAGTTATATAGTGTATGTTGCGACGTCACTGGTGTCACGCTGTATCGACCATTGTCTTTCCCTTGGACACTACATATTGTGTATATATAAAGTATAGAGTGTATATATAGAGAGTTATATAGTGTATGTTGAGACGTCACTGGTGTCAAGCTGTATCCACCATTGACTTTCCCTTGGACAACATCAGTGGCGTGGAGCGGGGGAAACTGATATCTATGGGTGGCTGATGGCCTTCCAGAAACAACCTTGCCCGGACATGTGCCTCGGAAGGAAACTTTCTAGGTGCAAATCCCATGGTCATCTGTGAAGGAAGGCAGATAAAATAAAGTATTGGATAAAACACCATTGCGGTATGTGAGCCGGCACTTTATATACTGTGTTCAAATTCCAACAAGATTATCCGTAATTTTCATCCTATCCGAGGTTGATAAAATAAAGTACTGTCGAGTATATCAGTAAATTTAATTCATTAAATGTTTGTTAAACACGACTATGCGTATGTGTATATGTGTGTGTGTGTGTGTGTATGTGCATATACACACCTTTATATGTAAGAGTTTTTATAAATATAAACGTGCAAACACAGACGCATATAAAAAATATACACTCAGAGACTTACATTTACACACATACACATATATTCATACAAACACACACATACATTCACGCAAACACACACACACACATACACTCACACACAGCGTAGCAAATGTAACGCCATATGCTGCTTTGTTAAATGCACACAAACACACACACACAAATACGCGCACACACACACACAAACATACACACACACATACACACACACACATATATATACACACACACACATACACACATTGTGTGACGGACAGAAGTCGCTCAAATTTATATATAGATTGTCTCCTTGTGCTGAAATTAAAAGCCACTTCTCATTAGAGCTAATCAAGGAACTCCATTGCTGTATTTGTTCCGGTACATTATGTGGTGAGATTAAACTACCCCCACCTTGTTCGTCTTTATTATACCAACCTCGGGAATTACTAATCAATTTAATCGTTTTACATCCCTCCACAAACACCACTGCAAAAGTACTGACCTTGTGCTTTAATTAGTAACTATTTGTCTGTAGAACAAAATAACAACATTTCTTCATAATTACAAGCGACACCTTGAAATCTATTCACTAATAGAATTATTTGAAACCCGATCTCTGAACATCAGGGTTTATGTCGGGTGTTTAGAAAAGGGTTGATAGAAATCATACATCATACATTTCAATTTCATTAGTTTGATTTGTCTAAAATACTATAATTATTTTATGAATATTAAAGGTCTCTTATCTCCTAATAAAATAGTAGGGACAGCGTCTTGACACATGGAGTGTCTTGTACATCTTTAAAACTGTTGGAGCCAATACATCTTCAGCTGGAGTTCAAATATTTATTTTTTTAGGGAACGAAGTAAAGACTGTGAGAGGGATATGAGTACCAAAGAGAGAGGGGACGTACCAGAAAGAGATAGAAGAGTACAAGAGACTGAAGCAGAGGAATAACAGTGAGTGAGAGGGGAGTATCGGAGAGAGAGAGAGAGAGAGAGAGAGAGAGAGAGAGAGAGAGAGAGAGAGAGAGAGAGAGAGAGAGAGAAGAGAGAAAAATACCAGTATCAGACTAGAGGTTCATTTATTAATCGCAAAAGGGTGAAAGTGAAATTTGAGCTCGGTGGGATTTGAACTCGGAGCGCAGTGAAGCAGAATAAATACCGAGGCTTATCAAACAAATTCGACGTTATAACGACGCTGGCAATCCACCCCCTTAACCAAAACCATTAATAACAGGACGAAAAATCCGAAACAAAGCTTGTTTTTAATTTGCCATACGTAGAACATATAATGTAGTGATTTTGTGAACCCAAGCTCGACGCTCACAACGTAAGTCTTTTAACATTAAGTGCATCAAAACTTGATGCTAGTTCTTTTGGGCTCAAATAATTCGGTTGAAATGACCTTGCAGATATAACAGCCATACACAAATGGTGTTGCCAAATAATAGAGTTAAGCTAACAGAAATCCACCATCATTTATAATAAATTCGTTTCATTTAATGACCATCATGTTACAGAAGTGTATCTGTTTGTCTCTTAAACAAACGCTAATTCAACTTCGGCCAAATTTCATTTGAATTATATTATATAACCTAGACAAACTTTCGAGACTTTAAAATTCTACACGAGTTTCAATAATATTCCCCAAATGCTTACAATTGTTAATTCAATAACTATGAAGCTTTGCCTAATGTAATTCAATTAATATCTTATTATAATCTCAGAGCTTGTAGCAAACTTTCTAATGAATTCCTATTTCTATCTTAAAAACATTAACCTGATTGTATTATTAAAGAGAGTCTTGGGTGTCAGGTAATTCGTAGACTGTAAAATGCCACCCGAAATATCAAACCTTGAAGAACATTTATTGCTTAAGGACATGCTGCCTGTTTTTATATATATATATATATATATATATATATATATATATATATATATATATATATATACATATATATATATATATATATATATATATATATATATATATATATATATTAGTATATATACATATACATGTATATGTATATATATATACACACACACTCACACACACATATGCGCGCACGCACACACACACACACACACACACACACACACACACACACACACACACACATATATATATATATATAAATGTATATTTATATCTATATATGTTGTGTGAATATTCTGTTTGCAACAACTAATTAAATAGTTAACATCGACCTCTCTCGATTTCGTGTAATACGCCAGAGGTCGATATAGTTAAATTTAGACATAAATAGAAAGAAAGAGAAAGAGAGGGGGAGAGAGCGAGAGAGAGAGAGTAGATCAGAGAAAAACATAGAGGGGCCTACATGTATACATAGATAGATAAATGTATATATATATATATATATATATATATATATATATATACACACACCCACACATATATATATGTTTGTATGTGTATATATATGTGTGTGTGTGTATATATACATACATATATATTTACAAGTATATAAATATATATTGATGTATGTATATATATATATATATATATATATATATATACATATACACACACCCACACATATATATATATATGTTTGTATGTGTATATATATATGTGTGTGTGTGTATATATACATACATATATATTTACAAGTATATAAATATATATTGATGTATGTATATATATATATATATATATATATATATATACACTGAGTGTCGAGGAAATGGTAGAAAACATCTAGCTGGGAGCATAAACGTTACATATTTATCATTACGAATTTCAAATGAGTCATTTTGAATGCGATTAAGAAATATTTAATTTACTGTTGTTATAATCTTTGTTTTGTTTCAAAGTTGTTCGATATTTGGCGAGAAAATTAACCCAGGAACACGAACACACACATACAAACAAACAGACACAAAGATAAATACACAAACACACAGACAAACACACAGACGCAAACACACCAACAAATAAAGACACACAATCACAAACACACAAACACATACACACACAAACGTACACACACTCACACAGGCACACATACACACACACTCATTATATACGTATATTGGTAATTTTGATTCTTCCATTGTTTATTTGCTTAAATACTTCATTGATTCATGACTAAATCTGGTTGTTTTGATGGCTGACTGGCTAGCTGTCTTGCTGGCTGGTTAACGTGTGGCTGTCGGTCTGGTAGTTAATCGGGTAGTGGATAGATGGGTGAGGGTTTGCTGGCTTGGTGGCTGGTTACGTGTGGCAAAAGGCGAATAAACGAAATTATGAAATTTGTACTTATATGGCTTTATCCACATGACCGGTGCAATGTGTCCAAAAACGGATGAGCCGAACCCCCACTGTCATTGCCTCCATCTCTCTCGCCCTCCATATCTCTCTGTATTTTGAGCAAATGGGGTCCCACGGCGGGCAGAATAGAGAAGTCGTTTCCCCGGAGGATGGTAAATGAGCTGCCCTGGAGGAGCTATTCCCTGGCTGTCCTCTGTCTGCCTGGTAGTTGATCAGGTAGTGAATATATGGATATTCGGCTTGTTGATGGGTTGTAGATTTGTGGATTAATGCCTTGTTGGATGGCGGGTGTATGGTAGGTTTGTTGATGTAATGTAGTTTATTTGTCTGTTTGTATCAAACTTATAGGCGATGAATCATTAGAAAATCAGAGAAAATGATTCCTGGTTTTCGTTACGGCGTTCTGCTGTCTCAGTTCAAATACCGCTGATGTCAACTTCACCTTTCATCGATCAAGTAAGTACCTGGCAAGTCCTGAGTCGATGCTTCCACCCTATTTCTTTCTCACTGCTATTCATTCATGCTTCATCCTACCCTGGAAGAAATTTGATGGAGAGGAGGTGGGCTCCACCTGCTCTTTCAATATATATATATATATATATATATATATATATATAAGTATTAAGTTGTTAAACAATATTCGATGATTACGTCAAAAAATGAGTTTTACAGTAGATTGGAAGCACTCAACAGTGAAAAAAATAATTTTCACGAGTTATTAATATTAAAATATAAGTATTAATAAAATAGATGTTCTTTTGATCAATTACATTTCATTATACATATTTCGGATGTACAACAGTACGTCCTCATCAGACAAAATATAATGATACATAACATACCCTGAGATGTTAAATGGTTAAGATTTAAATCTTAACCATTTAACATTTCAGGGTATGTCATGTATCATTATATTTTGTCTGATGAGGACGTACTGTTGTACATCCGAAATATGTATAATAAAATGTAATTGATCAAAAGAACATCTATTTTATTAATACTTATATTTTAATATATATATATATATATATACGTTGGAAAATTCGGAACAAGACAAATAGAAGACAAATACAAAAACAATTTTTTGAAAAGGAAACCTTAGAAATTTATAAAACTGTCAACGTCCAAGTCAACGCCTGAAGTCCATGGAGTCCTGTGTCTTTTGTTTGTATTTTTATTTTCAAAAAATAATTTTTTGAGGTTTCCCCTTCAAAGAATATTTTGTTTACCTTGTTTCCTTCGTCGTATTGTCTTCTCTTTGTTCATTTTTCTAAATTTATTATTACTATTCTCTGACGTACGAGTTATCTCTTCTCGCCCCAATAATCTCTACAATTAACATTTAACATGATGTTTTCCTTCATTCTTCTTGTTTTTTCTTTCCCTTTTCTTTTTTTCTTTCTTTTCTTTCTTTTCGTTTGTTTGATTCACGAGACGTTAAGCAATTACAAGACATTTTCCCTGTCGTCAGATAAAATTCTCTGTGTACGTGTTACAGCTTAATTGCTATAAATTATTGTTTTGTCTTGTTGCATGCTCCATGGACAACGGTTTGGCTTGTGCCAGTCGCTGTGAACTCGGGAGGATAAGCCGTACCGTTGGTAGGGGTTGAAACTATGAATGTCTATCTCAATGGCTGAAAACCGTGGAGTTCTGCCCCTAGTTTGTATTTTTATTTCTGAAAAATAAGTTTTAAGGGTTTCTTCTTCAAAATATTGTTTTTAGTATTGCCTTCTTTTCGTTCGTTGTATTGTCTTCACTGTGTTCATTTTCCTAAGATAACTATTATAAATCTCTTACGTACGTGTTTTCTCTTCTCCAATAATTTCAGTGACATATATATATATATATATTTCTTTTGCGACGTTTTTGATATGAAATCGTTTGTCGAAACAAATATTGTTATACTTGGGGAGGGTCAGATTGTTGTAATAATATTGCCAGAATTAATAATAGAACACACTCACTGTTTGGTTGGTTTTCGCTTTTGTATCTTTTATATCAGTAAATTTATTCGGTTCTCAATGTTACCATTGACTGACCAACGGTCAACAATATAGATACAATATAGACACAAACACATATATAGATAGTCTAACAAACTTCTTTCGTTGCACATCTGCAACATAGTCAGTGGTGCTATTATGTTTCCTCCTGTTGTATTGTATGTCTACGCCATCTTTATTTAATCTGTTTATTTATTTATTTATTTATTTTTGTCTTCTTCTCTGCGCATGCGTTTGCGTGTGTATATAGTGTTTGATGTGTGTTCGCGTTTGGGTGACTGTATTTTGGTTACTGTATTCTATTATAGTTTACGAGTGTGTGTTTATATGTGTTTGTTATTATTGTGCTTGTGTGTATATTTATTTATTTATTTATATTTCTCTTAGGTCAGTATTGTTTGGTTGGGTGTTGTTATTCCATTCATTTTTTCTGTTTAGCCTTGGCCTTCTAAGTTCTATTTCGCTGGCCTCTCTGATTTGCCTATCTGCTGGGTCATTTCTATGTTTAGATATTATTTTAATTTCTATGTTGTCTATGTTACCGTCCTGTTGTTGTCTGGTGTGTTCGTATAGCACTGAACCGTTTTTTTCGTCCTTTTAGTTCCCCCAGGGCTGGTTTATCATTTCATCTATGCTACGAGCTGTCTCGCCTATGTATGTTGTTGTCATGTTTATGCAAGTACCCTCTGTACATCTTATGCTATAGACTACGTCTTTAGTTTTACAGTTTAGACAAAAATAAATAAATAAATAAATAAATAAATAAATAAATAAATAAATAAATAAATAAACAGATTAAATAAAGATGGCGTAGACATACAATACAACAGGAATCATAATAGCACCACTGACGTTGTTGCAGATGTGCAACGAAAGAACTTTGTTAGATTATATATATGTGTCTGTGTCTATATTATATCTGTATTGTTGACAATTGGTCAGTCAATGGTAAACATTGAGGACCGAATGAATTAACTGATATAAGAGATACAGAAGCGAAAACCAACCAAACAGTGAGTGTGTTCTGTTATTAATTCTGGCAATATTATTATAACAAAGGGCGGTGAACTGGCAGTATCCGTAGAGGGTTGGACGCCATGCTTTCTAGCATAGTTATGTCCCTTTACAGTCTGGGTTCAAATCCCGCCGAGGTTAACTTTGCCTTTCATCCTTACGGGGTCGATAAAATAAAGTACCAGTAATGTACTGGATAATTGCTGGCCTTATGCCTAAAGTAAAAACAATTATTATAACAATTTGACCCTCCCCAAGTGTAACAATATATATATAAGTTCAGCGAGAATCGCATTTCGGCGTGTAGCAAAAGCGAAACGGAACGCAAAATTAGAGTTATGCTGGCAAGCATATATATATCTATATATATATATATATATATATATATATATATATATATATATATATGTATATATATATAATATATATGTATATATATTTGCGTTCCTACTCATTACCAAGACTACCTCACAGCTTTCTAGTTTTCCCTCTTCATTTTCGTTCTTTTTTTTGTTTTTACCTGATCTTTTATCTGTTTCTCCATTGTGATCCTGTCTCTCTTTTGTACTCCTGTACTTTTTTCAATATAAAGCATCAAATTAGAAATACTTTTTTGTACCTCTCTTTGTTGACTCCTTCAACTATATATATGTATATATATATATATATATATATATATATATATATATATATATATATATATATATATATATATATATATATATTGTTATACTTTGGGAGGGTCATGTTGCCAATAAGAAATACACGCACCAGTTGCTTTCACTTCAATTTATTATAATAAATTTATAAATTTAGGAATTTATAAATTTCCGGTTGGTTGGTTGGTTGCACAACCAGATGGTTGTTTATTATATATTGTCAAAGTTATTTCGTAACACATTTTGTGACCTCTTCAGTGACTGGGATTCTTTTCTTTGT
>OZ024749.1:23692303-23694803 GCA_964016885.1 Eledone cirrhosa | reverse complement strand
GAAGTTAATCAAAACATTGATGACAATCCAGGAAAATCAATGACGTCAATTGCAAAAGGTTTTGGTGTGTCAGAAAATACAATCAGAAATGTTGTGCATGAAGACATCAGATACAAATATTATGTGATGGGGAAAGGTCAATTCATGTCAGAAAAAAACAAAAGAAAAGTAATAGGATTTCGCTTCAAGCATAGCTTTATACAATATGTATAAATATTGCGTATCTCCAAAGAAATGCGGTTTTAGAAAGCCGTAGCTATGCAAACACGGGGGGTTTAATTAGATCCCAAATACTTTTAAAGAAACTTAAAAATCCATCAGAAGATGGTGTGATTTGGTTTTTCTCAGATGAGAAAATCTTTGACTAGGACCACAAAACTAACAGAAGAAATGACAGGTGGCTATGTGCAGGCCCTTCTGAGGTTACACGAGTAATGCACAGAAACTTTCCTGCAAGTGCCACCGTTTTGGGTGTTGTTAGCAATGAAGGACATGTGATGCCTCCTCACCTTTTTCCACAAGGCATTATGGTGAATGTTGCTGTATATATTGAGGTTCTGGATAAAGTTGTTAAGCCTTGGAAAAACAGCGTATGCAATGGAAGGCATTATGTCTTTCAACAAGATTCTGCACTATCACACAAGGCTCAAAAGTCACAAGAATGAGTGGCCGACAATTTGCATTATCACATCACCTGCAATATTTGGCTTCCTAATTCTCCAGATCTCAATCTATTGGACTACTATGTATGGAGCATCGTTGAGAAAAATGTCAATGAATATCCTCATAGCACCAAATATTCTTTGAAAGCCGCCATTATTTGAGTCATGTTCGATATGAACAAGCAAACGATTTCGACCCCGTGTAGAGGCAGTTATTGAGGCTTAAGGTGGTTTTATTGAATGGATTTATTAAATTGATAATTTAGCTTCATGTTTATGTTATTTATATAAGAATACAGTTTTTTTTCTGTTATTATATAAGCGTTTTTTTAAAACCATAAATATGTCCTCAAATACCATCCGCACGCTGTATATATGTGTTGGAAAAAATTATTAATTTCCAATGGCAGAAAATCTCGAAAGGAGAGGTATTGTGGTTAACACCCCTTTGTGATTAAAGAAATGGACTCAGTC
The DNA here is from genome assembly GCA_964016885.1 of Eledone cirrhosa. Lineage (NCBI taxonomy): Eukaryota > Metazoa > Mollusca > Cephalopoda > Octopoda > Eledonidae > Eledone > Eledone cirrhosa. The sequence continues at coordinate 23,693,667 of OZ024749.1, read as the reverse complement.
GGCTAATATAAATAATCCACGAGTTTCGTTGTCACTTTTATTGTAGTCTGCCGAGTCCATTTCTTTAATCCCAAAGGGGTGTTAACCACAAAGTCTCCCCTTTTGTCATTTTCCTCTTTGGAAATTAATATTTTTTTCTCCAAAGAGATGTTCACTAGATCAATTCATATACACATGCATGAATGAAAATATATACATGTTTGTGTTTATCTGTGCATGAATTTATCCCACTCACAGCCCACCTCACTATCTAATTGTTCCCTCAAAATATTCTGATGATTATTCGGTGAACATATATTATAAGACATCACAATTTTCATCGCTACTTATACACCGTCACATTCCTAATTTAGCTACTACCCACATTAGTCGACTTGCTAATCACCATCGATTACCTATCTGGCTTTCATAGCTTGTATTCATCTATATTTACACGATAAATAATGGATTGCTTATAATCGATATTGCTTTGACTTTCACAGCAATTACCCATTCTTTTGGAATCCAGTATGTGGCACCAGTTAAATACGTACGTATGCTATATATATATATATATATATATATATATATATATATATATATATATATATGTGTGTGTGTGTGTGTGTGTGTGTGTGTGTGTGTGTGTGTGTGTGTGTGTGTGTGTGTGTGTGTGAGTGAGTGTGTGTGTATGTGTGTGTGTCTGTATATACATACATATATATATATAGGTATTGAAATTTCCGTTGAAAATTGAAAAGGTCATAGGAGTGAAGAGTGCTCTATGTAAGTACCAGAGCAAAATTTAATGTATAAAAAACAATACAATATAATTACCTCATTACCAGAGGTTTCCCGAATAAGACGAATACGAAAGAAACGTCTTCGACGAACGAATGAAGACGTTTCCTTCGTATTCGTCTTATTCGGGAAACCTCCGGTAATGAGGTAATTATATTGTATTGTTTATATATATATATATATATATATATATATATATATATATATATATATATGCATATATATAATATATACATAGAAGGTGTTTCTGTGTGAAAAAGTGAAAAATATCTTAGTCGATAAGCAGGCTTACGTAAATATTTTTCATAAAATATTTGGCTTTAGTCTGTGATGTTTTCCAATCTAAAAACAGGCCTCATCCAGTGAACAAATTTATATCTTGAAAAAATCAGCCTTTAGTCTGTTGAAATCTTTTCAGGCTTCACACTGTGTAGCCATTTTTCATATTTAAAAAAAAAAACAGGACACATGCCATGAAATGTTTACCATTAAAAGCAAGTTTCATTCTTTGAAAATATTTACTATTAAATATCAGAATTAATGCTGTGAAACCGTTTATATTTAAAAAGAAGTGTTCATGCTAT
>OZ024749.1:23679803-23687303 GCA_964016885.1 Eledone cirrhosa | reverse complement strand
GAAGAAGTAGAAAAGTCAGGAAAAAATGTTCACAGGGACCCGTATCTTTGCAGAGGTAAATATAGTGGGGGTCAGTGTGTTATAATGTGTGAGCAGAAGATTGGAACGTTACGTTTTTGTTTAGACTTATAGGATGAAGTTAAAAATTAATAACTAATATTTAATATTAAAGAAATTAGAAAATTTAAAGTTAAACAGTTTAACATTTTAAGGTTGATATATCTAATAGTTCTGATTTGATCTGTAATTTAAAGGTACTATGTGTCGGTTAAAAAACCGGCCGCGCGCCGGGACCCTGGGGCGAATCAAACCACTCCGAGTAGTTTCATTTACCGAAAGAAGGGGAAATTTATTTTTCCAAGCACTCAAGGTAGGCTTATGCGCCAGGGGGCCTGTCCCGCCACCAGGAAAACCCACCCAACAGTCCGACAGAAAGTTGGAACGTTAAAATATTGTTTAAATGTATAGGATGAAGTTGAAAGAATTCAGAATAACATTATAAAATTAAAGAGTAAGAAGATTGAGAATTGAACAAACAGAAAATTGAAAATTAAACATTTAAGAAAACTTTTTTAAGGTTTTAGGTTGCGGGGTTTAGTTAAAGAGAGTCTTTTATGAAGAAACGTTAATTGTTTTAACCGCCACATAGTACCTTTAAATTACAGATCAAATGAGAACTATTAGATATATCAACCTTAAAATGTTTAACTTTAAATTTTCTAATTTCTTTGATATTAAATATTAGTTATTAATTTTTAACTTCATCCTATAAGTCTAAACAAAAACGTAACGTTCCAATCTTCTGCTCACACATTATAACACACTGACCCCCACTATATTTACCTCTGCTAAGATACGGGTCCCTGTGAACATTTTTTCGCGCCACTCCTGGCCTGACTGTAGTCTGACATTAATATCGATCTTTCTTCCTCTTTCTTTCTATCATTCTTCTTGTAGCCATCAACGCGGACTTTTCTACTTCTTCCTTTTCTTCCTTCTCTTCTCCCTTCTTTCTGTCTTCCTCCCGCAGACTTATCTTCCTTCCCCTTTTTGTTTGCCTATATTTGATCGGTAGTAGTTGTTAAGATACGGGTCCCTTAGAATAAAAAGAATTCTTCGCGACAATCCTGGCCTGACTGTAATACCGACCTTTCCTCCTCTTTCTTTCTGTCTTTCTTCTTATAGTTGACATTAACCCTGGGTTCTCTTCTTCTTCCTTCCCCTTCTTCTCTCTTCTTTCTTTCTTTATTTATTTTTTCTTGTGGCTTGATATTAACGCTAACTTATGTCCCCATCGCTTTCTGTTTTCCTTTATCTGACCGGTAGTAGCAGACTGTAAGCTTTAGCCACGTCATTCGAAGGCGACCGGCAAAGGTAGAAGGTGCTGGATGGCGGTCGCACTCGGGTCCTTGATTTTCAGCCCCATGGATTTTATCTATTACATTCACGTATTATATTTCGAATACCTGATGATATCACCGGATTCATACGGAACCCGGTCATTGAAATGATCATAGTAAAATAAACCTTTCAAGGATTTACACAAATCCAGCCTCCTGTCATTTCATTATAATATTATATATATATATATACTTTCCAGCATAGTTACGTCCCTTTACGATCTGAGTTCAAATCCCGCCGAGGTTGACTTTGCCTTTCATCCTTACGGGGTCGATAAAATAAAGTACCAGTAATGCACTGGGTAATTGCTGGCCTTGTGCCTAAAGTAGAAACAATTATATATATATATATACATATATTTACATATATATATGGATATATATATATATATATATACATATCTGTTTCTCCTGCCCAGGTACAAAGAAAAACCTTATATTTCAATCACATTTTAGCCTCCATGTTTCATTCTCTATCTCTTATTCACTCTCTCTCTCTCTCTCTTTCTCCCTGTAACACTCTTTCTCTCACCCAGATTCAGTCTCTTTCAAGTTCTCTCTCTCTCTTTCTCCTCCCAGGTACACAGAAAAACCTCATATTCCAATCACCTTTGAACCTCATTTTTCTACTCTCTCTCTCTGTCTCTATCTGTGTTTGTTCTCGTCAAATTCACAGAAATACGTTAGATGTTATATTTCAAACACATTTTAGCCTCTATTTTTCACTCTTTATCTCTTAATCTCTCTCTCCCTCTCACTATCTCTCACTCATCCAGATTCAGTCTCGTTCTCTTTCACTTTCTCTCTCTTACCCTGTCTCCACTCCAGGTCCACAGAAAACCGCTATATTTCAATCATATTTCAACTTCTCTCTCTCTCCTTCTCTCTGTTTGTTTGTCTCTCTCTGTCGCTCTCTCTCGTTCTCTCTCTCACTCAAATTCACTCTCATTCTCTCCAGGTACAGAGAAAACCGTTATATTCCAATCACATCTTCACCTGTATTTTTCCCCCTCTATCGCACATTCTCTCACTCCCTGTCACACACTCAAATTTAGTCTTTTTATCTGTATATTTCGCACCTTCTTTCTCCTCTTTAGGTACATAGAAAACCGCTATCTTCCAATCACATTTCCACTTCTATTTTTCACACTCTTACTCTCTCTCTCTCTCTCTCTCTCTCTCTCTCTCTCTCTCTCTCTCTCTCTCTCCTCTCTCTCTCTCTCTCTCTCTCTCTCTTTCTCTCACCTCCAGGTAAACAGTAAAAAGTTTTCTTCAAAAAATATTTCCGCCTCTCCTCCTCTCTCCTCTCCGTCTCTCTCTCTCCCACCATATCTCACCATCTCACACTCCCTTTCTCTATCCTTCTTTCGCCATCTTACTCTCTCTCACGCTCACTTTTTTCTCTCTCCCCTTCACCCATTCTCTCTCTCTATCTCTATCTCTCTCTCCCTTTTCCCCTCTCTCTCTCTCTCTCTCTCTCTCTCTCTCTATCTCTATCTCTCTCTATCTCTCTCTCTCTCTCTCTCTCTCTCTCATCTGCAGGTACACAGAATACGTTCTCTTCCAATAACTTTTCTGCTTTTCACACTTTCTCTTCGTCCCCCTCTCTCCTTCCTTTTATCTCTCCCTATTTCTCTCTCATTACCAATTTACACACAACAAATTTCACATTAATTCAAATCTACCTGTCTCCTCTCTTGAGATATACATGAAAGACTATATCTACCGTCAACCTTTCTACCCAACCTATTTCATCTGAAGATACAAACATCAAAGTCGCCATTCACTGTTCATTCATCCCCACCCATCTATTTCTCTCTCTCTCACTCACTCTCTGTCCCCCTCCCACCTCTCTCTCGCTCATTCTCACTCACTAACTTTCTCACTTTCCCACTATCTATCTATCTATCTATAGAGACATGTAACTACCTATCTATCTATCTATCTATCAACATATCTTTCTATATATCTTTCAGCAAATACATGTTTTAATATTCTTGGCTACTTTATAGTAGCATTTTTCAGGTGATCCCGCTTATCCCCACTCTCTCTCTTTCCTTTCACTTTCTGTCTCTCTCTCCCCTCTCTCTCTCTCTCTCTCTCTCTCTCTCTCTCTCTCTCTCTCTCTCTCTTTCTCTCTCTCTCTCTATATATATATACAGACACACGTATATCATCTTCGGGTACATATATACAGTAAACCGAACTTTGAATTCTAAACTGACATAAAACAACAACAGCAACAACAACACCAACAGCAAGTGAGTAATAACTAATAACTGGCGTAAGAGTTGTTAATTCTTTCTATTTCTTTAAAAACAGTCTTCCCTAATGATAGATGGTGTTTCATGTAAAAGGCACAAGTATTCAGACAACAAACCACAAAATATGTCTTGAAATATTATGAACAAATACACATTCACATATATGTATTCATACATATATATATATATATATATATATATATATATATATATATGTGTGTGTGTGTCCCAAGGCTCTGATACTATCAACACTATACACATAGAGCTGGCATATCGAAGAACTGACTAAGTGCCTGATGATGTCATAGCCATTCAATGGCTATCATCGAAATATATATAGCAGTAAATAAAGGATTATGAGTTCATGCAATTGACTTATGTTTCGTCACTATATATATATATATATATATATATATATATATATATATATATATAACGAAGGAAATGTGCTAAGGAACCAGGTGGACCATAACGCACCAAGGTACTCAATACTTAGGGTAGTAGAGTGGGTAATAGGAACGAGTAGGACCCCGACGGCTGAGCTCAACACGTTTTGACGGCTAATTCTGGACTGAGTCCAGAATTAGCCGTCGGAACGGCTTGAGCTCAGCCGTCGGCGTCCTACTCGTTCCTATATATATATATATATTGGTAAACGGAAAAGAAAATGCTGACAAATTGTTCCCAGTGAAAAATAGTTTAATTAGGAATAAGTAAAAATTAGTAATAGTATTGGTTAGTATTCAGTTTTGGTTTTAAGTGTTACCGGTTGAGCATTTCTAATGCTTTTCACAAATAATTTTGAGATAGAGCGCCTGTGATGTTTGCTCTAATCTGATTAGTTTTGGAAATTCTACCTGTTTTATGTGAAAAAAGTGGCTCCAGATGTATTAAAATATGTTTCGTGCCAATTCATGTTGCGAAAATTCTTGTGGTCAAAACAATTCTGATTGGTCGGTAGAGGTTATGTGAATGTTAAAAATTGATTTTTCGCCAAATGTAGGTTTGTGTCAGCTGATTGAGAAGTCACTGAAAAATAAGTCTTTCAAAACAAATATGTGTGTGTGTGTGTGTGTGTAGTAGTAGTAGTAGTAAAGAGGTTCGTCGTTGTGATAATGGTCAGTAGGGATGTGTGTGCGAACCGCAGCCTGTTGACAGTTCAAATGCCTATTAAGACAAGTGTGTGTGTGTGTGTAGCAGAGTAATTCGTGGTAGAGGGATGGTCAGTAGGAATGTGTCTGTACGTGTGTGGGGCATGTTTTAACATGTTAAAAGATATTTTTCACCTCTTGTCTTATACGGAGAAGAGTGTGTGTGTTGTGTTGTGTGTGTGTGTGTGTGTGTGTGTGTGTGTGTGTGTGTGTGTGTGTGTGTGTGTGTGTGTGTGTGTGTGTGTCTCTTTGTATGTTAATGTACCTGTGTGTATGTATGTGTGTATATATGTGTGTGTGTGTGTGAGAATGTGTGTGTGTGTGGGTGGACCAGCATTTTTGTGATACTGGTAAAAATGGTGTACATTATTCGATATTTTCAGTAAAAACGATTCTATCAATAGAACCTCAAAAACCTTAATAATAAAAGGTGGGAAATGATATATAGTATTGGTATAATACCAGGGTGTGTGTGTGTGTACAGATTGTACGTATTGCAAGGGGAATCCATTAGGCCTTGCCGTATTGGAATACTTGTGTACAAATATGTATGGGCCCATCAGTGTGCAATGCATGTGTGCGTTTATGTATGTGTGTGTGTCGGCACGGTTATATCTATAGACATCAAAACGTATGCAAATTTGTGTATATTTGTGTTGCACCATAGAACATGTGTCTTTACGTATGTCATTGTGTCTATATGTGGATGGCGATGTATGCTGATGTAGGTATTATGTTGACGTGTGTATGTTGTGGGTTCGTCTTAGGGAGAAGTGTTTAGATGGCTCCGTATTTGTTAATAAAGTGAGATTCCTTGCTGGTGCGCTGGGTGTGGGTGGCATTATCTTTAAATTTGTAGGGGGGAAAGGTTCTGAAGTTGGGATGATTTTGGGCGGCACAGGTATCAATGTGTTCATTCAGTGGTATTTTCCTGTATTCCCGTATTTTAATTTGGGATCTACGGGCAGTCATGCGTTGGCGGAGGCTGTTTTTGGTCTGGCCTCTGTATTGTTCTCGACAACCTGAGCAAGTTAATACATATATTAGATTTTCTGATGCGCATGTGAAATTGTGTTTTACTATAAAACGTTGTCCTTCTTTGAAATATAATTCCGAACCCTCTATTAGGTTGATGCATATGCCAAAGTTGGGTCTATCGCATTCTTTTACTGTGGTTTCGTTGAAGCCTTTGACACCATCCTACAGAACATCCCTGTGTTGAAAAAGGACCACAGAATGAACCAAATCCTACGAACACACGATATCATAAAGAGCAAAAGACAATCTACGTCAATGAAAATCATCCTAAAACAGGCCAAAATACTGCCAACCACAACAACGAAACCCACAGTAAAAAATGCGATAGACCCAACTGTGGCATATGCATCAACCTAATAGAGGGTGTATATATATATATATATATATATATATATATATATATATATATATATATTGTTATTCTTTGGGAGGGTCATGTTGCCAATAAGTAACACACGCACCAGTTGCTTTCACTTCAATGTATTATAATATATGTATACATTTAGGAATTTATAAATTACCGGTTGGTTGGTTGGTTCCACAACCAGATGATTGTTTATATATTGTCAAAGTTCTTTCCTCACACATTCTGATACCTCTTCAGTGACTGGGGTTTCTTTGCTTTTCTTTGTTTTTGTGCCTCTCCTTTGTTCTGTTCTACCCCTCCTTGTTTTTGTGTGTGTTGTGTGCTTAGATCTCGCATGTGTTACATCCGGGTGTCTGTGTAAGCACATAACACAGATAAAAACAAGATTGCGTAGGAAAGAACAAAGGAAAGGCACAGAAACAAAGGAAAGAAAAGAATCCCAGTCACTGAAGAGGTCACATGAAGTGTGACGAAAGAACTTTGACAATATATAAATAATCATCTGGTTGTGGAACCAACCAACCAACCGGAAATTTATAAATTTATAAATTCCTAAATTTATAAATTTATTATTATAAATTGAAGTGAAAGCAACTGGTGCGTGTGTTTCTTATTGGCAAATAACCCTCCCGAAGTATAACAATATCGGTTTCAACACACGTTTTCAGATAAATCTTGCTAGACAAATTCAGAAACGAAATATATATATATTTATATATATGTATATATATATATATATATATATATATATATATATATATATATATATATATATATATATATATATATATATATACATATATGTATGTATATATATATATATATATATATATATATATATATATATATTAGAAATTAGAAATGATAAGCTTTCACCGTATTTTAGACTGAAGTAATTTCTAGCCTGATAGTGGGGTTTATAACCCTCGGAGAAATGGAAAAAGATGAGTGTTGCTCCCATGTACAGCCTCACTCATCTTTTTCCATTTCTCCGAGGGTTATAAACCCCACTATCAGGCTAGAAATTACTTTAGTCTAAAATACGGTAAAGCTTATAATTTCTAATTTCTAATTTCAAACTCGCGCACCGTTTCAAAAACATACTTACATGTTTACGTTTATAATTTGCTTGTTTATATATATATATATATATATATATATATATTAATATATATATATATATATATATATATATATATATATATATATATATATATATATATATAAAAAAATGGGGAGAAGAACACTGCAGGTTGCACATGGATAACATGTTATAAAAT
>OZ024749.1:23674803-23677303 GCA_964016885.1 Eledone cirrhosa | reverse complement strand
TTATAAGTTAAGCAAAGCAACAGGAGAAATTCTTCATTTTCTCTCACTCTCGTCAATATATTTAGCCTTCTGTATTCATCATTATTTCAATTAGTATTCATTTCAATCTGACTTCACTATAGAATACCTCACATTTATGAAAGAAACATTTTAAAATGGTGGCATTGTTAAGTAACATCATCTATATATAAAATTCTGCGATTATACCACAACATGTAAAAAGAGAGGAGTAGTTTGATTACATCATATTACCCCTCTCTCTTTACGTCTGCTGCCTGCATATATGTATTTGTGTGTAAAAGGAAGGGGAGGGTGAAAAACTACCTTCTGTGCGAGTTTATGTATATGTGTTTCTGTGTAAGTGTATTTGTGTGTTTGTGTAAATGTATTTGTATCCTTATGTGAATGTATGCCTGTGAATATGTATTTTTATAAGTGTGTCTGTTTTTGCGAGTTTATATTTATAGACTCATACATATAAATATATGCATATGCACACACACACACACACACTCACACACATACACACATAAACGCGCCAGTATATGGAAACAAATTCTTGTTCATAATATTACTTTGTAAGTATCTGACTTACTGTGCTTACCTCCGATTGAATCCGTGATAAACATTAGCCGTCGAAACGGCTTGAGCACTGCCGTCGGGGTCACACATTTACCCACTCTATTATCCTAAGTATTGAGTATTCTGGTGCGTTATGGTCCATCTGGTTCCTTACTATAACTCCTTCGTTATATACATATATATGTATATATGTATATATCTATATAACTATCATAACAGTTTCACTACCAAATCAACTTTTTTAAAAGGAAGTTGCATTCTCAAAAGGTATGTCACTAATTATTTATAAAACAGCTTATGTATTGTATTTTGTCTGAGGAAGGCATAACATATTTTTAATATGATATCCCAGAAATATATATAACGAAATAAATATGGTTTTATAAATATAGTTTCCATTTGTTTAATATCGTAAACCTACTCCAGAAACTGTCGAGTGCTTTTATATCAGTTATAAAATATTTACTCGTTGTAACCCAACAATCTTAAATAAAACTTTTGCATATATATATATATATATAATTGTGGGGGCGGTAATATACTTCTTTATTTTTTAATCAGTTTGAGTATTGCTTTAGACCTGCTGGAGTAGCAACCTAACAGATACCTCAGGCACTGATGGTGATTATCGCTAAATACTGATATTGATTAGATTATCAATATCAGTATTATCGGGCACCCACTGAAGAATTATGAGAGCCCACTTGAATATGTATCTGTTGATCTTATACAAGCTCCTACATAAATTGGTATTATTTCACCCAAATTGTAGGAATCTTATAATGAAACAAGACGTCCGTCTGGGAAGAGATATATTCGATATGTCTCATATGAAATAATACAGCCAATTTTCCACACAATACATTTAGTTAGCACCCCGAACGTTTAATTAGGAATATACTCAGTTGTTTCCTAATGTTTGTTGAGTGAGTTGGAATTTGGCCGGAGTATCGCTAAAAGCTTTCTCCGATATTGTATGGCTTAATTTAAATGTATGGGATTAAAACTTTTCCGACACTAATTTGCATAATAGACCAATAATAAAAATAAAATTAGTAACCCCACTATCCAGGAGCTTCCAAACGACATGGTTGCATTCTTTAAGGGTATGTCAATATTTGTTTATAAAACGGATATATATTATATTTTTTCTGATGAAAATGCACCATAATTTGCTTTGGTGTCCTTGAAATATGTATAATGAAATAAATGTGGTTTTATAAATATAGTTTCCATTTGTTAATATATTGTATATATATATATATATATATATATATATATATATATATATATATATATATATATATATATAGGAACAAGTAGGACCCCGACGGCTAATTCAGGAGTCCTGAATTAGCCGTCGAAACGGCTTGAGCTCAGCCGTCGGGGTCCTACTCGTTCCTATTACCCACTCTACTACCCTAAGTATTGAGTACTTTGGTGCGTTATGGTCCCCCTGGTACCTTACCACTTTTCGTTCGTTATATATATATATATATATATAAATTATTAAAAAAATAATGAATAAACAAAGAAACAGTTCCTTATATTAAAAAAAAATCATTATGTTACGATCGTTTCTAGGATATATATGTGTTAGAGTTGGTATGCATATTCTATAGATCTTTGTACAATATTTATACAAACTATCAGAGGGAATATACATACCTACACATATATATGCTGTCTTCAGAAATAATTGTTTCTACTTTAGGCACAAGGCCAGCAAATACCCAGTGCATTACTGGTACTTTATTTTATCGACCCCGTAAGGATGAAAGGCAAAGTCAACCTCGGCGGGACTTGAACTCAGATCGTAAAGGGACGTAACTATGCTGGAAAGCATGGCGTCCAACCCTCTACCGATACTGCCAATCCACCGCCTCTTCAGAAATAATGATACTTGTTTATTGATAAG
>OZ024749.1:23632303-23664803 GCA_964016885.1 Eledone cirrhosa | reverse complement strand
AATGATTATATATATAATATTATAACTCATGATTTAGTTGAATATTTTTTTGAAATCTCGATTGATATTCCACCACTTCAACAAACTTTTAATTTTTAACGTTTCAATATTTACATTCGCGTAAACTGTAATACTATAAATAAAAGCTTCTCTTTCTTCTTCCCACATATATATTATAATAATTATTTAAATATTCCTAGCATCTAAAAATAACGATTTTTTCAGCCCTACGCTTCAAATTCCTTTGCATATTCATCAAAATAATTTGAAATATTTGTTTTTTCCTTTCTTCCACTTTTCCCGCTTCCATTTCACCATCCAGACAGAACTTGAACCATTAAGCTCTGATTCCTGGTTATCTCACTATTTATAAAACAAACTTAGTATTTTATCTGATGAAGGCGTACCAAAGTTTTGGTACCCTTGAAATATATATAATATGATAAATATGGGTTAATAAATATAGTTTCTATTTATTAATATCATTGAAATATATATATATATGTGTGGGGGTATGTATGTATATATATATATATATGTATGTATACACAGTTCAAGAGTAACCAATCTTAAAGTGAGAGATGGAGATAGGGGAGAAGAGAGATTGGTAAATTAGTTAGAAGCCAAAGCGTAAAGGCATGTGCTCAATGTGCAATATGCAGTGGAAGGCAGCTAGGCGACTGGGTTCATGCAGAGTTTAGGTGCACAGAGCTGGAAATATTCACTAATGAATATATATGTATATATATATCTATATACGATATTAACAAATCGAAACTATATTTATAAAACCATATTTATTTCATTATACATATTTCAAGGACACCAAGTTAAATTATGGTGTGCTTTCATCAGATAAAATATAATATAGATCAGTTTTATAAATAAATATTGACATACCCTTAAAAAATGCAACCATTACTGTTGAAAACTCCCGGATAGTAATGCTTCCAACAGCAATGGTTGCATTGGTTAAGGGTATGTCAATATTTATATATAAAACTGATCTATATTATATTTTATCTGATGAAAGCACACCATAATTTAAATTGGTGTCCTTGAAATATATATAATGAAATAAATATGGTTTTATAAATATAGTTTCCATTTGTTAATATCGTATTTTTACTCCAAATATTTGTTGAGTGCTTTATATCAGTTATAAAAATATTCGCGTGTTGTATCCCAACAATTTAAATAGAACTTTTACATATATATATATGTATATATATATATATATAGTATAAAGAAAACGAAAAATCAGTGATGCATCTGGACTTAATTTATTGCCTGTTACAATTGTTTCTACGGCAGGTAGCTCCAGACATGGACCTTGTATGGATCTTGCTGATTCTACTTCTGCAAGTTTTTTCAGACACGAGTATTTCGTTTGGAGCAAATTTTATCACTGGGTTGTTATCATCAAAAAACACCCTAAAAAACCATACTTCCAATCTTGTCATGCCATTGGCTGTTTTTACTCCACGTCATCACAAGTTCTGGTCAGTATCTACTGCCACACGGGTCATCAGCCATTTTCCGTCCGACACATTTCGATGGAGTCATGCTGGGTTCAGCATCTCACACGTCTGTTCACACTTTAGAGTAAGCACCTACACATAATAATATACACACACACATGCAGACACCGACAGATATATGCATACACACACGTACTCCCCACATACATATATGTATATATACACACACACTTTCTCCCTCAACTCCACTGACCCAGTCACACCCACTTGTAGATACATATCGCCACAAGCCTAATGACGGCTGCTTAATTCGCCCCATATATCCGGTTGGGATAAACATGGTCTACTCTAACATACATATATATACATACATACGCGCGCACACATACGCCCAACCTTATATATATTTGTATATCTATATATACACACTCATGCACACACATATATACATACACACCTACATATACATACATACATATACACACATACATGTGTGTACATATATATATATACATATATATATATATACATACACATTCATACATACATACACATATATATATATATATATACTCACACATGACCACACATATATACAAAATACGCATACGTACACAAACATTACATACACACGTACATACACACACACATATATATATATATACACAAAAAAACAACAATCTAACATGCATACGCACAGCCACATATATACACATACATATAGCTACGCATATGCCGACATATACACATCTATATATGCATACGCACATGTGCTGCCACATGTATACACCTGCACATATGCATATTTGCCTACACACATATGTGCTTCCAGATATACAAATATAAACAAAACCGTAAATTAAAAGTTAAAAATACATTATAAAATAAAAAACAATATACCATAAACTAACGGTATATTACTGTAACATAAAATATAATATACAATATCGTATATATACATATATATATATATATATATATATATATATATATATATATATATATATATATATATATATATATATATATATATATATATATATATATATATATATATATATATATATAAACCCCATATATATATATATAGATATACATACACACACACATGTACACATATTCATACATACATATACGGATATATACAAAGGATATGTGATAAAGTAATACAACAAGAATAATAGTAATAATAAAAAGCATATATACTCCATATATAATCCTCCGCACACATTCATGTGAGATGCACATAAACACCTACTTGTATGCACAAATACTCATAACACATATAGAGGCCCACATATGCATACACCCGCACCCACACACACACACACACACACATATATATATATATATATATATATATATATATATATATATATATACACATATACACATATGTATACACTTACTCACCCACACACAGACACACCTACTCATATGTGACAATACGTACATACGCACACATATATAGACATACATACATATATATATTCATATATACACATATATATATACACACATACACACACATTCTGCCACATATGTACATACATGCACATGTCTGCACATACACGCGCATATAGTTCATGCACACACGCACCCTAGCCCATATACACCGCCCTGCACGCACACACACACGTACATATATATATATACACATCTACACACACACACATACATATGCCATACGCACAGGTCCACACATAAAAGCACGCGAATATAAACACAATATGAAAATAAAGCAAAATAAATAAATAAATTTACAATATTTTAGGGTACATTAAAATCTGTATGTAACTGCATAAATAGGTAGAAGAAAAAAAGGGCTAACTAAAAACACAGGGGGGGGGGGTACAGGAGAAGGTGCGTGTGTCCATGTGATATACTACACACAGGTAGTATGAGGTGCAAACTTGTGTCCGTGTATAGAACAGGTAACAGTAACAGAACAATAATAGAACAAAACTGATATGGAAGCACCATAGCTACCATTATACACAACTATATATATATATATACATACATAGTTGCTAATCACTTTATTCTGTCGGCCATCACAAGCAGTCACAGCCGACATGGACTGGAGTCGAATTCTGTCGATCGATTGGTTATTGATTAGGCCATACCCGCTGATGAAGCCACATGCGCCGATTATGCATTGTTGCATAATATATGCAGACAGACGGTACAGTAAACCCTACTGCTGCATTAAGTGTGGCCGAAATTCGAGGTAGGGACTAATATAGGCACCCGTTTACGTATGTTGTATTGAAGCGAATGACTATGTGTATACTCTGGGAGTGTATTTTACATTGCCTAATGAGTACGCTGAGATGCATCAAATACCTATGGTGTGTCATAGCCCCGATGCCTATGGTGAATCCTAGCATCGACACCTATGGTGGGTCCGTCAACTTCTTATTAATATATATAAATATATATATATATATATATATATATATATATATATATATATATATATATATATATATATATATATATATATATATATATATTATGAAAGTAAAACAAAGAAGCCTTCAATACATCAAAAGTCTTTATTAGCCAACAATGTTTCGTCCTATTAAGGACTCATCAGGGCATTTAAAACAACAAGAAGTATTATCGGCCAATACAAGCCGAAAACTCCGAAGAATATGGAGTGTACATACACTAAAGTATTGCAAGATTATGGGTAAAAATATATATTAAAAATCACAAAGGAGGTGTATAACATTTAGAACCATATTACAAATATATTCCAAAGCAAAAAAAAAAATGTTATCCTATGGGGGAACACTAAGGAAATTATTTATTGGTTCTCTGGGATTAATAAACTTGAATCTAATAAGTTTATCCAATTCGATATTGATGCCTACTACACATCGATTTCACCCATCCTCCTCAATAAAGCTTTAATGTTGGCCATGAGAGTGTCCAGCCTTACACGATCACAGGTAGATATTATACTAGCAGCCCGTAGAACTATTATTAAATTTGAGGACACATTTTGGACCCGTAAAAACACGCCCAACAATTTCCACGTTACAATGGGTTCGAGTGATTGGGCCCAGGTAACTGATCTTGTTGGGTTGTTCCTCCTAATTGAACTATATGTTACCTTTCCGCACCTTAAAGGCGGACTATATCGTGATTATTAGAATCAGCCAAAATTCCTCTTACTGTTTCTACCTCCAGTAGATCTGCTGTCGTCTGGAATCCCATCAAAAGGATTAGGGTCAATGATAGGATCAGTAGAAGCAACATTATTAGAATTAGATCTAGGAAAATGATCACCAATGAGTGAGCGCAAAATGATCACCAATGAGTGAGCGCAAAATGATCACCAATGAGTGAGCGCAAACTAATACGAAATAATAATTGAGAATCCCGAAAAAGAATACTAATGCTATCTCTAAGGTTGCCGCTACTATACAAAAATGCTAGTGCAGACTGCATAAATGCTCGTACGAAATATATTAAAAATGTGATACAGAAAATTAATTCAGAATCCCCTCCACCCCCACCCCCTCCAAAAAAAATAAAACCATTAATCACCTGTTCTACATGGATGACCTGAAACTATTTGCAAAAAATGATGAACAATTGCAAGGGCTATTATCCACTGTGAAGCAGTTCAGTGATGACATTAAAATGGAGTTTGGACTAGATAAATGCGCCAAAGCAACGTTCACCAGAGGAAAGCTGCTGAAGAGTTCAGACATTAATCTTTATCGGGGGAACGTGATAAGAGAACTTGATCAAGAAAAAACTTACAAATATCTAGGTGTTTGTGAAGGAGACGGAATCAAGCACTCGACAATGAGGGAAAGGATAAGGAAGGAATGTTACCGCAGAGTAAGAGCAATCTTAAGAACGGAATTGAATGCAAGGAATAGGATCGATGCCATAAACACGCTTGCCATACCAGTAGTAACCTACAGTTACAATGTCATCAACTGGTCAAGCACAGAGATCCGTAGGCTCGATACAAAAATCCGAAAATTCTTAACCATGAACAGAATGCATCACCCTAAGGCAGATATAGATAGAATATATCTCCCTAGGAAAGAAGGAGGACGTGGGTTAATCCAGTTAGTCATTGCGTTGAAAACTGCAACAATTGGATTATCTACATATCTAAGGGAATCACATGATTGGATGATCAAACTCGTTTTGAAACACGAAAGCATCAACAGATCATATTCCATTACAAAAGATGCACAACGATACAGTAATGGACTACAAATTTCAGAAGTCCCATTTACTGCTGAAATGGAAAACACAGAAAAAGCAAAGCAGGTAAAAGTAACTGCAAAGAAAGAACTGCTACAGAAAGTGGCTAAGAAATGGCAAGAAAAGCCTCTGTATGGAAAATACCCAGAGCGAGCTAACAATCCTGATGTTGACAAAACTTTAACCCATCAGTGGTTGGCATCCTCTGGACTGAAATCGGAGACTGAAGGACTGATCATCTCGGCTCAAGATCAGTGTCTGCCAACAAAAAATTACCAAGCCAACATAATAAAAAATGGGTGCAGCCCATTATGCCGTGTATGCAAAAAACAACCAGAGACCATTGACCATATAATTTCAATGTGCAGTCCTATAGCTCCAACCGAATACCTAAACAGGCATGACAGAGCTGCACAATACATACATTGGATAATGTGTAAGCATTTTGACCTGCCCCATCAAAAGAATTGGTGGGAGCATCAACCACCTCCCATACTTGAAAAAGATCACATTTCAATCTTGTGGAACTTTAGCATCCAAACAGACCGAAAAATAGATGCAAACAGACCTGATATAATATTGAAAGACTTTCAAAAGAGGGTATGTCTGCTAATTGATATGTCTGTTCCAATAGACAAGAATGTATCTATAAAAACATTTGAAAAATTGAGCAAGTATAAGGACCTGGGGATAGAAATTGGAAAAATGTGGAAATTGAGAACTATAACAATACCAGTGGTTGTAGGCGCTCTGGGAATGATACCTAAGGGGTCTAATGATTACTTATCGCAAATCCCAGGAAACCCGCGTATAGGAGAAATACACAAGATAGTACTAATGGGAACTGCCCATATACTAAGGAAGATTCTGTCAATATAAGTACATAACAAGTCTAAACACTAAAGATGCATGTGTGAGTATGTATGTTCTTTCTTGAACATGGCGGACCTTGTTGTCTCTTGAGGTCACTGGTTGTGACTTGGTGATAACTCGTATGAACATAAAGCAAGATAAATGCAAGTGTAATAATAATAATAATAATAATGTGATGCTTTGCCACTTCCTGAGATTTAAGACTGATATCTTACGTTCTATTTGTAGTAAGAATTATTCTATCACAATTGTTTTAAATATGTAAAAAATCTAAAACTTACGGGAGTGATTCTCATAATACCCTATCCACCATGTGCGTAACTTCCCTTACTGGTATTAGTAAGTGGGGAGTCTTTGTGATGAAGAGGGGTAAATTGAGCAGAAGCAACGGAATCCAGGTACCAACAGGTGAGATGATAAAGGAAATTGACACTGAAGAAGGATACAAATATTTAGGGGTCTTGGAGGTTGAAGACAGCAAGAACAAAAAAATTGAGGAATTGATAAGATCTGAATACATTCGGAAAGTAAGGTGCGTATTAAAATCACATCTGAACAGTAGGAATTCCATAAGTGCAGTAAATTCCCGAGCTGTGTCTATTATTAGGTACAGTGCAGGAATTCTGAGATGGAGTGTTGCTGAACAAAAAGAAATGGATAGGAAGACTAGGAAACTATTGATTATCTACAACATGTTCCACAAGAGGAGTGATGTCGATAGACTCTACTTAAGGAGATCTGAAGGTGGAAGAGGTCTTATCAGCATAGAGGACTGTGTTCAGATGGAGAAAAACAATCTACACAAATACGTGACTGACAGTAGGGAGCCAATGCTCAGAATTGTACTGAAGGAGAGGACAATAGACCAGGGCATGTCCAAGGAGGAAATAACAAGGAGGGAGAGCAACCTCCATTAAAAATCCCTTCATAGTACCTTCTTTGAGAAAACTGAATTCAGAGATCCACAGACATGGAACTGGTTGAAAAGAGGAGACCTTAAAAAGGCTACAGAAGGAATGCTAATGGCTGCGCAAGAGCAGGGGCTCACAACGAAATGGCTGAAACACCATATTTACAAGGAGGACGCTAGCCCACTGTAGATTCTGTGGAGAGAGAGTAGACTGTGACTCACATTGTATCCGAGTGTAAACATATAGCCCAGACTCACTATAAAGGCTAGAGACATTATGTGATGGGCAGGGTGATCCACTGGCACCTATGCAAAGTAAACAATTTACCACATTCTGAGAAGTGGTATGAGCATAAGCCAGAGTCGGTGATAGAAAACGATCAGGTGAAGGTGCTATGGAATTTTAGGCTACAGACGGACAAGAAACTGGAACACAATAGCCCTGACCTGGTGGTTTTGGACAAGGAAAAAAATATCGTGCCTGATTGTGGTTGTGGCCTGCCTATTCGACACGAGAGTGCAAGAGAAGGAGAGGGAGAAAATTAACGGATACCAGGACTTAAAGTGGGAGGTAAAAAGGAGTTGGAACTGCCATGAAGTCAAAGTTGTCCCGATTGTCATAGGCGCACTAGGTACTATCTGATAGAGTTTCCAAGGATGTTTAAAGAAAATTGGTCCCGTCCCGCTTTTTGGAACACTTCAAAAGGCATGCTTGCTGGGAACAGCAAGAACCCTCCGATACGTCCTGAATATCTGAGGCTGCAGGTAGTGGCTTGATATTCATTTCAACAAACTTTCCAATTAACTAACATCAATGACTGAGACTCAAAGAACAATAATAATAATAATAATAATAATAATAATGCTACCAGTGATGAACAAGAAAATAGTATAGTCAAAGTCGCCATTTTGCAGTGTTACTGCACCTCTAACCACGATTGTTTTTGTATGTTTTCTGTCGAAGCGAAAACCCCTTAACCCCACAGCTATGCCTATATATTTGAGAAAAATACTCAAAGATTTTCTTCCTTATTGGCAGTAATCTACGTATTATAGATTTCCCTTGGTCAATACAGATATCTTGGCTTGTTTTCATTGAATATTTAAATGTTATGTTATTTAGGGTTCAATCTTCGAAACAGAAATTGTGCTATTGTTACATAATACCACAAGCTGCAATTTGAATATCCGCCATTTTCCCAGCTTAGCAAATTCGATAAAACTACTATGTTCACTCTGAACTTTAATCTTTTGCTTCTAAACAGGCATTGCAGCTAGAATATATTCCAGCAAGTTATGTATGTTCAACACAAATCCGTCATAAAATCTATCAGCATATATCTACAGATTTCTATTCGTTTCTATTCGTTTGTATTCTTCGAGTTTGTTCCCTTTCAGCTGCTACCAATGCTGATATCTAAAACATTTACAAAACATGTTATCTCCCTCCAAATTCTTCGGGCTTTTTTTTTTCGTGTTGTTTAATTTTATTTTTTTCGTTTGTTTTTTTTTTGTCATATTTCTTTCTTATTTTTTATTTCTTTTTCATTTTTCATTCTAAACATGTTTTGCTTGTTTTTTGTTGTTGTTGTTTTCGTTTTTCTTTATTTTCTTTTTACTTTTTCTACCATTTTCATGTTTCTTTGTTGTTGTTTCCTTTTTTTTTCCTTTTTAGCATTTCATGGTTGTTTGTTTGTTGTTGTCTTTTCTTTCTTTATTTTTAATTTTTTTTTTTTTTTTGTATTCCTGCCATTTCATTTTCTCAAAGTCCTAATCGAACGGTGATAATGAATAAGATTTGATCTGAAACGAATGAATGAATAAATGAATGAGTGAATGAAGGTAGAGGGGGGGGGGGCTAGAGATGATGACGAAGAAGAAGAGTTAAAAGACGAAGAACGATGATGATAAGGAGGGAGGATGATGGGAGGAGGAAGGGGTAAAGAGGTGGTGGTTGTGGATAGGGGAGGGGGGAAGTAGGCGGAGGAGAATTAAGAGGAGGAGGTAGAGGAGGCGGAGGAGGAGGAGGAGAGATGGATAAGGAGAGGATAGAGGAGAAACTGGAGCAGGAAGTAGTCGACGAGGAAGAGTGGATGGGGAGAAGAAGAAGAAGAAGAAGAAGAAGAAGAAGAAGAGTAGAAGGTGGAGTGGTGTAGGTGCTGTGGGGCGTGGCGGAGGAGTGGGTGATGAGGCGGAACGGGAGTAGGAGCAGTTTAACACGACTTCTATCTACTACGCCGTATATTATAATTCTTTGAATGTTTCTGTTTTGTGTTTGTGGGGTTTCAGCTTAAACATACTACAATACATGTGATAGTTATTTTTCACCAAATATTAGTGGATATTCGTCGGTTTCGACGATGCGTTTTTAGGTGTTTAGTCAACAAAACGACATGATCTTTCATTGAACGGATGGATTCCACAATCCCAATCCTGTTAACTCTTAACGTTATTCGCGAAATGTTTCAGCGAGATCTAGTACGTTACAAGACTGGCTTGTGGGTAGATAGAAGGGATTTGAAAGGCTGTCTGGTTAACACTTTCGATAACTATTTTAACCCTTTAGCATTTACATTAATCTATATATACTATTATATTTTTGTGGTAAATGCTTTATTTTACATGATTATCTCACATAGTTTGAAATCTAAGAGATTTTTATATTATTCATTTTGAGATCAATACCTTAACATCAATATGAGTGGCCAGTTACAGCTGGTTTGATCAGAAATATGTAAGAGAATTCTGGCCGGATACGGCCGGTTTAAATGCTAAGGGGTTAAATAACGAAACATTTCATTGGACTGTCTTGCAAATATCTTCAGTCACCCCAGTATCACTTACCTTGTTAAGGCGCGTTGGCTTCGTGGTTAGAGAATTGGATTCTCAATCATAAGTTCGATTTCCTTCAGCAAGACACTACATTTTATGTTTCTCCTTCTGCCAGGAATTGGAAAGACCATAGATACAACGTTTCCTTGAACCTATCTGACGAGTTCCGGCCGACTCGGTAAGCGAATGAAATCGAATCCGTTTACTGACCAAAAATCAATTACACGGTTTAAGTCGCTCCTGATGTATGGCAAAAACTAACAACGAAACAAGCAGCCTGACAATTATTTTATTTTACCTGAGTTATTTATTTCCTATCGTTAATAGACAGGTAATAAATTAATTTTTTCTGAACATCTGATGTGCTTGTTTATTACTTTTTTTAATCTCAATCCAAAAGGGACCAACATTACCACGAAAGGCGATTAATTTCTGAACGAGCAAACAAAATCTTCAATTTTAAAGCAATTTAACTGGAATCAAATCCAGGATGAATTAGTTATAAAAATACGCTACACCGGAACTTCAAAACTACGTTCTTTCTTACTATAGCTGAGATGACCAGAGAATTGTACAAAGCTATCTTGCCTTAAAGTCATCTGATTAGATTAATAGATGTCTCTAACTCACCCATCCACACAAGTCAGGGCATGCTTTTTCAGTTCTGTTCAGGACGATCCTCTCAATCTCATTTGACCGTGTGTTATTTATTTACTTGTATATTGATAGGGTTTTCTTCCTTCACTGACATGACCTTCTTATAATCTGAGCTGATACGTAGTCCAACTTTAGCCGCATTTAGCACTATCGGCAGAGAGTCGGATGCCATGCTTTGCAGCATAGAGTTACGGCCCTTTATGGTCTGAGTTCAAATCCCGCCGACGTTAACTTTGCCTTTTTTCCTTACGGGGTCGATAAAATAAAGTATCAGTAATACACTGGAATAATTGCTACTCTTGTGCCAAAAGTAGAAACAATTATTGGCCAGGCTGTCTATCAACATCTGCAGTGACTGTTCTAAATCGTCGAGAAGGGCAATGTCATCTACAAAATCCAGGTCAGTCAAACGAGTAATGCCCTGGTCATCACAGGTGCCAACTATGCCAGTGAATCGTTTGAAGATGACAGCAAGACTTGACTACAAGCTAGAAGTATTCCACCAGATGTGCTTCCGACAAAGTAACCAACGAGTACATCTATTGCGGAAACCATTAAGTATCATAGTGGAAGATCGTCATCTGAGATTTCTTGGACATATCTTTAGAATGTCATCAACAAGACATGTAAGGCTCTCTCTTCCTTGAGAGAGCCTTACATGGAGGGAAAAGGTCACGTGGTGATTATCATGATGAGGATGAGGAGGGGAAGGATGGTGATGAGGAGGATGACGAGGGTGATTATGGAGATGGTGGTGGTGGTGGTGAAGGTGCTGGTGGTGGTGGTCACTATGACGATGATGTTGATGATGATGATGATGATGACGATGGTGATGGAGGTGATGGTGGTGGTGGTGATTATGATGATGATTGTGATGTGGATGATGATGATGGTGATGATGATTATGCTGAAATTATCGATGACGATGATGATGACGGCGATGATGACGGCGATGATGAGGATGATGACGATAATGATGATGATGAAGGTGGCGGTGGTGATGAAGACGATGATGGTGATGATGATCTATGTTGAAAATATCATTGACAAATACGACGATCACCATGACATGGAAATGATGCTAATGGTGGTAATAATGATGAAATGTTGTCTATAACAATAATTGTTTGTATTATTGGCACAAGGCCAGCAATTACTCCAGTACATTACTGGTACTTTATTTTATTGACCCCGTAAGGCTGAAAGGCAAAGTTAACCTTGGCGGGATTTGAACTCAGAATAATGAAGATGATCATGATGAGTTATTGGTGATATTGGTGAAGAGACGGGGGAGGAGGCAGAGGTGATATAGGAAGAGGAAGGCGAGGAGGAAGGGGAGGGGTAGTACGAGTAGGGCGATAGACTTGACGATTGCTAAAATAATAAAATATATATATCAAAATAAAACAAAATAAAATATAATTCACATTATATATATAAATATGTGTATATATATATATGTGTGTGTGTGTGTGTTTGTGTGTGTGCATACATACATATTTATGTATTTACATATACTTATATATATTCATACATATATACATCTATAAATATTTGCACCAGGGTTCTTATATATTTGATATATATTTATCCTTATCGAGCTTTCTTTGGATTTTAGTCTTCAAATTTATTATTATTACTATATATATATATATATCTATGTATATATACATACACACACACACACACACAACATATATATATATATATATATATATATATATATATACATATATATATATATATGTATGTGTGTGTATATATATATTTATACATATTTATGTTTATAAATATATATATATACATATATTTATATATATATATATATATAAATATATATATATATATAACTATACATGCATATATATATATATATATATATATATATATATATATATATATATATATATACATACATATATTTTTTTCCGCAGACATTTGTCAATGGTAATTTAGCCATTGATATGAGAGTTTGATCTTATCAGTAATTAAAAAGTCAATCAATTAATGATTAGTAATTACGGAATAACAAAGACTAAAGTCTTACTGAAAAATTAATGACTGAGATGTCGATGTTATACATATAATGTTTCCAAAACAAAATTAACTTCTTATCTAACATGTTCGACTGGAAATTTATATAGAAATTGTCCTATGATTGCTAGCATCTATTGTCTAGTCTATTGTGATTTTCAGCTGGTGCCATATGTATGTATTTGTGTATATGTGTATATGTGTATATATATATGTGTATGTACATGTGTTTGTATATATATATGTATATGAATATGAATATGTATAAATAAATAAATATATAATATATAAATATAAATACATATACATATATATACATATACATCTGTATATATATATATGTATATATATATACATATTCATACATACACACACACATACTCACACACCCACACACATAAACATATACACACACATTCATATATATATATATACATACAGACATTCATATTCATATATATATATATATATATATGAATATCATTTTTTGCCTGTTTACTTCCAAGTTTCACCAACGTTAATGGCTTATTATCAAAACAATGGTAAATAAAATAGAGATGAAACAAACCATTGCATCTCTAATGTATACAGCCTGAATTAGTTATAGTGGTGGTGTTAGGAGGTTAGAATGAACACACAAATGGCTGGTCTGTGCTATATCATTTCGACCCTGAGAAATACATCCAGCGTTCAACACGGTGCGAATAAATAAGTCTTTAAAATCTTGATAGTTTTGTTGACGTTGAAAACCTCTTTAGCTTTAACCCGCTTGAGCTTTTTACTATATTTTATGCCAACAGCTGAAAAAGGGATAAAAACACATTTCCATTTTAAATGGAACATTGACAACTTACTATTTCCTCTAAAACTAGTGGCTTCCATTTTGTTTTTCTGCTTTCTATTTCACCAACAACAACCATTTTAGTTTTAGTTTTTAAATCTTTTTTCCACCTTTTTTCTTTTCTATCGTGGGACTTATTTCTTCTTATATTTCCCATGGATATGTATCCACATCTCAATAAAATTTCACTTTCTTATTTTTGGGGAACTATTTCTATTTCAGATTTTCAATCATTTTATTATTTTTATCAGCATCCTTACTTTCTATTCATATATTCTTTAGCTTTATTTTCATTGGGGACTTGTTAGATTTTTTAGTTTGTCATTAGTATTTTTATGTGATTTTATCATTGTTGTTGCTTATATTTCTCTAGCGAAAAGAAGTTTATTTATATGTAGACATACTTCTTCCTGAACCTGGTGATAAACGATGGTGCAACTTTAGAGATTAGAGAAACTGAATTATATATATCAGAATAGAGGCTCTGGTGTACTTAATGGGTAGCTCGTGCAAGCATAATTAAATTTGTCATAAGACAAACGTCGGTATCTGACTCGATTGAGTAAACGAATGGTTTAGCTAGATTGTGATACAAGCACCTGATCTGCCTAACTTTAATGTATGTCACACCTTCCTAACAACAGCAACAACAACAGAATCACCAACACCACCTAGTACAAATACATACACCATCATCATCATCATCATCATCATCATCATCATCATCATCATCATCATCATCATCATCAGGAATAACATCATGAAGAAGAACTACAACATCATCATCAGCAGCAAAAGTATTAATAAAGATAGTTATCCAGGCAGCTTTTCCTGGTTGTCACATTTGTTAGATATATCACTCACGTTACAGTTAATTAACTTCAAAAACGAATGACGCATCCAAGAAAAACAGTTCTCGATACTTTGTTTCTGACGAAATATTAGTCAGCCCAAAGGTGAAATGAATGACTTTGATCACATAACATTCTTGAGTGAGTTCGACTTACAGATAAATAACAACATCAATCAGGGTAAAGCACCCCCCCCTCTGTTCAGGAAGTTCCTTTCTCTGACACAAGTCCGGCCAAGGTTGTTTGTGACAACCAGCAGTCACCCATGCATACCAGTCTCCCCTCTCAGTGCCACCGATGTTGTCGAAGGGAAAGGAAAGCAAAGGCTGATACAGCTTGGCATCTGTGACGTCGCAACTCCTTTCTACAGCTGAGTGGAGCAACGTGATATAAAGTGTCTTCCTCAAGAACATAATGCAAAGACCGGGCCGAGAATCGAACTCACACTCCCCCAATTGTAAGCCTGCTGCTCTAACCACTAAGCCATGGGCAATAATTATATACTATTACTTCCAACAGTAATTGCGTCCTATAATTTCAAGCCTGTCCACAGTGCCATTACTTTATAAATGAAGAATTATACAACAATTTTCAATAATAAATTCATTGTTATGGATGACCTCTTAGTGGAAAGAAGGGCACAGGCAAATAAAACGAACTTTTTAACGAGTGGACGATGCCGCGACAATTCTAAGATAATAAATAGAGAATGGATGGTATATATGTCGAACAGGTAATAACAGATTTCAACCCCGGAACGATTTTGTTTCAAGAAATGTATTCTGTTAAAATCCACTCTATATTTAAATATTACTGGGTTTTTCGTACATAGACTACTCAATATGTTCCTTTTTAATTGTATTGATGTTGATTGATATGTGACTGCTGTTTCTTGCAGGCTTTGCTACCATATATAGGCTCCTTCGGATACAGAATACAGCGCCAGTGTTAGTCTACGATCTCAAAACGCGGGTCGGTTGAAACGTTCATAGGCTAACTATAAACGAATGACGCTAGGGCCGTGAAATCTTGCATATCTAAATATCAACTCTTTTTAGGGAATATTTCGAAAAATAAACATCATTTGGTCATTGTATGAGAGTATCTTTGTCAGCCTAAGCACCTTTCAGCTTATGAACCTTTCAGCCTATGAATTATTCAGCCTATGAAATCTTCAGGCTATGACATTTTCAGTGTATAAATTGTTCTGCCTATGAACATTTCAGCCACGTATATACTATCTTCACATCGGATAAGCCATCGAATCTCCCAAACGGCCACACACGATTCAATCACCACAGGAGTAATGCCGGCATTCAAAACAAATTAACTGAACAACAGCAACATTTGTAAAACACTTTGAACACATACGGCTAAGACATTAATTCACGTTCATTTATTCTTACACTCTGATATATCATTAAGGATTTACGACTAATTTACAAAAGAGATAATTATTCATTTTACCCCGTATATAATCGTCTTCCCACACTTTGTTATCGCATCAATCATTATGTAAGGTGAATAATTAACTCTCCTCTTATTAATTACCTTGAAACTGTATTAAAAACTGAACATTTATATCAAGTGTGCTTAGTAGATGTTGTCGAATAATTAACGCGTCCCTTTAATTGAAATAATTTGCATATGAGCCTAGGGATTCAAATCTCAATGATGGGTGTTTATAATCACATAACCACATGAACATAATTAGTTGTAGAAGATGGATTATGAAAGTCAGATGTGAGTTGATCTGGAATCAGAACGTAAAAGGCATGAACAAATATGTAAAGAGTTGTGTCCGATGATCTACCGATTCTGTCAATCCTAATAATAATGGATTTTAAATCTTTAATATTCCTGGATTTTAAGGGAAACAAAAGGCCAGAAATTTGTGGAGGGTGGAAGGTAAATACATCTACCCGACATTTCGGCTCGTATTTTATTTCTTCCGGCATTGGAAGGAGGGTTGGCAAACTTAATCTCAACGGGATTTGAACTCCGGACGTAAAAGGTTGTAAAAATAACCCTCAAAGCTTGTTGTCGAACACAATTTTGGTGGAACGGAAAGTCGATATAAACCACTCCAGTGTGTTACTAGTACTGTATTATTTTCACATCCTAAGAACGAAAGGAAAAGCAACCCTCGGGGGAGACATGAATTCAGAACGTGAAAGGATATAGCTCTATGCTGCAAAGCATGTTGTCCGACACTATACCAATACTGCCAATCTCACCACTCTTGTACTAATAATTGTTTCTATTTTTGGCACAAGGCCAGCAATTACCCCAGTGTATTACTGGTACTTTATTTTATCGACTCCGTAAGGATGAAAGGCAAAATTAACCTCGGCAGGATTTGAACTAAGACAATAAAGGGCCGTAACTCTATGCTGCAAATATGGTGTCCGACCCTCTACCGACACTGCTAAATGCGGCTAAAGTATCAGCTCAGATTATAAGAAGGTCATGTCAGCGAAGGAAGAAAACCCTATTACTGGCATAGTTGGCAACTGGGATGACCATGGAATTACTCGTTTGACTGACCTGTATTTTGTAGATGACATTGCCCTTCTCGACGAATTAGATCAGTCACTGCACGACAACCTGGCAATTAATTGTTTCTACTTTTGGCACAAGGCCAGCAATTATCCCAGTGTATTACTTCTACTTTATTTTATCGACCCCGTAAGGATGAATGGTAAAGTTAACCTCGGCGGGATTTGAACTCAGAATGTTTATAATAATACTATAGCAATACTAACAATACTATAGCAATACTAACGACAACATTCACAGTAATCACAGTCGTCATTAAACATGCACTTTACGGTAGGATTAAGCTTGGTCGTTACACCATCATGCCATTGATGCTCAGTAAAATAATCTTTCTGAATTGAACAGGTTTCAACAAATTCTATGCATTTTTCTATAAATTGTGTTTCAATTATACCACGTCTTTCCCTAAAGTTTTCTCTCCGTCTTATCTATTTCCGGTGTATATAGATGATGTTGTTTGTTGTTTTATTTCATTATTTTTACATTTGTAGAACTATATTTTACATTCCTTAATTTATATCTCATTTATAATCGTTTCGTCTTCAGTTTCATGTATTTATAATTAGGGTCACATTGGAAGGAAAAGAAATGTGTAATGTGCACCAATAACGTCTTCCTTATACAGAATACTGGCATTTGTGTTTTCTGTTATCGTAACTAGTGTTGCTGCTGTTTCTGTCGCTGTTGTAGTTGTTGATTTTGGTGGTGGTAGTAGTAGTGGTACTACTGATTGTGTTGCTGACGTTGTCTTTTAGATTTATATATGTATATATCTATGTATATATCTACATATATATTTACATATATATATATATATATATATATATATATATATATATATATATATATATATATATATGAAATATAAAATATACACAACTGAATTCATTCGCCTAATATAGGGGTTGCCTCCCTTGCCGATCCCCACGTGGGGTCAGCAATAGTCAGTCCTTGTATTAACATTGAACTAAAACCTGTTGAGAAAGTGGGTTCCTTGTTCAATCATCTTACCAGAAGCCTGACATTATTTATGTAAGCGGACGGTACTTGATTTAGGAGCCGCAGAAACCCATATACTGGATTTTACCAACATTCCAGGGGTCCGGGTAAATTGTCAATACCCGAATTACTTCATCGTTTTTTTTGGCTATGCGACTGATTGTTTAACCATCGTCTCAGTGTGTTTGGCCTTTAACGTTTGTTATAGCTCTGGTTCATCTGATTCATTGAGCACTTGCCGCACATCTCGGAGGTTGTTTTTCGTTATTTCGTGGGCCGAAATACGAATCTCGATAAATTACGTAACGATATATTATCACTACATTATTGATAACCTGAAATTTTATATATATATATATATATATATTATAAATAAAACGAAAAATCAGTGATGCATTACAGTGATAAAATTTGCTCCGGAGGAAACACCCGTGTCTGAAAGAACCCGCAGAAGTAGAATCAGCCAGATCCATACAAGGACCATGACTCGAGCTACATGCCGGCGAAACATTTGTAACACGAAATAAACTAAGTCCAGATGCATCACTGATTTTACGTTTTATTTATAATACCTACACTCTACTCTGATGAATATCGAGTGCTAATTCTAGCATACCGCCTATGGAAGCACCATAACTACCATTATACACAACTATATATATTTATATATAATTATATATATATGTGTATGTATGTGTATATATATGTATGTATATATATGTATATATATATATGTATATATATATATATATATATATATATATATATATATATATATATATATATATATATATATATATATATATATATATATATATATATATATGAGATTCTACAGGACTAGAACTGTTTCATTCATTAGAAATCATATATATATATATATATATATATGTATATATATTATTTGATTATGTAAAAAGCAACACAATATAATTATTCCGTTAACCAAGGTTTCACGAAGCTAGAAGATTCTGACATAGATTAATTATAATGTGTTGCTTATTACATAATTAAATAGCTCTGTACTATAGTGTGTTTAACAGATAAAGGAATCAGGATGTTCTATGGAAGTACAGAGCTAAAACACTATAGTTGATATCCCTTAATCTTCAACACTTTGACTCAATTACACAGACGGATGTGCATGTGCACAAAATATGCCATATGCATTATTGTAGGCCAATTCTAACATCGCATCGAAGTCCAACATCAATTCATATAGCTCCACAATAACCATATCCAAGACTACCACATATATCGTCCCCACCACCAATACCATCAGCATGTCTACCACCACCACCAATACCATCCTGCATGTCTACCACCACCACCAATACTATCAGCGTGTCCATCACCACCAACACTACCACCAGCAGGTCCATCACCATCAGCAATACCATCAGCATGTATATCACCACCACCAATACTATCAGCGTGTCCACCACCGCCAACACTACCATCAGCATGTCCATCACCGCTACCACCAGTACGTCTATCACCACCACCACCACTACCACCAGCATGTCTACCACCATCACTACCACCAGCATGTCTATCACTACCACCACTACCACCAGCATGTCTACCACCACCACCACTACCATCAGCATGTCCATCACCACTACCACCAGCACGTCTATCACCACCACCACTACCACCAGCATGTATATCACCACCACCACTACCACCAGCACGTCTATCACCACCACCACTACCACCAGCATGTCTACCACCACCACCACTACCACCAGTTTGTCTATGACCACCACTACTACCACCAGCACGTCTATCACCACCACCACTACCACCAGCATGTCTACCACCACCACCACTACCACCAGTTTGTCTATGACCACCACTACTACCACCAGCACGTCTATCACCACCACCACTACCACCAGCATGTCTACCACCACCACCACTACCACCAGTTTGTCTATGACCACCACTACTACCACCAGCACGTCTATCACCACCACCACTACCACCAGCATGTCTACCACCACCACCACTACCACCAACACTACATCCAGTACCCAAACCAGCATTACATCCATGACGACCATCAAATCATGTAGCACCACAATCACCACATTCAGGAAGACAATCACATCTATTACATCCAGTACCACCATATCTAGGACCTCAACCACAACCAGGACTACCATTACATCAGAGACAACCCCCTACCACACCCTGCAACATCGCCACCACCGCATCAACATCTAGGGCCACCACGACACCCAGGACCACCACCATACCCATGACTCACTTTCCATCCGAGACAACCACTACCACATCCTGTAACATCACCACCACCACACCTAGGATCACCACCACACCCAGGACCACCACTACCCCAGGACTACCACTACATTCGAGACAACCACAACCGCATGCTGCAACACCACCACCACCACCACTGCAACATCCAGGGCCAACACCACACACAGGACCACCACTGCAGCAATATCCAGTAGCAACATCACGACCACCAACACTTACTTCAACACCGCAAGGTTTACCAATACCTTCGCCTTTACTACACTCGGCAGATTTACTGCAACCTCCACCCCCACGTCTACTTTCACGACCAGAACCTCAATCATCAACGCTACCAGGATCACCTCCACCACCAAACCCACAACAACACCATCACCAACAACAATAACAATAACATCAACAACGACGATAACTACGACACCATTGCTTTCATACGTTATTGGATTGCTACGCTATAGGGTGGCTGTAAGAGATATTATATAAACGTGTTTCTAATACATTGTTTGGGAAATATTAATCGAAAAATCATACAATGAAATCCTTCACCTTCTGGCCTATGCACAAATTAATGTTTCGATGTTATTGCCTCTATATTTCCGCTGGCTATTGTTCCGTGTAAACCAGGAAAGTAACATAACCACTATTAACGATTTCAAACTTCCGGTGCAAGCTTTTGAATTTTCATACAACCATTATTGATGATTGGATATGTTCGGGGTGCAAGCCAAAAGTTTTTACCGAAAAGAAACAAAAACAAAAAGAGGAAAACTATAGTAACGCTGATTTAATAATTTTGGTACAAGTCATGAATTTAATAAAACTACAACTGACGTTACTTGTATATATAAGCGAGGTATTAAAGAGCCGAAAGAACACGAAAAAAAAACTATAGGAATCCTTTAATCATTCGAGTGCAAGTCATAACGATAACAAAAATCAAGCATTTATCGCGAGTAGGAGTCAGGAAATGTTATTACAAAACACAGCATTGCGGATAATAGACTCACAGACAATAAAGTTAACAAAGGCAATCTACGTGATATGTATCGCGGGTATTACACATAAAAATGTTTAAAAGATTTATTGTAAAGTATCTGATTGTTCGAGTGCACGCCATGAAGATAACAAAACCCAATATTGGCTGTATGATAACTCGAGTACAAACCATGACAAAAACACAAAGCCAGTATTAAAGATTTTAAATCACAGGTACATGTTATGAAGCTTATGCGAGGCTCAGCTGATAAGCTCCTAGGCTGACCAAAATAATCTCATGGAAGGATCAAATATGTTTTATTTTCCAAACATTGTCCCTGGAAAGAAACAATGCAATTACTAATGAGGAGAGTCGAAATTAATGCATGCAAGATTTCACAGCTCTATCGTCACTCCTTCATAGCAAGCATATGATCAAGATACTTTCATGGAATGAACAAATGTTGTATATTTTCCAAACATAGTCCCTGGAAAGATACGAAGCAGTTATTAATAAGAAGAGTCGAAATTAATGCATGCAATCTTACACAGCTCTAGCATCCCTTCTTCATAGACAGCATATGAAATTTTCAGCCGATTTTGGTAAAAGCAGTTTTGAGGATTTTGTGATTGATGTGGGTGCAAAATAGGAACCTGACAAATTTGTTTATTTGTGGTCTAATTATTCGGGGGCAAGTCAGGTCTGTAACTAGATTGCTCCATTACCTTGCTACCTGGTCCTTCCAGCTGATGTACTGCAAGGGGTCACTTACCTTTTCAGTCCTGTAGTTTTTGTAGTATGAGGTTTTTACCCAATTGGCTGAGTTTATTGGGCCCGCGTCCAACATTTACCTTTCGTAAATTCGATTGCCCCACTGAATATATCATCGACTATGAACGGAGAATAAGGCTAAAAGGTCGAAAGAACTATTACATAAATGTATATCCGACACTTGAACTATTTTACCAATCCAAGAACTTGAAAGGCTGAAAGGGAAGATAAGTCTTACAGGATTCAAACTGCGTTAATCCGTATTGCGATTCAGACAATTTAACGAAATATGATCAACTAAAATTACTCAATGCATTTTGTCCGTCACATTTTACATTCTCTTCCATGAAAAAATATGGTTTCTGGTGAGAGCTTTCCGCTAACGATTTATGGGCCTTAGTTAGAAATAACCGTCGAAACGGCTTGAGCTCTGCCGTCGGGGGTCATACTTATTCCTATATATATATACAAAATCTCGTACACTACGACACACAAACAGACACACATGCATTACTGATTCTACCTAACGGTCGTAATTCCTGGCAGAGAGGGAAACGTGAAATAATGTGTCTTGCGCATTGATATATCACATCACCCGGACCTGGATTGAACTCATAACCTCGCGATTGCCAAACCAATTCACTAACTATTAATTCACACGGCTTTCCGTGCGAGATTACAATGACGCAGTTTTACCGGGGTACAAACACTCCACCCGTGTCACACCATACACAGATACGCATACAAAATGGCGTCTATTCTGATGACAGATACAATAAATAAATATTCAATGTAGTCCATTCATTAATTCCTAATCGATACAGAAATAAGGCTAATGACGGAAAGAATGGGATTTATCGAACAAGATTCATTATTGATTGAATGTGATTTTCATGCTGTCTTTATCACTTCATTAGTATAATTATGGCTCTATTAGAGCATATTTAAAAACGCAAACACACACACACGTATATATATATATATATATATATATATATATATATATATATACGAACACACACTGTAAGCACATACGCATGCACAAATACACAAACCCTCACACATCCACACAGAAGCATATCTATATATATATATATATATATATATATGCTTGTATATATATTAAAGAGCCGAAAGAACACGAAAAAAAAACTATAGGAATCAGTTAATTATTCGAGTGCAAGTCATAACTATAAAAAAAATCAAGCATTTATCGCGAGTAGGAGTCAGGAAATGTTATTACAAAATTGTGGATAACATGCATGCAAATATATGTTCTGTATCTGAGTGCGTGTCGTAGTGTGCGAGATTTTGAATTATATATATATATATATAATTCAAAATCTCGCAGACTACGACACGCACTCAGATACACAACATATATTTGCATGCAAGTGTATGCATGGATATACTTGCATGCGTATGCAATTGTTTCCTATCTGTATGTTTGTGTGTATGAATACATATGCATTTCTTGTTATCAGACAAAGTATATTGGGGCTGGTGTGTTTTTTATTATATAACAAGTGTGTATTCAGCAACGTAACATTGGCTCACTTAAATCATGTACGTGATGTCGGAAGGCATGTATGTATGAATGTATGTATTTATGAATGTATTTATGTATGTTATGTCGGGTCGCTCTTGAGTGTTACGAGTAACATGTAACTCGGTACAACCTGTCTCGTGGTCGGGTCGTCGGCGTCTAAACCAGCAACCCCACCAGGTTTATTTGGTGAGGAGGGTGATTTCGGACACCCTGCAGGACAAAAAACAAAACCTGACAAAGGGCGGAAGAACTCATGAGGACCAACGGCCATCCAAAAGTGTGTAAATATGTATATACACATGTACATATTTATGTATATGTATATGTGTATATACATGGGTGTGTGTGTATGTATATGCGCGAGGACATAGAAAGAGTCGGGATAGACACCCGATCACGCGGTTAAACCAATGGGAGTGAAGGAGCCCCTAGCCTTTCTCGGGGCATTCTTCTAGGAGAACGCAACTCAGGAAACTGGGATAACTCTGATATAAAACCTGCGGCTCAGTAGTTACTGATGTTGTTGATATTTTCTTCTTTTCGGGTTATAGCTACTGTCGCTCAGAGAGTTGGATTGGTTCAGTGCACATTATTTCCTCACTTTAAAAACTATCTTCACGCAAAGGCATTGCACGATAGAATTAATTAATAATTATTAATAATGGCATATCGTGCAATGGCAATACTTGACGACGAGGGGCCAGCCATCATTTATGTATGTATGTAAGTACGTATGTATTTGGACACCCAGTGGGATGAAATACAAAACCCGGCAAAGGGCAGACGAACTCAGCAGAGTCAACGACCATCCAAATAATACTTTTTTTTTTCACCTGGGAATGAAAGGACCCCAGTTATCATAACATCTTTCTAAGAGAGCGACACTCTGAAAAAATAAAAAAACCTGCGTGTTCAGAAGCGTCCGATGATGTTGACTAGTTCTTCTTCTCAGGCAGTGTTTTCGATGGTCGAGTGCAAAATACTTCAAAGCACAGGCATTTCTTGTTCAGGATATGTTACAGGTTTGTGTGGCTTGTCGTACCCTAAAAGTGCACCAAACTCTGTAATCTGACAACCAATTGCAACCCTCTTAGCAGAGTTTGCAGACATCATGTATGTATGTATTCTGGTTTTATAATTTCACAAATGTTTGCCAATAGAGAAAGAGTCGGTTTCTAACATAGACACAAGACTATCTCATTGGAATTTACACAACATCAACTAGGTTGATATGAATGCATGTCTGCATGCATATGTAGATATGGATGTTATTGTATGTGTAGATGTGGATGTTTTGAGTTATATGGGTGCATGTGTATATGCTTAATATCGGTACATATGCATATGCAGTTATTTGATGCAGCATTTTTGGAATGTTTTACATAATTTTACTGTTCCATGTTTTATGTATGTATGTATGAATCTGTGTTTGTGTCTGTGTGTATGTATGTGTGTGTCTGTGTGTGTGTGTGTGTGTGTGTGTGTGTGTGTGTGTGTGTGTGTGTGTGTGTGTGTGTGTGTGTGTGTGTACTTGAATCTATACAGAAGGATAGAGAAGTCGTACGTACGTGTGTGTGGGTGTGTGTATGTGTGTATGTGTGTGTGTGGGTACTTGACTCTATACAGAAGTATAGGGAAGTCGTACATGTGTGTGTGAGTGTATGTGTGTGTGTGAATGTTTGAATGTGTCTGTATCTGTGTATGTGTGTGTGTATGTGTGTGTGTCTGTGTCTGCGTGTGTGTGTGTCTGTGTAAGCGTGTGTGTATGTGTGTGTTTGTACTTGTCTCTATACATAAGGTTCGGGAAGTCTTACGTGTGTGTGTGTGTATGTGTGTGAGCGTGTGTGTGTGTGCTTGTGTGTGTGTATTTGTACTCGCCTCTATACATAAAGTTCGGGAAGTCGTACATGTGTGTATGTAGTGTTTATTTTTAAGCAGTCGTTGTCACATATTCAATAGCAACATGTTTATGAAATTCCTAAGAGTTAACATAAATCCTCTCCACTACCTTTGCTATTACTGAACTTGATTCGTGATATCTCGATGAATATTTCAGATAAATGAGTTATCATTTGATATTTCTATAACTCTTAGCATTATCTTTCTTGAAGGCGTTCATTTTATGATGAATTTAACTGGTTTTATTTGATATCATTTATAATTTTTTAAAATATATTTGTTAGCTTGTTAATTTGCTGGTCTTAACTTCAACAGTGTTGAATTACTTGTAGTATTATCTGGCTTCCTCTCAGACTACTCTCCTCTAACGTCTCTTCTCTCACAACAACAGGAAAGGAAACCATTTTAGTAATTATATTTGCGAATGCACATGTCACCGTAAACGTTTTAGTCCATCATTACCTCATACGAATGCACAGGCTACGATATATGATCTCAAAACGGGAAGTATGCCATTTTACCCCCAAAAATCCCACCAAACAACTATCTCTGAACTGTCACCGTAGGTTATTTATTGCCATTTCAAAAATTTAAAGATAAATCTAAATATTTCGTGGCATCATAATGTATATTAGAACAGCTAGAAAATATTTAATATATGTTTGAAGTTTATAGGCTTTGCTGTGAAAACATGCGTAAATCTGAATTATTTTTTTGTCATTCCCTTTGTACCCCTAAAAATATTTATTTGGCTGTTCATCGGTAGTACAAAACCATTAACCCTATGATCACTAAGCAAACGTATAATATATCGTTGTTTGTACTATACCCAAGCCAGAACGGAAAAATCTGATTTGCATAATGTGCATTCATTGTTGATTTATTTGATAATGAATACTCATACCCAACCCAGAATGCAACAGAAAATCCATATATTTCTACTAACCCTATGACAACATTAGCATTACTATTCCATGACCATTCGTGGAATATAATCATATTCATTTAGACAACATATAACTGTAAATGTTATCCAAACACACGAATCTTATTAGCATTCACTGCAAACTACCAGTAAAATGATTATTCTAGAAACTGATAGAAAATTGAAGATTGAAATATTTCTTAACCTCATCATTAAGAATGGGTTAATGGACGACGGTATTGTACCGAATCTGAATATTCTATGCAAATAAAGGAGTATCAAGGCTGTATTTTGGATTGTTAGAATTATCAACTCAGTCTTTCCAAAAGAACACACTATATCATTAAAATAAACAGTACGATTATATGTTATAATCTGGTCCGATGTACGCTGTGTCTGGATAAAATGCACTGTATTTTACTCATAATATGTATTTGATAACAGGTCTAGACGGAATATTGATTGGGAAAATAGAGATCGATATTTATCTTCATATAATTTACAACCATGTCTACTTATATTACGTTCGTAGTGTTTGTAAATGTTTCATTTCGGTAATGATGTTTGTGATATAATTACGTACATCTATCATTCAAAGTTATATTTTGCTGTTTACACCAAACAAAGTCTTGTTATAGAGAATAAATCTTATAATAGGATGTAAGACGTTTACTTAGGAGGACTTTGAGTGGATTAAATGTTATTATATATTGTTGGTACAGTTGTGGCTAAGCCATCACAATATAACTTAGAAACGAGGGCGTGAAGAAAAAGCAAAAATAAAACGAAACGAAAGCAAATAAGAAGGGTACATGTTTATCTAATATATCAATATTTCGGTGTTAACGCTCCTTTTACATAGAAAATAAGAGAAGGGGACGAGATCGTAATTTTACCATATATAATTGTTAGTAGACAGCAAATTGTAATATTCGCAGACTGGTATACTGGCATTAGCATAACAGTTCGTTCTGATTTTGTATGGTTGTCACTCACAGGATATTTTATATTATTGTGGGAGGGGGGATTGGGGCTTTAATCATTACAAGTCACATATTCCAGTCAGTGGATTATATAGTCAACGCAACATCTTGACTCTGATAGTTCCCTAGGTTTTTCTGAACGGCCTGCTTACTAACAAAGTTTCACAATGTTCACTGAATTTCGTAATGCATGCGTAATGTTAGCGTGTGTAGCTGTGCAGACGTATGTATGTATGTATATTTGTATTTATGCATGCATGTATGCATAGGAAGGGCTTATGCCCGAAACGTCGTCCCCCACCTACCCCCCACTCTCCTGAGCGTGAAATTAATAAACATTTATTGTACTGCCTCTCTGTTTTGTCCCTGTTCAAAAAAAATGTTCATTATATATATATATATATATATATATATATATACATATATATATGTATATAGTTATATTTGAAATAATTGTTTCTACTTTTGGCACAAGGCCAGCAATTACCCAATGCATTACTGGTACTTTATTCTATCGACTCCGGAAGGATGAAAAGGCAAAGTTATTTGAAATAATAATAGAAGACACACACTGTTTGGTTTGGGTTGGCTTTCTCTTCTCTATTTTTTATATCTCCATAGCTAATTTATCTGGCAATCAATGTTTATCATTGATTGACCAACGGTTAAAATACAGATATAAATATATATGCAAAAGTTCTATCCGGATGGCCTCCAAAAACAACGGTCACCTTTTTGAAAGGGTACGTCAATATCTATTTGTAAAACTGTTATATATTGTATTTTGTCCGATGAAGGCATACCATGATTTAACTTGGTATCCTTGAAATATATATAATGAAATAAATATGGTTTTATAAATATAGTTTCCAATTATTAATATTGGATATAAATATATATATATATATATAGTCTATCAAAGTTCTTTCGTCACACATATGTGACATCAGCAGAGGTACTATTATGTTTCCTCCCGTTGTATTGTAATGCCTACGCCATCTTAATTTAATTTCTTTTTTTATTTAATTTCATATATCTGGGGGGGGGGGGGGTGAGTGTGTGTGTGTTTGTGTGCATGTGTGTGTATGTATGCATAATACACATATACACAGGCAAAGAGATTGTATGATGAACAAGGTTGAAAGTTATTGAAGACGGTTACTTTCCTCTCCCGTGAATCTCTGAGTAACTTTTTCGAGTTTCACTTGAAGAGGAAAATCAGGTTGGAGAGGCAAGTGCTTTCTTCTAGTAAGTTTGTTGAAAGGTGGGTGAAAGTGGCGAGTCTGGTCCGAGTGAACGGGCACGCTCTGAGCATAGGACTGTAGACTGAGGAGTGGGAGAACTGAGAGAGGGCGCTTGGCCTTGGAGTCAGGGTGCGGTTTTCGCCTCGAGTGACCCTCGGAAGTGCCAACCTCCTATTGGGGAATTGTTGATGTTTAAATTTCTTAATTTGTTTATGTTGTGTTTTTTATTGTTATAACCTTTTTTACGCAACAAAAACCCACTCTGTATCTTCTCTGCCCTTTGTAATGTCGTTCTTCATGTTAGCCCTTGTGGCCAATAACGGAACCATTATTATTATTATTACTTGTGGTTAATAAAGAAAGCATTATTATTATTATTATTATTATTATTATTATTATTATTATTATTATTATTATTATTATTATTATTTATTTATTTTTGTTTACACGCAGAAATGCCCATTTGTACCGTCCTGTATTGTCCTGTATTGTCATGTACTGTCCTTAATGTCTTACTTTATGTAAACCCTTATGGTTAATAAAGAAGGCATTATTATTATTATTATTAAACAGCATAATTACGTCCCTTTACGGTCTGAGTTCAAATCCCGCCGAGGTTAACTTTGCCTTTCATCCTTACGGGGTCGATAAAATAAAGTAGCAGTAATCCACTGGGATAATTGCTGGCCTTGTGCTAAAAGTAGGAACAATTATTATTATTACTACTACCACTACTACCACCACCACTACTACTACTACTACTACTACTACTACTACTACTACTACTACTACTACTACTACTACTACTACTACTACTACTATTATTATTATTATAGTTGCATTTATGTTGCTTTATGTTCATCCGAGTTATCACCAAGTCACAACCAGTGACCTCAAGAGACAACAAGATCCGCCATGTTCAAGAAGGAACATACATACACACACACATGCATCTTTAGGTGTTTAGACTTGTGATGTATTTTTATTTACAGAATCTTCCTTAGTATATGGGCAGTTCCCATTAGTACTATCTTTTGTATTTCTCCTATACGAGGGTTTCCTGGGATTTGCGATAAGTAATCATTAGACTCCTTAGGTATCATTCTTAATATTATTATTATTATTATTATTCTTTGAGTCTCAGTCATTGATGTTAGTTAACTGGAAAGTTTGTTGAAATGAATACCAAGCCACTACCTGCAGCCTCAAATATTCAGGACGTATCGGAGGGTTCTTGCAGTTCCCAGCAAGCATGCCTTTTGAAGCGTTCCAAAAAGCGTGGCGGGGCCAATTTTCTCCCTCTCCTTCTCTTGCACTCTCGTGTCGAATGGGCAAGCCACATCCACAATCAGGCACGATTTTTTTATTTGTCCACAACCACCAGGTCAGGTCTATCGTGTTCC
The DNA here is from genome assembly GCA_964016885.1 of Eledone cirrhosa. Classification (NCBI taxonomy): domain Eukaryota; kingdom Metazoa; phylum Mollusca; class Cephalopoda; order Octopoda; family Eledonidae; genus Eledone; species Eledone cirrhosa. The sequence goes on along the minus strand of OZ024749.1, from coordinate 23,634,497 downwards.
AGTTTCTTGTCCGTCTGTATCCTAAAATCCCACAGCACCTTCACCTCATCGTTTTCTATCACCGACTCTGGCTTATGCTCATACCACTTCTCAGAATGTGGTAAAGTGTTTACTTTGCATAGGTGCCAGTTGATCACCCTGCCCATCACATCATGTCTCCAGCCCTTATAGTGAGTCTGGGCTAGGTGTTTACACTTCTTGGAATTATTATTATTATTATTACTCTTTGAGTCTCAGCCATTGATGTTAGTTAATTGGAAAGTTTGTTGAAATGAATATGAAGCCACTACCTGCAGCCTCAGATATTCAGGACGTATCGGAGGGTTCTTGCTGTTCCCAGCAAGCATGCCTTTTGAAGCGTTCCAAAAAGCGTGAAGGGGCCAATTTTCTTTAACCATCCCTGGAAACTTTTGGAGATAGTCCCTAGTGCGCTTATGACAATCGGGATCACTTTGACTTCATGGCAGTTCCAAATCGTTTTTACCCCCCACTTTAAGTCCTGGTATCGGTTATTTTTCTCCCTCTCCTTCTATTGCACTCTCGTGTTGAATGGGCAGGCCACATCCACAATCAGGCACGATTTTTTTTCTTTGTCCACAACCACCAGGTCAGGTCTATCGTGTTCCAGTTTCTTGTCCGTCTGTATCCTAAAATCCCACAGCACCTTCACCTGATCGTTTTCTATCGCCAACTCTGGCTTATGCTCATACCACCTCTCAGAATGTGGTAACTTGTTTACTTTGCATAGGTGCCAGTGGTTCACCCTGCCCATCACATCATGTCTCCAGCCCTTATAGTGAGTCTGGGCTAGGTGTTTACACTCGGATACAATGTGAGCCACAGTCTCCTCTCTCTCTCCACAGATCCTGCACAGTGGGCTAGCCTCCTTCTTGTAAATATGGTGTTTCAACCACTTCGTTTTGAGGGCCTGCTCCTGCGCAGCCATTAACATTCCTTCTGCAGCCTTTTTAAGGTCTCCTCTTTTCAACCAGTTCCATGTCTGTGGATCTCTAAATTCAGTTTTCTCAAAGAAGGTACTATGAAGGGATTTTTCGTGAAGGCTGCTCTTTCTCCTTGATGTTATTTCCTCCTTTGACATCCCCTGGCCTATTGTCCCCTCCTTCAGTACAGTTCTGAGCATTGGCTCCTTACTATCAGTCACGTATTTGTGTAGGTTGTTTTTCTCCATATGGACACAGTCCTCTAGAGCAAGGACAAACAACAGAGAGGACAGACTATCTCCCTGGAAGATACCTCTCTTGATCTTCACGCTTTCCAATGATTTTCCAGTTGATGTTAACTCTGTTTCCCAGGACTTCATACTTTTGCCCAACAACTGTCTGATGTTATCTGCCACCTTGAGGATCTCCAGTCTTTTGGTGATCCAAGAATGAGGCACAATGTCAAATGCCTTTTTGTAGTCTATCCATCCCATGGCAAGACCAGTGTGTCTCCTCTTACAATTCCTCATTACCATCTTATCAATAAGTAACTGGTCCTTTGTACCACGTGACTCCTTTCGGCATCCTTTCTGTTCGTCCGGTAACAAGTTGTTTGTGTAGAGGTGATGGTAGATTTCCTCAGACACAATGCTTGTCAACAGTTTCCACATTACGGACAGACATGTGATAGGTCTATAGTTGGTAACATCATTACCCTTGATTCGGTCTTTCATTATCAGAACAGTGGTACCTTTTGTCAACCACTCTGGTACCTCACCTGACATCAAGCAGTCATTGAACATTATTATTATTATTATTATTATTATTATTATTATTATTATTATTATTATTGTTGTTATTCCTTGAATCTCAGTCATTGATGTTGGTTAACTGGAAAGTCCGTTGGATTGAATATCAAGCCACTACCTGCAGCCTCAGATATTCAGGACGTATCGGAGGGTTCTTGCTGTTCCAAGCAAGCATGCCTTTTGAAGCGTTCCAAAAAGCGTGAAGGGGCCGATTTTCTTTAACCATCCCTGGAAACTTTTGGAGATAGTCCCTAGTGCGCCTATGGCAATCGGGATCACTTTGACTTCATGGCAGTTCCAAATCCTTTTCACCTCCCACTTTAGGTCCTGGTATCGGTTAATTTTCCCCCTCTCCTTCTCTTGCACTCTCGTGTCGAACGGGCAGGCCGCATCCACAATCAGACACGATCTTTTTTCTTTGTCCACAACCACCAGGTCAGGTCT
>OZ024749.1:23609803-23624803 GCA_964016885.1 Eledone cirrhosa | reverse complement strand
TCTGGCCACAATTACCATACTCTTATATATAAAAACACCATTAAAATATCCTACTCTACCACGCCTAACATAGCATACCACATAACTAGTAGCATTAAAAGAAAGATTAATACTTACTTTCAATAAACTAAGCCACAGCAGGTTGTACACTTTCAAACCAACGCAATAACTGCAAACCCTGATATCAATAGTAATAATAGTAATAACACTAATGAAATCAATATCATTAGGAGCGACAACCTTCATAGCCATAATGCAACACCTAGCAACCAGACTTCTACACAACATTATAACCCACAGGTTAACATCCAAAATAAATGTAACTGTTGATCTAATAGAACCTGCCCTTTAGGTAACAACTGCTTAATCAAGGACATCATCTACTCATGCACGCTCAGAACTAGCAACTCTTCTGAAATCTATATAGGCTCTACCTTGAAATGCTTCGAAACGAGATACAACTCACATCTCCATTCTTTAAAAAAACACAGTCTAGCCAACTCCACTTCACTATCTAGCTACATACAATATCTGTAAACTAGAAATAGATCATATACACTTCAATGGGGAAGTGATAGGTAAGGCGGCATCGTACAAACCACCTAATGGATTATGTAACCTCTGTCTGGTAGAGACCCATACTATAATATTTTCGAACCTTAACCTCCTTAATAAAAAAGGGAAGTGTTTGCATCGTGCCAGCACCGCTTCCGACACTCCTTCCAAAGCTTTAAACCCAATATATAACAATGTCAGACTTAAACCCATCACCGCTTCTAACACCACACCTCAAGTTCATGCCTTCCACCACTACACTACACCCTCTGATCCACCCTTTCCTCGACACAAATCATTCTATCTATCTATAACTTTATACCCTAGAAATATCCCCATAAACACCAACTTTTAATATAATTACTTTTAATTACTTATAATTATATAGGGATTGAAATATAATACAGTTTATATAAACTTTAAATACTAGATACGACAGTGAATTATATATGCATGTGTAATTAAATGTATAGAGTAATAACATCAGATATATATAGGATTAATTTATTAACATTAGGGATCTGTCTAACTTGTATGTAGGGTGGTGCAATAAATTATATATGAATTTATATATGCATGTATAACTTGAGGATAGATTAATGACATTGTAAATGAGGGATGTATTTGTTTACCCAAGAGATGTATTTGATTTTATCATGCAAACAGCCGTACGCTGCTCCTTAGCTTACCAGGAGTTATGTAGACAAAATTCTAATTGGTCCTTTGATATGTTTTGAGAGTGGACTGTATTTACAATGATATAGCACTTTGTGTGGGAAATTCAATTATAGCGATATATAATAAGGAGTAATCAACTTCCTTTAGGTACCTTTAATACATTATGATAGAGTAGACTGTAATTAAAATTAAATATAAATATATAACCTTTTACATACTAAAACTGGGGACAAAAGCTGAACAAATACAGGCAGCCAAACTGTTGGAAGTCACAGAGAAATTATACCTCAAACAAATGATGACAGAAGCAACTAGAAATAACAATGCGATCGACTTGGTTTTCACCAACAACGAGGACACGCTATTTGACCTTCACTCAACCCCAACAATCCTTTCAGACCACAATATTATTGAAATGCATTTACACTTTGGTAATGAGCCCAATGCCACAACTCTTAAACAAAAGGACATGCCAAAGCTATGCAGGTATGATTATCACCAGGCAAATTGGGAAACTATTAACAACCAGTTACAAATCATTGACTGGGATCTCTACCTTACTGGGCCAGATAAACACAAGAAATTCTTAAACAAGATCGAAGAAATATGTGCAAAAAATATTCCTCTTAAGAAAACCAAATCCACAAAAAACAGTAGCACGGGAGCGAAAGATCCTGATGCGCAAAAGGTCAAGACTAAGAAACAAAACATCTAAGCTGACATCAAAACATGAACTACAGAAAGTCCTTGACCAAATATACAGATTAGAAGACAATCTAAAACAACACTATGATGAAGAACGTAACAATGCAGAAAAGAGAGCCATAGAAAACATCAATAAAAATCCAAAATGTTTCTACAGTTTTGCAAAGAAATACTCGAATACCAAGTCAACAATAGGACTTCTCCAGAGACAAAATGGGGATGTAGTGAATAACACTATTGAAATGGCAGAAATGTTGGGTCAACAGTATGAAAGTGTCTTCAGTGAGCCATCTAAAACCATGAAGTTCCATGACCCAGGAGAATTCTTCAAGGATATCGACCATACTAAACCTACCCTATCCTACATTGATTTCAACCCAGAAGACATAGAAAGAGCCATAGACAAGCTCTCCATGCACTCGGCTGCGGGGCCTGATGGTTTCAATGCCATGATACTTAAAAACTGCAAGGTACAATTGTTGAAACCCCTTTGCATGATATGGAAGGAATCTATGGAGAATGGCAAAATACCAAATACATATAAAGAAGCACACATAACTCCAATACATAAAGGGGACAGCAAATCAAAACCAAAGAACTACCGACCAATCTCACTGACATCACATATTATCAAGGTCTTCGAAAGAATAGTTCGTGAAAAACTGGTTGAGTTCCTGGAATCCAACAATCTGATGAATTGCAATCAGCATGGATTCAGGTTAGGTAGATCATGTCTTTCCCAACTACTGGCACACCATGACCAAATCCTAGAAAATCTAGAGAATGGATACAACACAGATGTTATTTACCTCGACTTTGCCAAGGCATTTGACAAGGTAGATCATGGCATCCTGGGACACAAACTTCGAAAGCTAGGAGTAGGAGGAAACGTTGGTACATGGATACATGTGTTCCTTACAAATAGAACTCAAACAGTCACTGTGAATGGAACCCATTCAACACCATCACCTGTGACCAGCAGTGTTCCTCAAGGTACAGTACTCGGCCCAATCCTGTTTCTCATCCTCATCTCTGACATAGATGAAGATACAACCAGCAACGTCTCATCCTTTGCTGATGACACCAGGGTCATGAGACAAATCAAAGACGAGGTGGATACAGAGGCCTTACAAAAGGACCTAAGCACCATATACAAATGGCAGGAAACAAACAAGATGTTGTTCAATGATAAGAAGTTTGAACTAATTCGCTACGGAACAGATCAATATCTGAAAAATACAACAAACTACAGAAACCCATCAGGACAACAAATAATGGAAAAACAGTGTGTGAAAGATCAAAGCATCCACATGGGAACCAGCCTAAAATTCAGAGAACACCTTGACTCGGTCTGTCTTACTGCAAGAAAGTACAGCGGGTGGATCTTGCGCACCTTCAAATCAAGAGATACCTCAACAATGAAAACCCTCGACTTGGCCTGAGCATGGACTCAAACTCAAATGAAATGAAATGAAATGAAATATAAGGGACTCAATTGAGGCACCATATAATGTATGTTAGAACAATGAATTTAGTTATGAGAATCAGCTAGTTACTTCCCCTTACGCATTAACTCCCCTTAATTACACAGCTACTTCCGGATAATAAACCACAGTAAATTCTCGCAGCAGAAAGATCATATTCTATAAATATGGATTAAATAACACTGAGCCTCAATACGTTACAATCATTTACTACATCAAACATTCAATACGAATTTATCGTAACATATGTGATGGATGTGAAAACTATAACTTCCCTTTTTCTGAATGTGAAAATGGTGGTGGATGCAAAAACTATAACATTCTTTTTTTCTTCTTTTTTCTTTGTCTGCACACATACTTTTTTTATCTATACAAAAAATACCCTCCCACTACAACCACCATAATACTCTTGCTTACCCGCTTAAAATGCTTGCATTATATGTAACACCTTGCCACACAATACTCGTATATAAATGAGACACACTTGCATGCTCCATGTATGACTAACGCATACACTATCTACTAGATCTGATTATCGAACTATCCTCTTGCATTATCTGAGCTATCTGCCGCATGTATTTTAATTTTGATTTTAAATTTGAATTACTGTACAAATATAGTATAGTATAATATATGTCACTCCACTGTACATCAATATATATATATGTGTCTGTATGTCTCTTACTTTGGATAGGAGGTCAATTATATGTACAACCATTGAAAAATGCTCCGAAGACTCCAAACCTAGGTTTGGATGAAACAATTGTAAGTGAATAATTGCTCTGATCATAGCTTTAATTCTTGTGAATTCTATATGAATATATGTATACAAATAAACATATATATATATGAAACCCCCCCCCCAAAAAAAAAAAAAAAATATATATATATAATATATAAATATATATATATATATTTATGGAAAGTTATATTTAAATTGTTGGGTTACAACTAGTAAATATTTATAACTGATATAACGGTATGTCAAATCTATTTATCTATAAAACTGTCTATATTGTATTTTGTCTGAAGAAGGCATAACATATTGTTAATATGATATCCCTGAAATATATATGATGAAATAAATATGGTTTTATAAATATAGTTTCCATTTATTTAATATCGTATATATATATATATATATATATATATATATATATATATATATATATATATATATATATATATATATATATGAATATTTGTATATAAATATACATATATATATATATATATATGAATATATATATATAAATATAAATATAAATATTTAAATATACATATATATATATATATATATATATATATATATATATATATATATATATTTATTAAAATAACAGATTAAAGTTTAAGCAAAGAATCGCTGCTTTCACCCTTAAAGGGATCTTCTGAAACTAACAAAGTCAATCTGTAAACGCAGAACTGGATATTTCGAAAAACGTTGCAACCGGAGGAAGACAGGAAGACGATACTTTGGTTCGTGGTAACGTTCGCTGGCAAAGAACGGGAACAAACGAATAATACGTCATTAATAGGAGCGGTGAAAAACAATTACGCGCAATATTTGATATATATTTTCCTTATCGAACCCTCTTTGGATTTTAGTCGTCAATTTTATTATTATTACTATATATATATATATATATATATATATATATATATATATATGTATATATATATATATATATATATATATATATATATATATATATATATATATATATATATATATATATATATGTATATATACATACACATACATACACACGCACATCACATATATATATATATATATATATATATATATATATATATATATGTCTGCATTAGTGTGTATATGAGTGTATATGAGGAGGAGACAGTGTATTTATTGCTATGTCTTCCACAGTATATTCCTTAACAATCAAACCTCTCTTGTCCTTTCTCAGTAAGCAGCGGGTGCAGTTTCCTCTTGTCTGACTTTTATTGTCTCATGTCAACAATATTGGCGACATCAATGATAGAAAATGTTATACTGACATGAACGGTTTATATATCGTTCCCTCCATTTCTCTGCTGTAGCTAACTCTTAGAGTTTCATGGTATCCTGTAATTGTGTGGATCTTTTATTTGGTCGAACACTGGTGATGATGGTAGTAGTAGTAGTAGTAGTAGTAGTAGTAGTAGTAGTAGTAGTAGTAGTAGTAGTAGTAGTAGTAGTAGTAGTAGCAGCAGTTGTAGTAATAGTTGTAGTAGTTGTAGTAGTACTAGTAGTAGTAGCAGTAATAGTAGTAGTAGTAGTAGTAGTAGTAGTAGTAGTAGTAGTAGTAGTAGTAGTAGTAGTAGTAGCAGCAGCAACAGTAGTATTAGTAAAAGTAATAGTAGTAGGTGACCTGCCCTATGCAGCCATGTACGGCACCGTGCCAACCTAAGCGTCGATATACTTCCTTGTGTCACCCTCTGCAGCCTTATTTGACTATGGGCCAATACGCAAGGCCATGTGCCACCACACACCATGCAGTGCAACCTTCGGGTACCATGTAGAGCAATGTGCCACGCAGGACCCTACAGACCCACCTTAAGGCGTCGTGTGATGTCTTTATGCTCATTAGATATACGCCTTGCGTGGTTAATAAATAACTCATTATCATAATTTATATGTTGCCGTGGTGACTGAACAATTATTTTAAGGGCTGCACTCAGCATACGAGCGTGGGTGGAGTTATTGTAAGCCCCAACAGATCTGTTCTAGAATGTTATATAATTAGGCGAGACCTCCTCCCATCCAACATATGTCTTTAACATTGAAATTCCTAAACGTCATAACGTTCACTAAAGCATGTATGGTTGTATGTACGTATGTAAGTATATATATATATGTATATATATATATATATATATATATATATATATATATATATATATATATATATATATATATATATATATATAAACATATATATATATATATATATATATATATATATATATTTAAACATATATATATATATACATAAATACAAACATACACATACATATAATCATATATATATTTCATGTAGTGTAACTATTTATAATGAATACTGCATATATTAAGCAAAACAAAAACAATAACAGGCAACTATGTTAGCAAAACAAACGGTGAGACACAGCACGCTTCTGCTAACAAACGCATGTATCATGACAAGAAGAAACTGTTGACAGGAGGAAGGAACACACAGACAAAATACAAAATTTTCATCCACATATATATATATGTCTTTGTTTTATTGCAAGCCTATTTCTGTATTGTTCGTTCAACTATACATTTTTATATGTATATATATATATCAGTTATGAAACTTTGTTGAATTCCAACAAATTAAATATAACATTTGTATATATATATATATATATATATATATATATATATATATATATATATATATATATATATATATATATATATATATATAGTAATAATAATAAATTCGAAGACTAAAATCCAAAGAGGGCTCGATAAGGATAACTATATATCAAATATATAAGAACCGTAGCAGCGATTCTTTGCTTAAACTTTAATCTGTTATTTTAAAATATATATATATATATATATATATATATATATATATATATATATATATATATATATACTTATATCAGGCGTCATGGACAAATTTTCGAGAGTTTCGCTTCGGGATTATTAAGATCCGCGTTCAATCCCCCGCAATTTTGATCATGGGCATGTGTCATTTTAACATAGACGTGAGACGACCCATGAGTTGTGAGTGGAATTTGGTTGACTGAAAATGTTCAGAAGCTCGCCGGATACAGAGAATCTGAAATTCAAATGTGCCAGCCTTTTAAACACATTGTCACGAAAGTCTCTCTGAGAACTACATAACGGGTATAGATATATGTGTTTGTAGAATGCTCGGTCACTTGCACAGTAATTCTCCATACAGTATGTTTCGTTGATGAAACAACTGGGAAACTCATAGTTAAAACTGATGGATTACCAGAATCTTAGGAGTGCCAGAGGAAATGACTGGCAATATTTAAATAAAGAAAACTTTTTTTACGTTTTTCACTTCAAAAGCGAAGGCCGAGGTTGCCTTTGATCACGATCTTTCTGAGATCGATGAAATAATGTACCAATCACACACGTGTGCTGATTTAATCGACAATTTCCTCCTTTCACAAAATCAATAGTGTTGATCACGCGTTGATTGATAGCTTTGATCACTGATGTCATGTCAACTAATAGACTCTACTTATCCGCTCTAGTGCATCGATAAATAAATAAATAAATAAATGATAATACTATCGGTTCCTAATCCAGGCGCTAGGACAGCAATTGGAGGGAGGAGGAAGATTCGATTTCATCGGTCTCAATACATCATATTATTGATTTGTAACTCCTCGGGGAGTCGTAGAGATGAAATCGGAGAGATGGAAATTATTTAAATTTCCGTAGCCTTGATTGAATCTCGAATTGAAAGGAGCAGTGTATCTAGGGCATTTTCAAAACCTGGTGGACCCTGTTTCTTCTCCATGTCTGAATACAGAAGATTTCTTCCATGAGGGTTAAAAAGTGAGGGTATAGAAATACATTACTGCTACCTTATTTTATAAAAAAAGGGGTAAGGTGGAAGTCTAACTTTACTACGGGAATATGGGACCTCAGATGTCTCAATGTGTATAGTCCGATTCTATAAATGTTCTTCCTATCTACTACCCGCATAACAAAGGTTTCTAATTCAGGCAAAAATCCAACGATATTTGATGGGGCGGAGCCTCTCTAGTCCCATCGCCATTGCTGGACAATTAATTTATTTTACCGTCCGGGGAATGCTGAAATGCCATTGTGACCACAGATAAATTTGATCTAATATCGTAAAATAGCTTTATTATGTGATAGCGAATTAGCAGAGCCATTAGAACTGTAAATAGAATACACTGCACTATTCTTCCAGACATGAAATTAAACTTTATCTTACATAATTTTGAGGTTGATAAAGAAGTGTCAATCAAGTACTGAGAGCAATCCTTCCACTATATTCATTCTCAATTATTCTTTCTATTACTCTTTCTCTTCCTGTGGAAGAAATTTCTGTATCAAGACCTTGAGAGATGAAATCAGCCATGTTTTAAGTAATCAGAAAACGTCGTTGTCCGCTACGGCTCTCTAACGACTCAAACTGGATTTACAGTTTCATGCGTACAAACATCATTAAATCAAATTATCGGATCATATAGAGGTATAGATAATGATGATCTTTTATATATATATTTTTTTATTGTCTAATATAATGCGTTGTATGAGATAAACTTTGGAAAGGCGATATGAAGCCGTTTCAGTTTACTTACAATACAAACACTTCTGGGAATTAAACGTCTATCGACACAACTCGTTTCCTTCCCTTCAGTTATCGCCATTTTCTTTCTCCTCGTATTATCTCTATTCTTCTCCTTTGTTCAAACTTTAATACAAACAAATGTAATTTCAATCTATGTCTCTTAGTTATAAATTAATTATCTATTTAAATTGTTGGCTTGCGGGTTGTAAACTGGAAATAGAAATGTTTCTTACGGGATTTTAGCTAATTAGTAGGATTTCTTCTCAGAATATATATCGAAACTAAACACTATATAAAATGAAATTCAGAGAAATCGTAGCTTCTGGAGGCTTTATCTCGAATTACGTAATTATTTGTCTATGATTGGATGGCCTGTACGTAGGTCTGGGCAAATCGTTAGTAAGTTAGATTCACAGTTATAACGACCCATGTTCGATTAATCTACGTTATATCTTGGTGAAGGCGCGTGGATTAGTAGTTACGAAATTGGATTCGCAATCGTGAGATTATGAGTTTAATCGTCAGACCAGGTAATACATTATATCATTGAGAAATACACTTTATTTCATTTGCTCCTTCTACCCGGAGTTGCGACTGAAAGATAGTATTAGCAATTAGAAAAACCAGTGGAGATATTGTTTCCTCGGTCCGATTTGACGAAAGTCGATCGACTGACTGTCTATATATTAAAGGAACGATCGACTTTCGTCAAATCGAACCGAGGAAACAATGTTTCCATTGGTCTTTCCAATTGCTAATACTATCTATCGGTTGCAACTCCAGGAAGTGTCAAGGTCATAAGAAAGTCTCAAGGACATAATGCATCGCCCGGTCCAAGAATCGAACTCACAACCTCACGATTGCCACACGTCGATATATATATATATATATATATATATATATATATATATATATATGTGTGTGTGTGTGTGTGTGTGTGTGTGTATATACATATGTTATTCTCTTTGTTGTTGTAGTTGTTAGTGTGGGGTGTTCTTCTTGTTGTTGCTCTTATTATTGTATCAATTAGTATCCGTGCTCTGAAATAGCGATGTTCAAATATACATACATTCATACATAAATCGCTATTTCAGAGCGCCGATACTAATATACTTATATATATATATGTGCTCTTTCTACCTGGAGTTGCGACTGAAAGATAGTATAAGCAATTGGAAAGACCAATGGAATCCTTGTTTAATCGGTCCTATTTGACGAAAGTCTATCGACTGTCGATTTCTTGGATAAATGTCACTTATCATCGCCTTGGATCAAGCCAAACTTTAGACACGAAATCGGGAAGATGGAAATTATTCAAAATTTCTTAGCCTTGATTGAACTTCGAATTGAAAGGGGCAGTGATATCACACATAACTGAGATGTATGTATATACCCGTAACTACTGATGTAATTGTAGGAGCTCTGTTGTAACATACGTCCTTACTTGAGCACTTTTATTAAACCTGGCAGAGACATATCCTCTCTCTCCAGGTCTGAACACAACCCATTGCGTCAGGAAAACCGCTGTAGTTCCATTTACTTCCACTGCATTATATTCTATATTAACTTGCAAAGGAGTATTTGTTTTGTTAAGGTAGTGAGAGAGATAGATGTCACTTAACTGCTGAAGGACTTGTAGGCGCGCACTTCTAACACACGAGCTGCCTTGGGCATTTAAAATCTGGTGGATCGTACCCATCTCCGGATTGGATTTCCGCCGATTTCTTCCAGAGAGAGAGCGCAACAGAGAGAGAGAGAGAGAGAGAGAGAGAGAGAGAGAGAGAGAGAGAGAGAGAGAGGAGAAGATTCAACCCCAGTACCGGACTAATCTTCATAATATCCAGCACGAAAGCATGAAACGCAATAGCTGTGATAAGCTGAATATTTCTGAGAGATACGTTACGAGTAGATGTGTTAGAGACAAAATATTTACTGAATAATTTCATTCTTTGGTCGTCCATTAATCCAGTTGTTCTCAAACCTTTTTTTTGCCAACGGCACACCTTAGAACACATGAAAAAATAGCGGCCCACCTGGCTAAAAATATATAAAAAATATTTGAATTTTACAAAATAAAAACACCGCAAGTCATAGACGGCATACAGCCGTAGACACAGACTAGTCATAGTAACATAGAAGGATTCAAACTAAATAAAGAAAAACACAGCTATGAACTTACTTTATTGCAGTGTTTCGAATTTCATCAGTGAAATAGCTGGCTTCTTTAGTGAGAAATTTGGGCATTCAAAATTTCGCGGCACACTTGGATAATCTCGCGGCACACTGGTTGAGAATCACTGCGTTAATCAAACAACTGTAGCACTCATCGCCGAAGATAACGGTGGTAACACAATATTATGAGGAAAACTAACGAGGAATATGAACTTCAATAACAATCCGTGTGTATTTCAATTATAACTCTTCTCCGTCAAACTGAAATTTCATAACAACCTCTTTATATTTATGAATATTTGTTTTGTTTTTTAATATTTATTTCTATGTGTTTCCTTATTTATGTAATTATTCATTCATTTATATGCATTTATATTCTATTTTCTCATTCAATTTTCCATTCTCATGTTTCCTTTTCAGCGTTTAACACTTGACAATTTGCTAACGGCAAGAAACACTAATGAGAGGAGCGTGGAGAAACTCCCTCATTCCTCAAAGGCCAACTAAGGAAGGTAGGTGCCATAGAAAGTGTAACAACAAAGGCGGTGCCCAAGCATGGTCTCACCATATATGTATATAAATATACATATATAAATATATATATATATTTATATATATATATATATATGTATATATATAAATATATATATATATTTATATATATATATATATATGTATATATATATATATATATATATATATATATATATATATATATATATATATATATATATATATATATATATATATATATATATATACATACATATATATATATATGCATGTATGTATTAAGAAATATATATATATATATATTTATATATATATATATATATATATATATATATATATATTCACGTATATGTGTGTGTGTGTACATTTCATAGTGGTTACTTCTTTTAATCTATATGGATCTTTGCTCTTGTGTGGGTGTGTGTTTATATAAGTGATTGATGTACGCATGTCTGCGACTGAGCGAGAGAGAGAGTGAGAGTCAGAGAGAGCGAGGGTGAGAGAGAGTGTGTGTGTGAGTGTATGTGTGTGTGTATGTGTGTGTGTGTGTGTGTGTGTGTGTGTGTGCGTGCGTGCGTGTGTGTATGTATGTGTATGTGCGTGTGTGTGTGTGTTATAAAGGCAACGCTGCAGGTTCTGGCTCTGTTGGCAGTTTTAATTAGATTCCAATCAGATGTTTGTACTACTATAATGAGGTTTGTGAGTTTTTCTGTTTTAACAACATTCTTCTCCAACTGACACAACAACAACAACAGCAGCACCACAATCCCGACACATAACAAGCCATCAATGATAACAGCATAACTACAACACCAGGAGCTCCAACACCTCCATACACATAACTACACAAGGAACGACTACTATGACAACAACAAGAAAACTAACCACGACGTCAGGAGTTCCAACACCACCAGCTACGACGGCAGCAGCCCCCAAAACAGAATGTATAAAGCTACGAGTGCTATGACAACAACAATACCAACTACTACAACGACAGTAGTTCCATTACCACCACGTTTGAAGGATTCCAACGATGACAAAAAAGACAATGCCAGAATAACAAAGACTAACACAAAAATAAAACCAACAACAACACCATGAAACAGTCACAACAATATTAGTAACACCAACAATAAAACCAACAATAAACACCATCAAGAACACCACCACCACCACCACCACCACCATAAAACAACACCATCACCAACAGCACCACCACCACATAGTAACACCATCTCCAAAATCACCACCACCACCACCACCACATAACATCACTATCCCCAACACCACCAACAACAAAACCACAGGATCAGCAAAATCCTTCAGAAACACCACAACCACATAACAACACCATCACCAACACCCCCACCACATAACAACACCATCACCAACACCCCCACCACATAACAACACCTTCACCAACACCCCACCACATAACAACACCACCCCCACCACATAAAAACACCATCACCAACACCCCCACCACATAACAACACCATCACCAACACCCCCACCACATAAAAACACCATCACTAACACCCCCACCACATAACAACACCATCACCAACACCCCCACCACATAACAACACCATCACCAACACCCCCACCACATAACAACACCACCACCACCACCACATAACAACACCATCACCAACATCCCCACCACATAACAACACCATCACCAACACCCCCACCACAAAACAACACCATCACCAACACCCCCACCACGTAACAACACCATCACCAACACCCCACCACATAACAACACCATCACCAACACCACCTACACATAACAACACCATCACCAACACCACCACCACCACATAACAACACCATCACCTACAACACGATCACATAACAACACCATCCCCCCCATCCCCACCACATAACAACACCATCACCTACACCACCATCACATAACAACACCATCACCTACACCCCCACCACATAACAACAACACCACCACCACCACATAACAACACCATCACCTACACCACCATCACATAACAACACCATCACCACCACCACCACCACATAACAACACCCCCACCACATAACAACACCATCACCAACACCACCACCACATAACAATACCATCACCAACACCCCCACCACATAACAGCACCACCACCCCCACCACATAACAACACCATCACCAACACCCCCACCACATAACAACACCATCACCAACACCCCCACCACAAAACAACACCATCACCAACACCCCCACCACGTAACAACACCATCACCAACACCCCACCACATAACAACACCATCACCAACACCACCACCACATAACAACACCATCACCAACACCACCACCACCACATAACAACACCATCACCCCCACCCCCACCACATAACAACACCATCACCTACACCACCATCACATAACAACACCATCACCTACACCCCCACCACATAACAACACCTTCACCAACACCCCCACCACATAACAACAACACCACCACCACCACATAACAACACCATCACCTACACCACCATCACATAACAACACCACCCCCCACCCCCACCACATAACAACACCATCACCTACACCACCATCACATAACAACACCATCACCTACACCCCCACCACATAACAACACCTTCACCAACACCCCCACCACATAACAACAACACCACCACCACCACATAACAACACCATCACCCCCACCCCCACCACATAACAACACCATCACCTACACCACCATCACATAACAACACCATCACCTACACCCCCACCACATAACAACACCTTCACCAACACCCCCACCACATAACAACAACACCACCCCACCACATAACAACACCATCACCAACACCCCCACCACATAACAACACCTTCACCAACACCCCCACCACATAACAACAACACCACCACCACCACATAACAACACCATCACCAACACACCCACCACATAACAACACCATCACCAACACCCCATCACATAACAACACCATCACCCCCACCCCCACACATAACAACACCATCACCAACACCCCCACCACATAACAACACCTTCACCAACACCCCCACCACATAACAACAACACCACCACCACCACATAACAACACCATCACCCCCACCCCCACCACATAACAACACCATCACCTACACCCCCACCACATAACAACACCATCACCAACACCACCACCACATAACAACACCATCACCTACACCCCCACCACATAACAACACCATCACCAACACCCCCACCACATAACAACACCATCACCAACACCCCCACCACATAACAACACCATTACCAACACCCCCACCACATAACAACACCATCACCTACAACACCATCACATAACAACACCATCACCTACACCCCCACCACATAACAACACCATCACCTACAACACCATCACATAACAACAACACCACCACCACCACATAACAACACCATCACCAACACCCCCACCACATAACAACACCATCACCAACACCCCCACCACATAACAACACCACTACCAACACCCCCACCACATAACAACACCATCACCTACAACACCATCACATAACAACACCATCACCTACACCCCCACCACATAACAACACCATC
>OZ024749.1:23589803-23607303 GCA_964016885.1 Eledone cirrhosa | reverse complement strand
GAGTTCAATATATTTTATTATGCGCATTTCAAAAACAAACATCATCAAACAATAATATTTGTGTTTTCATCAGATAAAACAGGAGAACATGATATGAAGGCTAAAAAAAACACTTGTTGATAGTGCAGTTTTAAATCAACATATCAGTTTTAAATCAACATATATGTTGATTTAAAACTGCACTATCAACAAGTGTTCTTTTTAGCCTTCATATCATGTTCTCCTGTTTTATCTGATGAAAACACAAATATTATTGTTTGATGATGTTTGTTTTTGAAATGCGCATAATAAAATATATTGAACTCCTTTAACCATCTTTTGATCTTATATTATATATATATATTATTGTACTACAATAAAACTCACCTCCTACATTATATATATATATATATATATATTTATGAAACGATATTAATTATATTATATATATTTATATATTATATATATTTCAAGGGCAACCAAGGCAAATTATGGTGCCCTTTCATCAGATAAAATACAGATTTGTTTTATAAATAAATATTGACATACCCGGAAAAAAAGACAACCTTAACGGTTGGAGCTTCTTTGACTGCCCTTGAAATATATATAATAAATGAAATATGGTTTTATAAATATAGTCTCCATTTATTAATATATTGTGTATTTACTCCACTAAATTGTTGAGTGCTTTATAGCAGTTTTAAAAATGTTTAAGCTTGATGATTCCCAACAAATTAAATATAACCTCTGCATATATATATATATATATATATATATATATATATATATATATATATATATATATATATATATATATATATATATATATATATATATATATGCTTACATGTAGGTATATAAAGAGTAAAGAGAAAGATTAAAGCAAGCGACACAATACAATGAAGAAGTATATTATTTTGACACTTGATATAGTAGGAAAAGTGTCTTAACGTTTCGGACTCTAGTTCTTCGTCGGAAGATAAATTGAGATCAGTAGTACATGAATCCATCATAGTTTTATCAAAAATAATACACCTACGAGGGTCGGCTGGCAGTTTCATAAGCCGACTATGTAGCAGTGACGCTAAAGCAGTGAAATCAGCAGATACAATAGAAAGATAGAGAGTTAGAATAGGAAGAACAGAAAAGAATATGTGAGAAATAGCACGTGTACATTAAGTCAGTCCTATATATATATATATATTTAATACAATAACAGAGATAGTTTAAAGCTAAACTCTGACTGGTAACCATCTCACTCAACAAACATTAGGTTATATTGAAATATAAACCCAATTTAAGTGTTTGGGGTGCTAACAATATGTATAATGTGGAAAAACCAGTTGTATTATTTTATGAGATATAATTAAAGTTATAGTATATCTCTCTTTCCAAACAATTGTTTCATTATAAGTTTTCTACGAGTTTGGGAGAATGTTTCCAGTTTATGTAGAAGCCTAATATATATTCATGTAAGAATATATTTAGGTGGGCACTTATAAATCATCAGTGGAAGCCCATTAAACATTGATATAAGAAAACAATTTCTTACCGCTGTCAAAAATCATGTCCCTAAAGTAGCTCTCTCCCGCCTCGAATGACCGCCAAATTTGAAATTCCAGCAGTTTTTGACTGAGGAAGTATCATAGCGACACGAAGCGGGAAGGGGAGACAACCCACGAAATGAGGAAAAAAATAATATACACGCGGGTTAATTAGTTTTTTTGAAAACATTATCAATCCAACGTGTTTAAGAACTCAATTGAAAATAACAAAATATATATATGCTTGTATAAATTACACACGCATATAGATATTTTCTTAGGCTAAATCAGAAGTTGTACCCGAATAAGAACCGCTTCTCATAACCGCAGTAAATGCAGAAAGTTATGCTATAAAGGGCAAATGGGAATATAATTCTCCGGCCGAATTATTAAGAGTAAAATATAAAACACACGCGGGTTAATTAGTTATTTCAAAACCAATATTAATTCCTCGTGTAAAGAACTCAATTAATAAGAGAAAATAAATACATATATGCATGTAATTATATACGTAGGCATATATATATATTTTCCTAGGCTAAAAAACAGAGAAGTTACAACCCCCCAAAAGCCACAATATTTCACAACAGTAATAAATACGGAAAGTCAAATTCATAAGGTACCTGGAAATAAACACCTCTGGCCAATCAAGAGTAACTATTTAATACAATAACAGAGATAGTTTAAAGCTAAACTCTGACTGGTAACCATCTCACTCAACAAACATTAGGTTATATTAAAATATAAACCCAATTTAAGTGTTTGGGGTGCTAACAATATGTATAATGTGGAAAAACCAGTTGTATTATTTTATGAGATATAATTAAAGTTATAGTATATCTCTCTTTCCAAACAATTGTTTCATTATATATATATATATATATACATACAGTATACATATATATATATATATATATATATATATATATATATGTGTGTGTGTATGCATATATATAATACGTAAATACACAAACACACACACACACACACACACACACACACACACACACACACACACACACATATATATATATATATATATATAGACATACATATATAAATATAGGCTCTTGTAGCCGAAACTCGAAGTCACTGTCATATGTTTATACGTATATGTATGAATACATCATTCAATATATGTTTATATATCTATATCTATCTCCAGGGCCTATGGATAACTTCCAGAGGTCACTGGCAGTGCGACCGAGGAGCTCTACCAGTTTGAGACAAAATCTACAGGCACGGACTCCCTGTCAGAGATCCTGACAAAAGGACCTGTCCAAGATGCCAGCAGGACATCGAAACCGTTCAACACGCAATTGTTGAGTGTCCGGGGGTGACCGACCTGTGGAATTATGTCGAACAGCTACTGGCACGTGTGGGACGCATCCAGTTGTCAGCCAAGTCCATCATGGGGATCACCCCGCCGCCTTCATTTAAGAACGAAATGAGAGGCGGTTTTCCTCTGTTTGGTAGCTATGGCGAAAGAGGTAATATGGTGGACGAGGTTAAAAGGACTGGTGGCAAACACCTTTCTCTCCGGACAAAAACTTATCCCCTTCTTTAAGTATCACTTCTGAAGGAAGGTGAGAGTGGAGAAAGAGGTGCTACACCCCAGTAAATTCGTTGAAAGGGGGGTGAATGTGGCGAAAATGGCTCGAGTGAATGGGCCTTCTCTGTATATAAACCTGTAGGTTGAGGAAGATAAACAGAGGGAAGGCAGGAACACCTACAAAAACGTGTTCCTGGTGTTGAGTGATATTCTATCCACGGGGTGTATAACAACCCTGCAGTAACGTTTATATCTATTGGGGATTTTATTTGTTATTTTATTATATATTGTTTATTGTTATTTATTAATGTTAAAGTTATTTTTATGTAAAACCCCCGCAGTCGCGTCTTGTAATGTCCCATTTGTGTACGCCCCTGTGGCAAATAAAGAAAGATATCTATATATATATATATATATATATATATATATATATATATATATATATATATAAGAATATAAGAACAAAAGATGGTTAAAAGAGTTCCATGTATTTTATTATGCGCATTTCAAAAACAAATATCATCATGCAATAATATTTGTGTTTTCATCAGATAAAACAGGAAGACATGATATGAAGGTTAAAAAACACTGTGGATAGTGCAGTTTTAAATCAACATATGAGAAGTAGTTTTAGATTGATGTGTGATATTGGGAAAAATATTTTATTTTGAGGGGGGGGGAGGTTGGAAAGGATGAAAAAGAGGAGGAGATGAGAGTAAAAAGTGGAGAGGGAGGAGTATAATGAGGAAGGATGAGATAGGAGGAGAGATGGGTGATAGAGAGAGAGAATAGCTTTTATAACTGAGAAAGATATATTGTTTTACATAGAGAGGTTGAAAACCGTTGGAAGATAATGTACAAATTAAAAGAATTTGAAAATTAACGAAGAGAAAAATAATGTAAAGTTAAGGTTTGTATATTGAGGGGTTTTATAATATGTGCGATGAAAAGAAAATGTTAATATGTATTAAGAATAATATTTAAGGGTTTAATAACATGTGCGATGGAAAGAAAAAGTTAATACGTATTAAGAATGATATTTAAGGGTTTAATAATATGTGCGATGGAAAGAAAATGTTGATGTGTATTATTAAAAAGAACAACAGGTAATTTAAGTAAGGATATATTGTGAGATGAGCATGAATGAGTTAGATGAAAGGGAGAAAAGAATAATGAAATAAGGATGAATAATCTAAGGTAAAAAAAATGTTTATGTTTACGAAGGATTTTTACAAGGTGATATAGAGTAAGAATGTTTTGTATTATGTAATAATTGATTCTATGTTAGGCAACAGTTAGAAAAGGTACAGATTAGGAGTTAGACACTAAAAGAAAAAGAGAAGAAAGGGAAGTGATAAATAGGAGCGATATAGAATGAGTAACAAGTATTATAGAATGAGTGACAAGTATTATATAATGTATATTTTTAAAGAAGTGTTTATATATATATATGCCTTTGAGAAAAAGATTCTAAATTGATAAAGATTTGGATATTAGCTGTATACTTTGTGGAATGTTTTGTGGAATTTATGCAAGCAGATAGAGAACAAGTCAGTGAGTCTATTTATTATAGAATCTAAATTAGATATAATGGTAAATTTTTCATTTAGACAGAGATTGCAAATCTTGGATAGAGAACTGTTCAAGTATAAAGACGCAGAAGAAAGCTTCTTCCAAAAGATGCTATATTTAATATTTTTGTCTTTCAAGGACCATATGAGTTCTGAGAGAGCCGTGTTGGTTCTTTTAAGTTTGCATTTAAAAGACAAATGATGATTTATTGGATTATCAACAAGGAAGAGTAATAATTGTTTCTATTTTAGACACAAGGTCAGCAATTATCCAGTGCATTACTGGTACTTTATTTTATCGACCCCGTAAGGATGAGAGGCAAAGTTAACCTCGGCGGGATTTGAACTCAGATCGTAAAGGGACGTAACTATGCTGGAAAGCATAGCGTCCGACCCTCTACCGATACTGCCAATCCACCGCCATATATATATCTATAATATATATATACGGCTCCTTAATTGTAGAGCTATTTCTGTTGAAGAGAATTTGACTGCTATTTCTAGTTGTCGAATACCTATTCACACCACTGAAACGAAACCGCTATCATGTGTAGACACAACACGTGGTAACGGCTAGATAAAGATTTGAACTCGTAGTGTAAGGACGGATAGCTGGACATTATTAATCTTCCTTGTTGACAATCGAATAATATCCACTTTCCGTGACTTGCCATCTGATTAATTGGTGAAATATATTTCTTTAATGGGATATATACAAGGAAGGTTAATTATACTTAAAGGTATAAATTTAATTTTTACCCAAACTAGCTATGCGTGGTTACACGCGTCTAAAAATTATCTCCTGTGATTATTCATGTATATTTATATGTTAATCAATTTATAGTTATTATATATATCTATATATATATATATATATATATATAATAGGATATGTGTTCCTTCACGCACAAGGCGCTAAGGGACGCATGTATTGTCCAACCAAATGCCAATGTGGTTCAATGGCAGGTTAATAAATTAACGAGCCAGAAGAACCTTCTGACGAGAATCTTTCTTTGCAACGAAGGCCGTATGGTCTCCGTTTATTTTTGGGATTCGAAACCGATCGGTAAAGGTAACTATAGTAGGTAAAGTCAATTTTTTAAAATTTATTTTGAAACTTTTTCATTATTTGCTAAACCTTGTTTATATATGTTCTGGCTCGTTAATTTATTAACCTGCCATTGAACCACATTGGCATTTGGTTGGACAATACATGCGTCCCTTAGCGCCTTGTGCGTGAAGGAACACATATCCTATTATTACCACTCTCCTCTACTGTTGAGACAAATTGGGTCGCTCCGACTGCTGCTAGTGATAGTTGCGGCCGGTTTGACCTACCTCCCTCTGCCTCTATCTTTACTTCGGCCCTTGAAAAAATTGTTTCTTCATCCACTCTCATCCCGGGAACAGTTTTGATAGCGCCAGTTCGTAATTTAAATTCAAGAATTTTATATTCTTTGAATGAAAAGAACCTTCTGACGAGAATCTTTCTTTGCAACGAAGGCCGTATGGTCTCCGTTTATTTTTGGGATTCGAAACCGATCGGTAAAGGTAACTATAGTAGGTAAAGTCAATTTTTTTAAATTTATTTTGAAACTTTTTCATTATTTGCTAAACCTTGTTTATATATATATATATATATATATATATATATATATATATATATATATATATATATATATATATATATATATATATATATTTATATTGTATTTTTATTAAACTGAGTGCTCAAGAAATTATGATATATATGTGTATGGTGTAAACGATATAATATGTGAATCGGCATTATTTAATATCCGCCTTCATTGCAAGTTAGAACGTTTTCCCATGGTGCGTGCTTTCTCCAACTGACATTATTACGACAAATATGATTATGACATTTGCGAAGCCTTATTGCAGCATTTTCCAGGGTACATTATATACACAACTTATACAACACTAGCATAAAACACCCGAGAATACTTTCATAAAGTTGATGAGCATAAACGAAACATTTAATAAATCCAAGATTTCTTTGCTTCCAGTCTAAATTCATAAACATCCCTTAACATAATGTTCATTTAAACATTAACTTCAGCATGATAAACAGAGCACGAGTGGTAAATTACACGTATAGAATATTTCTAACCTAATACTAGGGAATAAGGAAATATTGTGAACTATAATCAAAATAACTGTTTCTACTTTAGGCACAAGGCCAGCAATTATCAGCGCATTACTGGTACTTTATTTTATCGACCCCGTAAGGATGAAAGGCAAAGTCAACCTCGGCGGGATTTGAACTCAGTCCGTAAAGATATATATATATATATCAAATTTTCGTGAACCCTTAACCGGCTTGACCTCTTTTCATCCCCAAAGTATTCTTTTCATTCAAAATATTCTTTCCATTCAAAACATAAGTCTGCACTCCTCTACCCCTAAATTAAATTTCTACTACTACTATTCTATCAACTTGACCTCTTACTACTTTTCTATTGGTCAATTCAAAACCTCTTCCCAAACAGACCTATTATATCAAATCGTTGTTGGTTTTTTCAATAAACAAATCTCATCATTTCTAAAGACAGCATATATATATGTGAAGGTATGTATATTTCCTCTGATAGTTGTAATATTTTTACATAGATCTATATGATATACATACCAACACACATATATATCCTAGAAACGATCGTAACACGAGGCACGTATATATATATATATAAATATCGCCCCATGTATAGCTAATCACACGTACGTACGTGACTATATATACACATATACATACACACCCATACATACATATACATATATACACATATACATACACATACATTCACCCGCATACACTCACACGTAAAAATAAGAATGTAAAAAACATAGATATAAAAAAAAAAGATATAAAAACACACATACACACACATATATATACGTACGCACGCACACATACGGAGGCGTTCGTATACATATACAGAACGTATACACACATAAGCACACTCAGACACGTAGATATAGATTATAAATCAGCCATATGATTAAATGGGTACAAATATAAAATCGGCTGCGAAACAACAGAATATATCTGAAGTAGAAAACGCAAGTAACAAGTGTTATCAGGTAGTGAAAGAAAATGGGGAAGTAACACGAGAAACATGCTAGAAACAAGCTAGAAACCCTCTACTCTTTACTGATAGTGACACTTGGGTAAAAATATCTAACCCAGAGAACCCATTCGATGTCTCAATGGGCTCTTTTGACAGTGCTGATGTTTGTGATTTAGTCGGCCTATTCCTCCTACACACACTTAAAGAAAAAATCCCTAACCATATTTTGCGGGTTTATCGCGACGATGGTCTAATACTTTCCCATACTACCATACGCCATAACTTAGATAGACTAAGGAAAGACTTAATAAAAACCTTCGCTAGTTTTAATCTTAAAATGACTATTGACACTAACCTTTCCAATGTTAATTTTCTAGATATAAACCTAGATTTGCCTACTGCTTCTTATGAACCATACCATAAACCTAATGAAAATTTAAAATGTATAAATAAAGGCTCTTGTCATCCTCCTATAGTTTTTAAAACCTTCTACCTTAATATTAGCCGTAGGATCTCCACCCTCTCTTCCTCAGAAGCTATTTTCAATAAGGCATCCCCCTACAATAATAAAGCCCTTCAAAATAGCGGATTTAGCGAACCGATTAAGTACATACCCAACAATACTAACTCTTTTAAACATAATAATAGGAAAAGAAAAATAATCTGGTTCACACCCCTACTCTCTAGCAGTTAAAACTAATTAGGCAAACATTCCTAGAGCTCTTAGATAAACATTTCCCTAGAACACATAGATACTATAAGATCTTCAATAGAAACTGTGTCAAAATTAGCTACTCCTGCGGTCCCCCTGTTAAATATTATATCATCAATAAGAACTCACACATAGAACATCAAAAATGCTACTGTAGAGTCAAAAGTGAATGCCTATTACAAGGTAAATGCAACACCAAAGCCATTGTATATGCAGCTAAAGTGACAACCACCAGCAACAACCAACACGCCACCAGCGAACGATATGTGGGTATGACACAAGACAAATTCAAAACACGTTATTACTCACATGTCGCATCTTTCCGACATCCAGAAAAAAGATTCACAACAGCTCTGGCTAGCAGAATATGGGATTTGAAAGACCAAGGTATCCAATATAAATTGTATTGGTCAATTTTTAACCAACCTAAAGAATATGTAAGAAGAACAAGAAGATGCACACTCTGCATAAGTGAAAAATATTGGATTTTACAGAACTTTAAATCGCCAAAAATCTGCCTAAATACAAAAACAGAAATTTTCACCAGTTGCCCACACATAAAATCACACTTGCTTTCCAGCTCATATAAACTTAACTCACTTTCAGATACTTATCCTCCATAAAGTCTTATTCTTCACTTTCCTTAAATTATCCTCTTTACAGATTTCTCTTTCTGATTTACTTTCATTTTTAATTTTATTTTTAATTTTATTTTTATTTTTACTTCACATCCACCAGAACCCCGCCGCCTACTTTTCGTTTCACTTACCTAATATCTTCACATTCCACATTTTACTTCCACATTTTCTTTCACCACATGATCCCACATGTCACTTGCGTTTTCCACTCCAGATATATTCTGTTGTTTCGCAGCCGATTTTATATTTGTACTCATTTATTCATATGGCTGTATCTACGTGTCTGAGTGTGCTTATGTGTGTATACGTTCTGTATATGTATACGAATGCCTCCGTATGTGTGCGTGCGTACGTATATATATATATATATGTGTGTGTGTATCTGTGTTTTTATATCTATGTTTTTTATATCTATGTTTTTTACATTTTTATTTTTACCTGTGTAGACTCTCCTACTCCACCACAATAAGACTCTCCTACTCCACCACACCTAATCTAGCTAGGAATATAGCCAATCACAATTCTAAAAAATTAAATAAACCAACCACCTCCGAACCCAATCCCCGGACTGGGGCCTTGTGTAATTGCTTAAATAAGGAAGCCTGCCCACTTGAAAACAAATGCCTGACAAATGATATCGTATACAAATGCGATGTCTTCACAGACACCGATGATTGCAAGAACAAAAAGACTTACATCGGCATGACTTCCAATAACTTTATGACCCGGTGGTATGCCCATACTCATTCCGTCAGGAGACCTGTCAGATCAAACCAGACAAAACATTCGCCTCCTATGTTTGGGAACTCATAGATATAGATATATGTATGTATATATATATATATATATATATATATATATATATATATATATATATATATATATATATATATATATATATATATATATATATATATATATACAGTTAAAGAAGCAAAAAATTGCTTATTGTGATCCAGTTTTTGGTTAAGAAAGCCAGTTTCATGGATGGTTTCAACGTACGGTTAGGGTTAACTCCACAAGTTTGTAAGAATTCCGTTCAATCTTGGAGTATAAAGTATAAAAGAGAAACACAGGTAAGCATTAAGAGAAGGATTTTATCCAGGTATTCACGACCGTTTCATTGGTAAGTGCAATCTTATATTGCTATACTGCAAATAGCAGCCACTCAATTATAATTGTTGATCACAATTATAATTGAGTGGGTGTTATTTGTAGTATAGCAATATAAGGTTGCACTTACCAATGAAACGGTCGTGAATACCTGGATAAAATCCTTCTCTTAATGCTTACCTGTGTTTTCTCTTTTATACTTTAGACTCCAAGATTGAACGGAATTCTTACAAACTAGTGGAGTTACCCCTAACCGTATGTTGAAACCATCCATGAAACTGACTTTCTTAACCAAAAACTTGATCACAATAAGCAATTTTTTACTTCTTTAACTATATATATATATATATATATATATATATTGTTATGCTTTGGGAGGGTCATGTTGACAATAATAAACACACGCACCAGGTGCTTTCAGTCCAATTTATTATAAATTAAATTTATAAATTTAAGAATTTATAAATTTCCGGTTGGTGCCACGACCGGGCGGTTGTTCATATATTGTCAATGTTCTTTTGTCACACATTATGTGACCTCTTCAGTGACTGGGGATTCTTTTCTCTAAAGATGTCACAGAATGTGTGAGGAAAGAACTTTAACAATATATGAACAACCATCCGGTTGTGGAACCAACAAACCAACCGGAAATTTATAAATTTAATTTATAATAATTGGAGTGAACGCAACTGGTGCGTGTGTTACTTATTGTCAACTTGACCCTCCCAAAGCATAACAATATCGGTTTCAACACACGTTTTCGAATAAAGAATCTTGCTAAACAAATTCAGATACGAAATATATATATATATATATATATATATATACATATATATATATATATATATATATATATATATATATATATAAATTAATAAAAACAAAGAAAATGTATATATATATATATCCTTTACGGACTGAGTTCAAATCCAGCCGAGGTTAACTCTGCCTTTCATCCTTACGTGGTCGATAAAATAAAGTACCAGTAATACCCTGGAATAATTGCTGGCCTTGTGCCAAAACGTAGAAACAATTATATATATATAATATAATATAATATATATATATATGTTAAAAAATAGTTTTATATATTAATATATATATATATGTGTGTGTGTGTGTGTGGAGAGAGAGAGATTGATAGCTAGATGCGTAGATAAGTTAGATAGATCTCAACATATGCATGTATATAAAGATATAGACATGGATATACACGAATTTGTATTTGTGTGAAAATGTAGAAAATGTATGTAGAAAATGCAAGATATATCTGTGGCGTTATTTTGATTATAGTTCACAATATTTCCTTATTCCCTAGTATTAGGTTAGAAATATTCTATACGTGTAATTTACCACCTGTGTATATTGGTGCTCTGTTTATCAAGCTGAAGTCAATGCTTAAATGAACATGATGTTAAGGTATGTTTATGAATTCAGACTGGAAGCAAAGAAATTGTGGATTTATTAAATGCTACGTTTACGCTCATCAATTTCATGAAAGTATTCTCGGGTGTTTTATGCTAGTGTTGTATAAGTTGTGTATATAATGTACCCTGGAAAATGCTGCAAGCAGGCTTCCTTCGCAAATGTCATAATCATATTTGTCGTAATAATGTCAGTTGGAGAATGCACACACCATAGGAAAACATGTATGTCTGTGTGTGTGTATGTGGACCCCACGACACACCGTGGATATCTCTGTATATATATATATATATATATATATATATATATATATATATATATATATATATATATGTGTGTGTGTGTAGGAGGTGAGTTTTATTGTATTACAATAAAGCAATGCAGATATCGGTTAAGAAACACTCTGCAGTTTGTAGGACTGGAGTATAAATAATATATAAGATCAAAAGATGGTTAAAAGAGTTCCATGTATTTTATTAAGCGCATTTCAAAAACAAATATCATCATGCAGTAACATTTGCGTTTTCGTCAGATAAAATAGGGAGACATGATATGAAGGTTAAAACACACTTGTGAATAGTGCAGTTTTAAATCAACATATGTTTGATTTAAAACTGCACTATTCACAAGTGTG
This sequence comes from Eledone cirrhosa, assembly GCA_964016885.1. Taxonomy (NCBI): domain Eukaryota; kingdom Metazoa; phylum Mollusca; class Cephalopoda; order Octopoda; family Eledonidae; genus Eledone; species Eledone cirrhosa. Next base: position 23,595,046 of record OZ024749.1, on the reverse strand, counting down.
TTCTATATATGTGTATATGTATGTGTATGTTTCTATATATGTGTATATGTGTGTATATGTATATATATGTATGTATATATGTATGTATATGTGTATATATATGTATATATATATATATGTATATGTATATATATATATATTATTCACTTGCGTTTTCCACTCCATATATTTTCTGTTATTTCGCAACCATTTATATTTTTTTATATTTGTACTCACTTATTCAGAAGGCCGATTTACACCCTGTATCTATGTGTCTGAGCGTCTTTATGTGTGTATACTTTCTGTATATGTACACGAACGCCTCCGTATGTGCGCGCGCGTGCGTGTGTATATATATGTGTATGTGTGTGTGTTTTTATATCTGTGTTTTTACATCTATTTTTTAACATTCTTATTTTTATGTGTGCGCATGTAAGCGGGTCAACGTGCGTGAGTGTATATATGTGTGTGTGTATGTGTGTGTGTACGTACTGAATGTATGGATGTGTAAGTGTGCGTATGTATATATTTATGTGTGTGTATGTGTGTGTAAGTATACAGTCGCGTACGTACGCGTGATTAGATATACATGGGGCGAGGTGTATGTATATATATATGTGCATCCTGTGTGTGTATGTATACTTGCATACGCTTTTGTCTGCATGTTTTGCATGTATATATATATTTTTTTTTTTATAGATATACGTTTCTTATAGATATATGTGTGTATGTACGCGTGTACCATGTTTGTTTTCTTTACTTCGCAATGTTTTCTTTCTAAATTATTCCTCCATTTTTATATCTATATCGAGAATGATACTTTCTTTTTACTATTACACTCCCTTACCTCTTTTTCTTCCGCATATAAGTGTACGCGCTTGTGTGTGTGATTATACGCGTGCCTTCATATTCTTATAATGTATCTAATATCCTGTTTTTCTGTATACTTGTCAACCGGACATTCATGTCTGTGTCTGTAGTTACATATACACAGATATACTTACCCTCATATATATATCTACGTACACATTTTCACTATACACACACATTTGTACATACATATGTACATCTGTGAGTATATATACATACATATACACACACCTAACTATATTTCTTAAAATAATGTTTATATATTTTATATGTCTATTGTATTACCTTCATCTATATTTACATAATTTTTTTTGCATTTCTTGAGGATAATTTCTAAATATTTAGCTATGTTTTATATTGCCTCGTCCGACGAACGAATGAAGACGTTTCTTTCGTATTCGCCTTATTCGGGAAACCTCTGGTAATGAGGTAATTATATTGTATTGTTGTTTTTTATACATCAAATTTTGCTCTGGTACTTACATAGAGCACTCTTCAATCCTATGACTTTTTCTGTTTTCAACGGAAATTTCAATACATATATATATATATATATATATATATATATATATATATATATATATATATATATATATATATATATATATATATGTATATATATATATATATATATATATATATATCAGGAAAGAAGAGTGACACGCTTTGCTATACAAAAAAGATTTTAATCTCATGGCTGATAATTGTTTCTCTGAACTGGTAGGTCTAGAGATCGCTACCCGCTTTTTTTCACGTCATTCGATCACCAATACATAGTTGTAACCAGTCAATTCATGTCACTCTTCTTTCATAATTTATTATTACTCCAAGTGTTAACAACATGGAAATCACTGCGAACTGGCAGCATCATTATGGAAACGCCTTGTTGAGTCAAACTTAGCAAGCGTTGATATCATCAGCTACTCGGAATACCCGAACAGGACTACACCTAAGTGGACTACCTATAACAATAATCTGTTACCACGTATATATATATATATATATATATATATATATATATATATATATATATATATATGTATGTGTGTGTGTGTGTGTGAATATATGTGTATATGTGTGTATATTATATATATGCGTGTGTATATGTATGTGTATGTGTGTGTGTTTTTATATCTGTTTTTACATCTATTTTTTAACATTCTTATTTTTATGTGTGCGCATGTAAGCGGGGCAACGTGCGTGAGTGTATGTATGGTGTGTGTATGTGTGTGTGTACGTACTGAATGTATGGATGTGTAAGTGTGCGTATGTATATATGTATGTATATATTTATGTGTATGTATGTTTGTGTGAGTATACAGTCGCGTACGTACGCGTGATTAGATATACATGGGGCGAGGTGTATGTATATATATATGTGCATCCTGTGTGTGTATGTATACTTACATACGCTTTTGTCTGCACGTTTTGCGTATATATATATATATTTTTTTTATAGATATACGTTTCTTGTAGATATATGTGTGTATGTACGCGTGTACCTTGTTTGTTTTCTTTACTTCGCAATTTTCTTTCTAATTTATTGTTCCATTTTTATAAATATATCGAGAATGATACTTTCTTTTTACTATTACACTCCCTTACCTCTTTTTCTTCCGCATATAAATGTACGCGCGTGTGTGTGTTTATACGCGTGCCTTCATATTCTTATATTGTATCTAATACCCTGTTTTTCTGTATACCTGTCAAACGGACATTCATGTCTGTGTCTGTAGTTACATATATACTTACCCCAATAATTATATTTACGCACACATTTTCACTATACACACACATTTGAACATACATACATATGTACATCAGTGAGTGTATATGCATACATATACACACACCTAAATATATTTCTTAAAAAAATGTTTATATGTTTTATATGTCTACTGTATTACCTTCACCTATATTTACATAATTTTTTTTTTTATTATTATTATTATTTTTTTTTTTTCGCATTTCCTAAGGAGACTTTTCAAATATATAGCTATGTTTTATATTGCCTCGTCCGACGAACGAATGAAGACGTTTCTTTCGTATTCGCATCATTCGGGAAACCTCTGGTAATGAGGTAATTATATTGTATTGTTGTTTTTTATACATTATATATACATATATATAAATATTTATGAGAACACTTTAAACAGTGAACAAGAACAACAAATCCTGCAGCTACCACCAAAATTTGCCATCTACAAAAAGATTAACCCTATTGAGTGCAAAACGGAGCTGGAAAAGTGTTTCACAGAAATACGTTGGAATGCAAAAGTAAACAACAACAACAACAACAATAATAACGGTAGTAGTAATATAAACAATAACTCTGAGTATAGAAATAACAGCCATAACAATAACAATAGCAGGAGAGTGAGAAATAGTAATAATGGTAATAATACTAACGATAGACAGAACAACAACAACAACCACAATAATAATAATAATAGAAACATTAACCACAGACACAGCAGCAGCGACCACAGTAGTAATAACGGTAACAATACGAACAACAACAATAACCACAGTGGCAATACGTGTAGCAACATTAATGATAGACACAACAAAAACAAGGAACATAATAAAAGTAACAACCACAATGGTAGAAATAACAGTAACAACAACAATAACGGTGAAGTAAACAACAATACATCTAGCAATCATAACACTAATAATAATGCTAATGATAGGAACAACAACAACAACCATGATAACAATAATAGCAACACCCAACTATGACGATAGATATAATGACAAACCCTTAGAGAAACTATTTTTCAACCCAGCTGACAAAACATATAAGATGGGTAATATCTATCCTACGAGGCTACTCTTTAATAAAAGAGTTTGCATACCACAACAAATAGATGACGAGACAGATGTACAGTTCACCATAACTAGAAATAAGATTAGACAAATAGTAGGCCGGTGTACTAAGAGACAGAGCAGACCAGAGGCCCAACAATTTGGGAGGAAACCTGTAGAAGGCTTGGTTAGCCTCAAGCAGCGCACAAGGGATGGTGAGGTAGTATGTCTACCCACGGATAAGTCTGGTAGGATGTCAATAGATAGCATGCCGAACTACATCAAGGCTCTGCAACCCCACATCACCAACACGAGCGAAATTGCACAGCAAACACATGATGGGAGAGAGAAAATCCTCAACGCTCACATGATGATGTGGACTGACATCCTAAAGCCAAGCAGACGCACTGCCAACAACTTCCAGGCGTCTAACAATGGCATACCACCCTTGTATGGGCTCCGCAAAGACTACAAGACAGTCGACGACCCGACAACAGGACCACCAACAAAACCCGTATGCGGAGCTAATTTAGCTAGCAACTACAGGATCTCCTACTTCCTCTCAATGGTTATACGCCCCATAATCAAGATGTCCCCAGATGTATGTGACAGTACAGAGGACCTCCTCAGCAGAATCAGTGAGTGCAACAAAAACAGGAACCTATCCAACTGCATAATAGGCAGCATGCATGTGTTATCACTGTACCCATCCATTAACATTGATTTTGCTGTGGAAAAATGTGTGGAGATGATCATTGAGAGTGAGGTGGAGTTCTGCGACGTCGACACAGACGAACTGGGACTCCTACTTAGACTTACCTACGACACTGACTACCTAGACAGCCATGACCTTAGATGTTTCTGCCCTAGTAGACCCATAAGAGGTAGACCCCCCACCATAACCTCAATGGCAAAAAAGACTCCCATGGGAAGGTGGATTGGGTGGATCAAAGCTATACGGACCCCCCAAAACATGATCAGGTAAGAAAAATGGTCGCACATGCAATAGGAGCTAGTATCAAAACTACCCTAAAGGGCCACATATTCAAGTTCAACGAGAAGATCTACACCCAAAATGAGGGAGCAGCCATTGGCGTCAGCATAGCTGGTGATGTTGCCAACCTTTTCATGGTATGGTGGGAAAGGAGACTTAAAGATCTCCTTAATGAGAGCTCCATAGACCTCATCATGTACTCTCGTTACGTAGACGATATCAATATAGTTCTAAGAACATCCCCACTAGAGAGCACTAATAAGTTTGATTTAGAACGTAGCACAATGGAAAGCATCCAGCAGATAGCTAATTCCATACACCAGAGTATAACTGTAAATATCGACTTCCCTTCCAATCACCCTAACAATAGACTACCTGTATTAGACACGGAACTCTGGATTAACACTATAGACGAGAGAGCCGAAATTCTCCACTCAAACTATGCTAAACCCATGGCCTCCAAATACCTGATACTCAAAAACTCAGCAATGTCCAGTAGTGCTAAATTTAATATTCTGATCGCAGATTTGGTACGAGTGATGAAGAATGTGTCCCGCATGTGCGACCCAACAGAAATGGAAAGACACATCCA
>OZ024749.1:23582303-23584803 GCA_964016885.1 Eledone cirrhosa | reverse complement strand
CTGTGGAAATCTCTCAATGAAGCAGGCACACTACCAATAAGAATTCCGTAAACTCACCCTCACAAACACACAAACACCCAAACACACAAACACGCTAACACACCAAACACACACGTACGCCCATAAACACATACGTTCTCTAGAGTTGCCTTACTTCTTAGAAATAGTAGTCGAAATATCTCTCTGATATAATTACTGTTCTGTCGGTGAGTTACCAGTATAGGTAGAGGGTTGGACGCCATGCTTTCTAGCATAGTTACGTCCCTTTACGGTCTGAGTTCAAATCCCGTCGAGGTAAACTTTGCCTTTCATCCTTACGGGGTCGATAAAATAAAGTACCAGTAATATACTGAGTAATTGCTGGTCTTGTGCCAAAAGTAGAAACACTTATTACTGTTCTGTCATTTTACCGAGTGGAGGCACGTGGCCTTGGATTTATGATCATAATGTCGTGAATTCGATTCCTGGGTTGTGTGTTGTGTTCTTGATAAAACACTTAATTTAACTTTGCTCCAATATACTCAGCTGAAAATGTGTACCAACAATAGTTGCGTGCTTAACCCTGCGATGGACTGGCGTCCTGTCCAGGGGGAAGTATTGTACTCTCATTCGCTTCACGCCATGAAACCAGGATAAGCACCGTCCTAAAGAGCCTTCTGGCCAGAGTTTAGACTAGACATTTTACCAAAGGTTATAAATAATTAAGTCGTCAGGGCGTCAGATTAGATACACCTCGCTTCTTGTTTCGGCTCAATTCGCTCTGACTTTGAACCACGTCGAGGTGATCTTTGTCTTTTGTCGTTTGGAGGTCTATAAACACTTTAACAGTACAGTACTGGTGTATATCATTTCTTTCGTTCTCTATCTATCTTTCTCTATCTTTTTCTGTCTTTCTTTCTCCCCGCTCTCTCGCTCATTCTCTCTCATTCACTGAAAGATATGTGATCTACTCTGACCTGCAAAGATATGGTTTCCCCCAAGTTTAAAATAGACAAGACACATGGTGTCTATACAACGGCAACACTAAGAATCCATTAGAATTTATGATGCCTTTAAAATTACATAATATCGTAATAGGAAATATTTATCTTCTGTATCTCACTTCGATAGAAATAGCAGCCGATTTTCAACGAAACACATACAACAGCAATATGATCTGCCCACACATACATACATATTCTGTATAGTTGATTGATTTGCGATCATTAGTACTCGAATCCCTCATAATTTTGTCAAACATAATACTACTACGAATGTCGGCTGACAAGTTCAAAAGCTGACTATGAAGCAGTGATGCTAGATCAGTGAAGTCTTGCAGGTATTACTTTCAAATCTTCTTATTAATAACTGCATTGTGTTTTTCAAAGGTCTATGTCGAAAAATAAACCTGATTTGGTAATTCCATGAGAATAACTTGGTCAGTCAAGGAACTTTTCAGTTTATGAACTTATCAGCCGACACTCGTATTTCAGGCGCCATTAAGCTGTGCGTTTCTTGATACGATATTGTTAGAAGATAAATCTCAATCAAAACCAACCCTCTCACTTTACAAATCGAAATAAGAACCAACAAAATGCCCATCCATGCAGTCTTTACTTTCGTTATACTAGCAGTTAAGTTGCCTTTAAATCACACTGTATTATCTTCTAAAAAGAAAGAACTGTACAACTAACATGTGAAATACAACGCTGACATTTGCGTTGCTAGAAATAGAATTATCTCTTACATCACACACTTTTGTCTTAAACAAAACGAAGAATTCTCGATAAATGCAACGGCGCCGGTATGTATAGAATAGCATGGTCTCGTAGATAATGATGGAATTGTTCGACAAAATCCCAGATCCCATTCACTTACCGAGTGGGTTTGAACTCATCAAATTGGATGGTCTTTTCATTGCTTATGCTATATACAGGTTGCAAATCCTGGCAGAAAGAGTAACCCCACGATTGCAAATCCAGTTCCCTAACCAGTAAGCCACGTGTCTTTATGTAGAATATGAAACAGAGTTTCCTTTATATCGGACCAAGGAATCGATGTTTTATTGGTCTTTCCATTGCTTATACTATCTGAAAATCCTGGCAGAAAGGGTGATGTGAAATAAATAAGCTTTCTGGCTCAAGGACATAACGATGCGCCCGCTCCAGACCGGGAATCGAACTCTCAGCTTCACAATTGCAAATCCAATTTCTTAACTACTAAGCATTAAAGTATATATTGCAGCAAATTTACTTTCGAATCTTTTCCTGAAGTCATAAGAATATAGTGAAGATTAAGAATAGCAGGAGATAAACCGTAAGACAGGCATGTATCTCATAAAATTTAAAAATAGAACCAAAAAAATGTAAAAAAACGAAACAGGAAAGACGAAATTATAACAACGAGAACAGTAACCGTGACACCAACAAAAACAACACAACAAACATCAGTACAACAACAAAACAACTACAATGCCGTTTAATTTATGCATAATGGGCATGGTTTCAGTAAGATGGCTGGA
>OZ024749.1:23567303-23577303 GCA_964016885.1 Eledone cirrhosa | reverse complement strand
CTGTCTGATGTTATCTGCCACCCTGAAGATCTCCAGGCTTTTGGTGATCCAAGAATGAGGCACCATGTCAAATGCCTTTCTGTAGTCTATCCATCCCATGGCAAGATCAGTGTGTCTCCTGCAATTCCCCATTACCATCTTATCAATAAGTAACTGGTCCTTTGTTCCACGTGACTTCTTTCGGCATCCTTTCTGTTCGTCCGGTAACAAGTTGTTTGTGTGGAGGTGATGGTAGATTTCCTCAGACACAATGTTCGTCAACAGTTTCCACATTACGGACAGACATGTGATAGGTCTATAGTTGGTAACATCATTACCCTTGATTCGGTCTTTCATTATCAGAACTGTGGTACCTTTTGTCAACCGCTCTGGCACCTCACCCGATACCAAGCAGTCATTGAACATGGCCGTCAGCTTCGGGTGGAGGGATGTTAAATTTTTAATCCAATACCCCTGCACACCATCTGGGCCTGGTGATTTCCAGTTGGTTAGTTTTTTGGCCTGCCCCTTAAGAGTTTCAACTGTGATACTCAAATCAGTTTGTTGGTGTGCCTGCTCACCGATCTCCCTCTGTACTGTCTCAATCCACCCTGCCTGGACATTATGTCTAACATCCTGCTCTCATATTCCTCTCCAGAATGTTTTAGTTTGCTCCGCCCCAGGGATCAAGTCGTTGCCTCTTTCTTTCCCCTCAAGCTGTCCAAACAGCATCTTCTGGTTGTTGTCGAACATGCGGTTCTGTTTATACTGACTGACTCTGTTCTCGTATCGCCTGATTTTTGCACTCTTTGCTACAATGCGTTGCTTCAGTTCCTCTATGATAATATTTAGCTTTTTCCTCCTAGTTTTGTACTTTATTTCCAGTCTATTTTTAGTGCCTATGTTTTTTAGTGTCCCATTCAGTAGTGACTCAAGCTTTCCTATGTCATTTCTCATTTCCCCGATTTGACCACTCAGTCGTTTCTTCCACCACGGCTCTGCTTTTTCTTGTCTGTTGTTTCCTCTCGCTTTTATACCAAGTAGTTTCCTCACCGTATTTGCTATTGCTTTGAGGATATTGTTGCACTGGTGAAGGCTCCTCGCCTCAAGGTATGGGATGACTTTGTTTACCTTAGCTGTTGTTTCTTTTAACTTTTTCCTGTCTACAAATCTTAGGTTCATAGGTCTCCCACTATCATTGTTCAATTCATCTACCACTAAATTTAGGTTGTCAACCGAATCTTGTCCTAGCCCGTCAGCATTCATCTCCTCAGCGTCCGTATCTCTGTTCCAGGTATTATTTATCTCAGTATTCAGATCATTGTCTGCTTCGGGTGGTTCCTCCGTTCTCAGGACCTCTTCACCTTCATTTCCCACTGGCTCGCATGTCTGGCATACTACACCCGCCATCTCCAAGCCATTCTCTCTGCTCAGTTCCTCCAGTTCCAGCTCGCTTATCCACCCATTAGTTCTTTTTACCTGAGCCTGCCCGGCCAATTTTTGTTCATCTAATTTAAATAGACCAATCTCGTTCCAGATGTTATGCATCCGTCTCCTGTAGCCCCTCTCCTTGGGGTTACTTTTCAGGTAACATTGCATAACAGTTCTATTCAATTCTTTCGTCCAGTTGGTTCTGGCCCCTTTCCTTCTTCTTCTTCCTCCAACATCAGCAGTATTTGGTTGACAGTCAGGTTCCTGCTGCTGAGCCAGGGGGCACCTGTTGGGTGAGAGTCTGTCACATGACGTTCTAGTCTCCATTTCACCGTTATTCGAACTGTTTATGTTCGATATTTAAACACTCTTATCGAGGAATGGCGAATGTATGGTTACATAGCCGTTCCACTTGGCCCTTGTGTGGCATTATCACCACGCTGTATACGAACACACATAATCAAACAAACACACAGGCAGAAAGGGCCCCAAAAATGAATAAGCATAAGTTTCATTGTAATGTAGTGTTCGAATGTCTGACTTAGTTTTTGTTTTTTTAGTTTTAGTGTTTCCCCCCTCTTCTCTGTCCGTCCGCCTGCTTCTCTCTTCATTCTTATTTTCTTTACGTTTTTTGTTTTTTTTTGTTTTTGTTTTTCTCTGTTTGTTTTTCTCGTTTTTTGCTGTTGTTGCTGTGCTGCTTTGGTTTTGCTGTTTGTTTTTTCTTTTTTCTTTTGAGTCTATCTATATATTTTGATGCCTTCCTCCTTTTTAGTAGTAGGAATTCTATAATGTGGTGGCAGCAGCCAGCTGTGTGTGGTGGAGGACTGGCGGCGGTAGCGATACTGAGACAGTGGTGGTGGTGATGTCGATACCGAGGCAGTGGTGGTCAGTGAAGGGGTGAAGAGTGGTGGCGGCGGTGATGGGATAGTGGTGGTAATGATGGCAGTAGTGAGCGGTGGTGGTGAAATTGCCGTTATCTGGCTGTTGTGTTTAGTGTACACAGGTGATGAGGTGGGTGGTGTATCTAGTTTCTGGTGTTGGTGAGTTTGGCTGTTCTATATAGTGTAGACAGAGGAGAGGAGGGGGGGGGGGGTCTTCTTCCATTTATAGCCATTTTCTTTTTTGGATATACAGTGTACAATACAAAGTTGAATATTGGAATAGTTGAGCCTTATAACAATATATTTTGGGTCCGAATTTTTTGGGGCTCAAGCCGGGTGCTTTACGTAGCATTTGTACTAAGAGTTGTTATTTCACAAATGATTTAAATATGTTAAAAATTCAAAACTTACGGGAGCGATTTCATGACCTCCGCCACCTCGTGCGTCTTCTTCACTTATTCTTCTTCTTCTTCTTCTTCTTCTTCTTCTTCTTCTTCTTCTTCTTATTATTATTATTATTATTATTATTATTATTATTATTATTATTATTATTATTATTATTATTATTATTATTATTATTATTATTATTATTATTATTATTATTGTTATTCCTTGAATCTCAGTCATTGATGTTGGTTAACTGGAAAGTCCGTTGGATTGAATATCAAGCCACTACCTGCAGCCTCAGATATTCAGGACGTATCGGAGGGTTCTTGCTGTTCCAAGCAAGCATGGCTTTTGAAGCGTTCCAAAAAGCGTGAAGGGGCCGATCTTCTTTAACCATCCCTGGAAACCTTTGGAGATAGTCCCCAGTGCGCCTATGACAATCGGGATCACTTTGACTTCATGGCAGTTCCAAATCCTTTTCACCTCCCACTTTAGGTCCTGGTATCGGTTAATTTTCTCCCTCTCCTTCTCTTGCACTCTCGTGTCGAACGGGCAGGCCACATCCACAATCAGGCACGATCTTTTTTCTTTGTCCACAACCACCAGGTCAGGTCTATTGTGTTCCAGTTTTTTGTCCGTCTGTATCCTAAAATCCCACAGCACCTTCACCTGACTGTTCTCCATCACCGCCTCTGGCCTATGCTCATACCATTTCTCAGAATGTGGTAGATTGTTTACTTTGCACAGGTGCCAGTGGATCACCCTGCCCATCACATCGTGTCTCCAGCCCTTATAGTGGGTCTGGGCTAGGTGTTTACACTCGGACACAATGTGAGCCACAGTCTCCTCTCTCTCTCCACAGATCCTGCACAGTGGGCTAGCCTCCTCCTTGTAGATATGGTGCTTCAACCACTTCGTTTTGAGGGCCTGCTCCTGCGCAGCCATTAGCATTCCTTCTGTAGCCTTTTTGAGGTCTCCTCTTCTCAACCAGTTCCATGTCTGTGGATCTCTAAATTCAGTTTTCTCAAAGAAGGTACTATGAAGGGATTTTCCCTTAAGGCTGCTCTTCCTCCTTGATGTTATTTCCTCCTTGGAGATCCCCTGGCCTACTGTCCCCTCCTTCAGTACAGTTCTGAGCATTGGCTCCTTACTATAGGTCACGTATTTGTATAGGTTGTTTTTCTCCATCTGAACACAGTCCTCTATGCTGATAAGACCTCTTCCACCCTCAGATCTCCTTAGGTAGAGTCTATCGACATCACTCCTCTTGTGGAACATGTTGTAGATAGTCAATAGCTTCCTAGTCTTCCTATCCATTTCTTTTTGTTCAGCAACATTCCATCTCAGAATTCCCGCACTGTACCTAATAATAGACACAGCTCGGGAATTTACTGCGCTTATGGCATTTCTGCTGTTCAGATGTGACTTCAATACGCTCCTTACTCTCCGAATGTATTCAGTTCTTAACAATTCATTCATTTTTTTGTTCTTTATGCCATCAGCCTCCAGAACGCCCAAATACTTGTATCCTTCCTCAGAGTCAATTTCCTTTATCATCTCACCTGTTGGTATCTGGATCCCGTTACTTCTGCTCAACCTACCCCTCCTCATCACAATGACTCCACATTTACCAATACCAAACTGCATACATATATCACTGCTGAAAATACGGACAGTGTCAACAAGCACATCCAACTCCTTCTCACTTTTCCCGAAGAGCTTAAGATCGTCCATGAAGAGGAGGTGATTGATGGTAAGCTCTCCCCTTCCCAACTTGTATCCTGCTCTCACTTTTCGCAGCATAATGGTCAAGGGCATCAGGGCAAGGACAAACAACAGAGGGGACAGGCTATCTCCCTGGAAGATACCTCTCTTGATCTTCACGCTTCCCAAGGATACTCCAGTTGATGTCAACTCTGTCTCCCAGGACCCCATACTCCTGCCCAGCAACTGTCTGATGTTATCTGCCACCCTGAAGATCTCCAGGCTTTTGGTGATCCAGGAATGAGGCACCATGTCAAATGCCTTTCTGTAGTCTATCCATCCCATGGCAAGATCAGTGTGTCTCCTCCTGCAATTCCCCATTACCATCTTATCAATAAGCAACTGGTCCTTTGTACCACGTGACTTCTTTCGGCATCCTTTCTGTTCGTCCGGCAACAAGTTGTTTGTGTGGAGGTGATGGTAGATTTCCTCAGACACAATGCTCGTCAACAGTTTCCACATTACGGGCAGACATGTGATAGGTCTGTAGTTGGTAACATCATTACCCTTGATTCGGTCTTTCATTATCAGAACTGTGGTACCTTTTGTCAACCACTCTGGCACCTCACCCGACACCAAGCAGTCATTGAACATGGCCGTCAGCTTCGGGTGGAGGGATGTTAAATGTTTAATCCAATACCCCTGCACACCATCTGGGCCTGGTGATTTCCAGTTGGTTAGTTTTTTGGCTTGCCCCTTAAGAGTTTCAACTGTGATACTCAAATCAGTCTGTTGCTGTGCCTGCTCACCGATCTCCCTCTGTACTGTCTCAATCCACCCTGCCTGGGCATTGTGTCTAACATCCTGCTCCCATATTCCTCTCCAGAATGTTTTAGCTTGTTCCGCCCCAGGGATCAAGTCGGTGCCTCTTTCTTTCCCCTCAAGCTGTCCAAACAGCATCTTCTGGTTGTTGTCGAACATGCGGTTCTGTTTATACTGACTGACTCTGTTCTCGTATCGCCTGATTTTGGCACTCTTTGCTACAATGCGTTGCTTCAATTCCTCTATGATAATATTTAGCTTTTTACTCCTAGTTTTGTATTTTATTTCCAGTCTATTTTTAGTGCCTATGTTTTTTAGTGTCCCATTCAGTAGTGACTCAAGCTTTCCTATGTCATTTCTCATTTCCCCTGATTTGCCCACTCAGTCGCTTCTTCCACCACGGCTCTGCTCTTTCTTGTCTGTTGTTTCCTCTCGCTTTTATACCAAGTAGTTTCCTCACCGTATTTGCTGTTGCTTTGAGGATATTGTTGCACTGGTGAAGACTCTTCGCCTCAAGGTATGGGATGACTTTGTTTACCTTAGCTGTTGTTTCTTTTAACTTTTTCCTGTCTACAAATCTTAGGTTCATAGGTCTCCCACTATCATTGTTCAACTCATCTACCACTAAATTTAGGATGTCAACCGAATCTTGTCCTAGCCCGTCAGCATTCATCTCCTCAGTGGCCGTATCTCTGTTCCAGGTATTATTTATCTCAGTATTCAGATCATTGTCTGCTTCGGGTGGTTCCTCCGCTCTCAGGACCTCCTCACCTTCATTTCCCGCCGGCTCGCTTGTCTGGCATACTACACCCGCCATCTCCAAGCCATTCTCTCTGCTCAGTTCCTCCAGTTCCAGCTCGCTTATCCACCCATTAGTTCTTATTACCCGAGCCTGCCCGGCCAATTTTTGTTCATCTAATTTAAATAAACCAATCTCGTTCCAGATGTTATGCATCCGTCTCCTGTAGCCCCTCTCCTTGGGGTTACTTTTCAGGTAGCATTGCATAACAGTTCTATTCAATTCTTTCGTCCAGTTGGTTCTGGCCCCTTTCCTTCTTCTTCTTCCTCCAACATCAGCAGTATTTCGTTGACAGTCAGGTTCCTGCTGCTGAGCCAGGGGGCACCTGTTGGGTGAGAGTCTGTCACATGACGTTCTAGTCTCCATTTCACCGTTATTCGAACTGTTTATGTTCGATATTTAAACACTCTTATCGAGGATTGGCGAATGTATGTTTACATAGCCATCTGTGGATCCGCCATCCCACTTGGCCCTTGTGTGGCATTATCACCACGCTGTATACGGACACACATAAACAAACAAACACACGGGCAGAAAGGGCCCCAAAAATGAATAAGCATAAGTTTCATTGTAATGTAGTATTCGAATGTCTGACTTAGTTTTTGTTTTTTAAGTTTTACTTTTTCCCCCTCTTCTCTGTCCGTCCGCCTGCTTCTCTCTTCATTCTTATTTTCTTTACGTTTTTGGGGTTTCTTTTTTTGTTTTTGTTTTTCTCTGTTTTTCTCGTTTTTTACTGTTGTTGCTGTGCTGCTTTTGTTGTTTGTTTTTTCTTTTTTCTTTTGAGTCTATCTATATATTTTGATGCCTTCCTCTTTGTTAGTAGTAGGAATTCTATAATGTGGAAGTGGTAGCCAGCAGAGACTAGCGGCGTTGGCGATACTGAGACAGTGGTGGCGGTGATGTCGATACCGAGGCAGTGGTGGCGGTGATGCGACCGTATTACTGTAGTGATGGTGCTGTAGCGGTGGCAGCAGCAGTGAAGGAGTCAGGGGGTGGTGGCGGCGGTGATGGGATAGTGGTGGTAATGATGGCCGTAGTGAGCGGTGGCGGTGAAGGTGAAAATGCTGTTGTGTTTAGTGTACACAGATGATGGGGTGGGTGGTGTATCTAGTTTCTGGTGTTGGTGAGTTTCGCTGTCCTATATAGTGTAGCCAGAGGAGAGGAGGGGGGGGTTCTTCTTCTTCCATTTATAGCCATTTTATTTTTTTTTTTTTTTTTGGATATACAGTGTACAATACAAAGTTGAATATTTGAATATTTGAGCCGTATTACTGTAGTGATGGTGCTGTAGCGGTGGCAGCAGCAGTGAAGGAGTCAAGGGGTGGTGGCGGCGGTGATGGGATAGTGGTGGTAATGATGGCCGTAGTGAGCGGTGGCGGTGAAGGTGAAAATGCTGTTGTGTTTAGTGTACACAGATGATGGGGTGGGCGGTGTATCTAGTTTCTGGTGTTGGTGAGTTTAGCTGTCCTATATAGTGTAGCCAGAGGAGAGGAGGGGGGGTTCTTCTTCTTCCATTTATAGCCATTTTTTTTTGGATATACAGTGTACAATACAAAGTTGAATATTTGAATATTTGAGCCTTATAACAATATATTTTGGGTCCGAATTTTTTGGGGCTCAAGCCGGGTGCTTTACGTAGCATTTGTACTAAGAGTTGTTATTTCACAAATGATTTAAATATGTTAAAAATTCAAAACTTACGGGAGCGATTTCATGACCTCCGTCACCTCGTGCGTCTTCTTCCCTTATTTTTCCCTTATTATTATTATTATTATTATTATTATTATTATTATTATTATTATTATTATTATTATTATTATTATTATTATTATTATTATTATTATTATTATTATTATTATTATTATTATTATCGTTCTTAGAGTCTCAGTCATTGATGTTAGTTAACTGGAAAGTTTGTTAAAATGAATATCAAGCCACTACCTGCAGCCTCAGATATTCAGGACGTATCGGAGCGTTCTTGCTATTCCCAGCAAGCATGCCTTTTGAAGCGTTCCAAAAAGCGTGAAGGGGCCAATTTTCTTTAACCATCCCTGGAAACTTTTTGAGATAGGACCTAGTGCGCCTATGACAATCGGGATCACTTTGACTTCATCGCAGTTCCAAATCCTTTTTACCTCCCACATTAAGTCCTGGTATCGGTTAATTTTCTCCCTCTCCTTCTCTTGCACTCTCGTGTCGAATGGGCAGGCCACAACCACAATCAGGCACGATCTTTTTTCTTTGTCCAAAACCACCAGGTCAGGTCTATTGTGTTCCAGTTTCTTGTCCGTCTGTATCCTAAAATCCCACAACACCTTCACCTGATCGTTTTCTATCACCGACTCTGGCTTATGCTCATACCACTTCTCAGAATGTGGTAAATTGTTTACTTTGCATAGGTGCCAGTGGACCACCCTGCCCATCACATCATGTCTGCAGCCCTTATAGTGAGTATGGCTAGGTGTTTACACTCGGAAACAATGTGACCCACAGTCTCCTCTCTCTCTCCACAGATCCTGCACAGTGGGCTAGGCCCCTCCTTGTAAATATGGTGTTTCAACCACTTCGTTTTGAGGGCCTGCTCTTGCGCAGCCATTAACATTCCTTCTGTAACCTTTTTAATGTCTCCTCTTTTCAACCAGTTCCATGTCTGTGGATCTCTGAATTCAGTTTTCTCAAAGAAGGTACTATGAAGGGATTTTTCATGAAGGCTGCTCTTTCTCCTTTTTATTTCCTTCTTGGATATCCCCTGGTCTATTGTCCTCTCCTTCAGTACAGTTTTGAGCATTGGCTCCTTACTATCAGTCACGTATTTGTGTAGGTTGTTTTTCACCATCTGAACACAGTCCTCTATGCTAATAAGACCTCTTCCACCCTCAGATCTCCTTAAGTAGAGTCGATCGACATCACTCCTCTTGTGGAACATGTAGATAGTCAATAGCTTCCTAGTATTCCTATCCATTTCTTTTTGTTCAGCAACATTCCATCTCAGAATTCCCGCACTATACCTAATAATAGAAACAGCTCGGAAATTTACTGCACTTATGGCATTCCTACTGTTCAGATGTGACTTTAATACGCTTCCTACTCTCCGAATGTATTCAGATCTTATCAATTCCTTCATTTTTTTGTTCTTGATGTCATCAGCCTCCAGAACACTCAAATACTTGTATTCTTCTTCAGTGTCAATTTCCTTTATCATCTCACCTGTTGGTACCTGGATTCCGTTGCTTCTGCTCAATTTACCCCTCTTCATCACAAGGACTCCACACTTACTAATACCCAATTGCATACATATATCATTGTCAAACATGCGGTTCTGTCTTTACTGACTGACGCTGCTCTCGTATCGCCTAATTTGTGCACTCTTTGTTACAATGCGTTGCTTCAGTTCCTCTATGATAATATTTAGCTTTTTCCTCCTAGTTTTGTACTTTATTTCCAGTCTCTTTTTAGTGTCTATGTTTTTTAGTGTCCCATTCAGTAGGGACTCAAGCTTTCCAATATCATTTCTCATTTCCCTGATTTGACCATTCAGTCGTTTCTTCCACCAAGGCTCTGATCTTTCTTGTTTATTGTTTCCTCTCGCTTTTATACTAAGTAATTTCCTCACCGCATTTGCTGTTGCTTTGAGGAGATTGTTGCACTGGTGAATGCTCCTAGCCTCATGGTATGGGATGACTTTGTTTACCTTAGCTGTTGTCTCTTTTAACTTTTTCCTGTCTACAAATCTTAGGTTCATAGGTTTCCCACTATCATTGTTCAATTCATCTACCACTAAGTTTAGGACATCAACCAAATCTTGTCCTAGCCCGTCAGCATTCATCTCCTCAATGGCCGTATGTTTGTTCCAGGTTTTATTTATTTCAGCATACAGATCATTGTCTGCTTCAGATGGTTCCTCCATTCTCTCAACCTCTTCACCTTCATTTCACACTGGCTCGTTTGCCTGGCATACTCCACTCTCCATGTCCAACCTAATCTCTCTGTTCAGTTC
>OZ024749.1:23562303-23564803 GCA_964016885.1 Eledone cirrhosa | reverse complement strand
ATATTTCATATATATATATATATATATATATATATTCAGGTTTCGGGTTCACCACTGTATAGAGCTGGCTTAATTAGCCATGGGGCATAGTACCTTTAAATTACAGAACAAATCGGAACTATTAGATATATCAACCTGAAAATGTTAAACTGTTGAACTTTAAATGTTCTAACCTCTTTAATATTGAATATTGATTATTAATTGTTTAACTTCATCCTATAAGTCTAAACATTGTATCACACTGACTCCCAATATATTCACCTCTGCTAAGATGAGGGTCCCTGTGAAAATTTTCTCGCGCCACTCCTGGCCCGACTGTGGTGTGACATTATTATCGACCTTCCTTCCTCTCTCTTTCTATCTTCCTTCTTGTAGCCATCAACCATTACTCTTCTACTTCTCTAAGCAAAATTTTAGAGTTCCAACTTTCTGTCGGACTGTTGGGTGGGTTTTAATGGCGGCGCGACCAGCTCCCTGGCGCACGAGCTTACCTGCACGTGCTTGGAAAAATAAATTTCCCCTTCTTTCGGTAAATGAAAATACTCGGCGTAGCTTAATTCGCCATGGGGACCGGGGCGCGGCCGGTGTTTTAACCGCCACATAGTACCTTTAAATTACAGAACAAATCGGAAC
Source organism: Eledone cirrhosa (assembly GCA_964016885.1). Lineage (NCBI taxonomy): Eukaryota > Metazoa > Mollusca > Cephalopoda > Octopoda > Eledonidae > Eledone > Eledone cirrhosa. The sequence continues at coordinate 23,564,170 of OZ024749.1, read as the reverse complement.
TATTATATAATAAAATGTTCAACTGTTGAACTTTAAATTTTCTAACCTCTTTAATATTGAATATTGATTATTAATTTTTTTAACTTCATCCTAGACGTCTAAATACTGTAACACACTGACTCCCAATATATTCACCTCTGCTAAGATACGGGTCCCTGTGAACATTTTCTCGCGCCACTCCTGGCCTGACTGTGGTCTGACATTAATATCGACCTTTCTTCCTCTTTCTTTCTATCTTCCTTCTTGTAGCCATCAACCCTTACTTTTCTACTTCTCTCTTCTCTTCCTTCTCTTCTCCCCTCTTCCTGTCTTCCTCCCGCAGACTTATCTTCCTTCCCCCTCTTGCTTGCCTTTATCTGACCGTTAGTAGTTGTCTTTCCTCTTTTAGCTGACATTAACCCTTTTCACTCCTTCTTTCTTCCCTTCATTTCTTTCTTTCTTTTACCGTGTATCATGAGATTGACGCTAACATATGTTCCCATCCCTTTCTGTTTTCGTTTATCTCACCGATAGTAGCATACTATAAACTTTAGCCACGTCACTCCAGGGCGACCGGCTGAGGTTGAAGGAACAGAATAGCGGTCGCCCTCGGGTCCTCGATTTTCAGCCCCATGGATTTTATCTATTACATTCACGTATTATATTTCGAATACCTGATGATATCACCGGATTCATATATATATATATATATATATATATATATATATATATATATATATATATATATATATATATATACATATATATATATATATATATATGGGTATGTTTTGTATCCATGGTAATTATTGGTATGTAAATAATACCTGAAGTCGGTAGTAAACAGACAGACAAGTCTTGCGAGAAACTGCGAGAATAGTCGGGTGGTAGTTTGAGCATGATGGGAAGTTGACGATGGTGAGGTGGAATATCTGATACAATATTCGTGTTTGACTATCATTTGGGTTTATTGAAATATGAAACGTATAAATATCAGAATAATGAAAAATCTATATGTTTATCCACAAATCATATATGTATATATTGTGTCGTCAAGTATGAAATTTGAAGAAATACGTAGAAAAAAGACAAATTTCTACAGCTTTCTTTCTTAACGGCCCAGTATATATATATATGTATATTATACACACACACACACACACACATATATATATATATATATATATATATATATATATATATATATATAATATAAGATCAAAAGATGGTTAAATATATGTACTACAATAAAACTCACCTCCTACATTATATATATATATATATATATATATATATATATATATATATATATATATATATATATATATATATATATATATATATATATATATATCCATTCATATATATATTTATATATATATATGCATATATATGTATATATACATAAATATATATGCTATTTCAGATAGATATAGATATATAGATAGATATATACATATATGTATATATATATACATATATATATATAAATTAATATGATATTTATAAATATATATATATATATAAAATTACGAGAGCGAGAGAGGAGGGGAAGGCTATGTACATATATCAACAGTAGATGATTTTACCTTCATTTTGAGACGTTTGTTGACATCTGTCCAAATCATCGTTTAACGCTCGGTTTCTCAAATAATATTCTGAATATTAATCTGGACACTGTACGTTTGAAAGTAGTTTATCTCAGACAGAAACACACATGAACACACAGGAACACACACATAACAACCCCTATACACTCATATATATATATATATATATATATATACATGGGTCCTTTATTGCTCACACCTCACTCGCACGGACGCTCTGTTCCCTCTCGCTCATGAAATCCACACAGCTTAAGCTGATCGGACTCCCATGCGCTTGT
>OZ024749.1:23539803-23554803 GCA_964016885.1 Eledone cirrhosa | reverse complement strand
AGATAATAGATTGGCAAGTAAACCATTAAAAAGGATTTACATAGAGTTGTGATTATCTTTCTACCATTCTTGTTACACACAAACAGACAAACACCCACTCAAAGTCTTTGTGTTTATTAACTAAAACATTTTGACTTTCAATAAAGACTTAAACATTTTTTGTCGTATTTTTTTTTATTTTTCGGTATGATTGTAATTAATAATGTACGTAAATGTTTTGTGTCAACTACGTAAGATTTTATTTAAGTTGTTTAAATATACGATCGATATTCTAATCAAATGCTTATTTTAATTCGATCACAACGTACTTTGGTGAAGGTTAAATCAATTATCAATTCGATTTCCACTTTAATTTGTTTTGACATACGTTGAATACACATAAATATCGTGCGGATATGTATATATGTACATACATATATACATACATGTATATATATATAAGTGTGGTGGTGGTGGGGGGAGGGGTATGTGTGTTTGTTTGTTTATGTATGGGATGTACAAATAAATACACACACATATATATATATATATGTATCTACATATATACACACACATTGAAAACATTCTTTTCCCAATTTGATTTTTTCTGACACTGATGTGAGTATGTAAGTAGGTGCAGGTAGAAGCCAATCTCTCTCTCCCCCTCTCTCTCTCTCTCTCTCTCTCTCTCTCTATATATATATATATATATATATATATATATATATATATATATATATATATATATATATATATATATACATATATATGTGTATATATATACATATGTATATATATATATATATATATACATATGTATATATGTATATGCATATGTACATATGTGTATATATATATGCATATGTATATATGTATATATATATATATATATATGCATATATACATATGTGTATATATATATGCATATGTATATATGTATATATATATATATATATAAATATATATATATATATAGTGTGTGTGTGCATATATATATGGGAGGAGGCTTCTGAGCGAGTTTTGTTTGTGTTTAATTGTATGGGTATATATGTGTATCCAAAAAGTTACCGTCGTTGAAACTTTCACTTTTTCTCCAGAATTTCTTAGTAGCAGCATGTTGCTCAAACTCGTGCAAAATTTAAGTAATTCCCTAATTCCCAATAGGATTCAGCAAGACGTAATTTGTGACAAGGGTGCCGCGCCATTCCACTCCATATGCTCCTAAATATTTTCCCATTTCAAATTTCACTCACAAACTTCTGGATCGCACATACAATGGGTGTCGAGCTAGGTATTCAAAGCACAGCTAACTACTAATCGTTCGGGCATGTTGGGCTTGCTTTCGATGTCAGTTACTTTAATGCTACTGATACCAAACCGCATAGTAGCACTTTTAGAAACTTACTCATTTTTTATTTTTTACACATTTATCTTAACATTTCCAACATGATCTCATATAACTGCGTTTTGTTGTGCTTTATTGTAATAATTTCATAATACGAAATAATGTTTAGTTACTCAATGATTAATATACAATTATTAATGAGGTACATAATCTTCTATTAATAATAATTCATACATAACTATTACTACAATCCATACACTTCTCTATAACATAAATCCTACAAAATTATTAGTAAAACCCATACTCTTCTCTATATCATAATTCATCCTAAATTATTACTACGACCCATACTCTTCTCAATATAATAATTCATCCTAAATTATTACTACGACCCATACTCTTCTCAATATAATAATTCATCCTAAATTATTACTACGATCCATACTCTTCTCAATATAATAATTCATCCTAAATTATTACTACGATCCATACTCTTCTCAATATAATAATTCATGCTAAATTATTACTACGACCCATACTCTTCTCAATATAATAATTCATCCTAAATTATTACTACGATCCATACTCTTCTCAATATAATAATTCATCCTAAATTATTACTACGACCCATACTCTTCTCAATATAATAATTCATCCTAAATTATTACTACGATCCATACTCTTCTCAATATAATAATTCATCCTAAATTATTACTACGATCCATACTCTTCTCAATATAATAATTCATCCTAAATTATTACTACGATCCATACTCTTCTCTATGTAATAATTCATCCTAAATTATTACTACGATCCATACTCTTCTCTATATCATAATTTATGCTAAATTATTACTACGATCCATACTCTTCTCTATATCATAATTCATCTTAAATTATTACTACGATCCATACTCTTCTCTATATCATAATTTATGCTAAATTATTACTACGATCCATACTCTTCTTTATATCATAATTTATGCTAAATTATTACTACGAGCCATACTCTTCTCTATATAATAATTCATCCTAAGTTATTACTACGATAATACTCTTCTCTATATCATAATTCATCCTAAATTATTTCTACGATCCATACTCTTCTCTATATCATAATTTATGCTAAATTATTACTACGATCCATACTCTTCTCTATATCATAATTTATGCTAAATTATTACTACGATCCATACTCTTCTCTATATCATAATTTATGCTAAATTATTACTACGATCCATACTCTTCTCTATATCATAATTTATGCTAAATTATTACTACGATCCATACTCTTCTCTATATCATAGTTTATGCTAAACTATTACTACGATCCATACTCTTCTCTATATCATAATTTATGCTAAACTATTACTACGATCCATACTCATCTCTATATCATAATTTATGCTAAACTATTACTACGATCCATACTCTTCTCTATATCATAATTTATGCTAAACTATTACTACGATCCATACTCTTCTCTATATCATAATTCATGCTAAACTATTACTACGATCCATACTCTTCTCTATATCATAATTTATGCTAAATTATTACTACGATCCATACTATTCTCTATATCATAATTTATGCTAAATTATTACTACGATCCATACTATTCTCTATATCATAATTTATGCTAAATTATTACTACGATCCATACTCTTCTCTATATCATAATTTATGCTAAATTATTACTACGATCCATACTATTCTCTATATCATAATTCATGCTAAATTATTACTACGATCCATACTATTCTCTATATCATAATTTATGCTAAATTATTGCTACGATCCATACTCTTCTCTATATCATAATTTATGCTAGATTATTACTACGGTCCATACTCTTCTCTATATCATAATTCATACATATTAGTTAGTAAAAACATACTCTACTCTATATAATAATTCATACATAATAGTTTGTAAGCCTCATATTCTTCTGTATATAAATGTTTTTACTTTTGGCACAAAGGCAGCAATTATCCCACTGCATTACTGGTGCTCTATTTTATCGACCACGTAACGATGAAAAGCAAACTTAACCTCAGCGAGATTCGAACTCAGAGCACAAACGGTCGTAACTCTATGCTTCAAAGCATGGTATCCCACCCTTCACTATATGATAATTCATGAATATTAATTAGCAAGATCCATACTCTTCTCTCTATAATATATCATACAACATTACTAGTAAGACACATACTGTTCTCTATATAATAATTCTTACTAAATTATCAGTATGAATCATATTCTCCTGTACGTAATAATTCTTACTAAATTATTTGTTTGTATGATTCATAATAATTAATATATATCATACTCTTGCTAAATAATATATGCAGAATAATTCATTCGAATATTATAGACAATATCTTTCAGTAGACATTAGGTCAGACATGAGCTACATTGTATATATCCAAAAGTATTTATATCCAAAAATGTTCATATTCCGAAGTATTTAGATTGTAAGGTGTTTATATCCAAAAGTGTTTATATACAAGTGTTTATATTCAGAAGTGTTTATATCCAAAATTGTTTATATACCAATGTGTATATATCCAAAATTATTTCTATCCTAAAGTGTTTATATCCAAAAGTGTTTATATTCAAAAGTCTATATATTCAAAAGTCTATATATCCAACACTGTATATATCCAAATGGGTATATATTTAAAAAGTCTATATATCCAACACTGTATATATCCAAAAGTGTATATATTTAAAAGTCTATATATCCAACACTGTATATATCCAAAAGTGTATATATTTAAAAGTCTATATATCCAACACTGTATATATCCAAAAGTGTATATATTTAAAAGTCTATATATCCAGCACTGTATATATTCAAAAGTGTATATATTTAAAAGTCTATATATCCAACACTGTATATATCCAAAAGTGTATATATTTAAAAGTCTATATATCCATCACTGTATATATCCAAAAGTGTATATATTTAAAAGTTTGTATATCCAACACTGTATATATCCAAAAGTGTATATATTTAAAAGTCTATATATCCATCACTGTATATATCCAAAAGTGCATATATTTAAAAGTATGTATATCCAACACTGTATATATCCAAAAGTGTATATATTTAAAAGTCTATATATCCAACACTGTATATATTCAAAAGTGTTCATATTCAAAAGTGTTCATATTCACAATGGTGGTGCCCTAACATTCCCTTAGCCTGTCGGTTGGAACAGGTAGAGTAATAAAGCAATATTCAAAAGTGTTTATATTCAGAAGATTCCATCATAAATTTATATCAGCAACTTTGTTAAGTTATGTTCCAAACAACAGCTAGATAACAAGAAAGATAGTTAGATTATTAAGACGTTGATTTAAATATCATAGATTAAGTCGATCACTAGAAATATGGGAACGAATTATCTAAAGGGTTTATATCCCAATGTATTTGTATCCAAAAGTTCCCATCGTGAATTTATGTGTTCGACTTTGTTAAGTTCAGTTACATGACAATACAACACTAACACGTTCATGTGAAAACCATAGGCAGAATCGCTCATTAGAAATGTAGTCATGAATTAGCTAAAGTCTTCATAACCAAAAGTATTTATATCCAAAAGTACCTATATTGAGAAGTTTCCATTGTGAATTTATTAAGTCCCAAACAACACCTGTGTAGTTTGAAAGCTCACTGTATTAGTAAGAAGTTGATTTGAAAATTATGAGAAAATTCACTAATTAGAAATATTCTAACGAATGAGTTAAATTGTTTATACCTAAACGTTCCTATCACGAATTTATGTCAGCAACTTTCCTGAGTTCTGTTCCACGCTGCAACTACGTAACAAGACAGCTATTTATATTATTAAGACGTTGATTTGAAAATCATAGATAAACTAGTTCATTAAAATTATGGTAACGAGGTTTTTATAAAAGGTCGACACAATTCCGAGAGGAATAATACAAGCAGAATATTTACACAAGATAGCATCTCTAACACACCAGACTTTTATTTCAATTACTATTATTGCTGTAGTAAAATCTGCTCTAAATTGAATTCCTGTGTATAATTTCAAGCTCTTTTCTAGTTAGTGAAAGCGAATTTACGTTGCGTTTCCGAGATTTCTTGCTATATTCAGAGAAAAAGACTGTTGATACATGCACATTCGATTTTATATTTCTATATTTCTTTATATGTTTTTCCTTTGAACAAATTCGTCTTTGACCTGTGTCGATACCAACGATGAGTATGCTAGTTGTTCGATCTCTAGCACAGCATTAATATTCACAATTAAGAGGTTAAAAGGAAAAGAGTATTAAATGAATGTATAAATGTTTCGACATTAAAAAGGAAGAAAAAACAAAAAATGTAAACAAAGAACAAAAAATAACAATCGGCGCCATTTTGGTTTCACAGCAATGATGACGATGGAGTATTGAACGTTTCATTTCCGCAATGGGAAATAGTGTAAAGATACATCACTTCATGTGAACAATTCTCTACAATTGTCAGGAAACATTAAAGACGAAGCCGCATCGACACACACACACACGCACATACACACACACACACAACACACATATACACACATATTTATATACATATATATAGATTTAAATATTGAGTGCGCGTGTGTGTTTGTGTATATGTGTCTATATATATATGTGTGTATATGTATATATATAAATATATATATATATATATATATATATATATATATATATATATATATATATATATATATATATATATATATATATATATATATATATATATATATATATATATATATACATATATATGAATATATATATATATGTATACATATATGTATATATATACATATGTATACATATATATATATATATATGTATATATATATATATATATATATATATATATATATATATATATCGTTTCTGATATATTGGCAACATGACCTTCCCAAAGTATAACAATATATATATATATATATATATATATATATATATATATATATATATATATATATATATATATATATATATACATATATATATATACATATATATATATATATATATACATATTTAGTTATACGTACATTATATGCATACATATATACATACACACACACTACACATCCACAGGCATTATACATACGTATATACATACATACATTCATAAATACATACATAGACACATACGTACTAACACATACACCACACATACATAACCGACCAAATAAAAGTATCTAGAACAGAAATTTCAATGGTAGAACAGGGAATATAAAAACACTGAAACACTGAACGAATGCAAACGATATTATCTTCACTTTCCGTCATTTTTCTTTTGTCACCGTTTATCTCCCTTTCTAACGTTCATTATTCCTGCTAATAATGTTTACAATGCGTCCATTTTGATTTTTTTTTTAACCTGTAGCTTATTCAGTATCTAATTCTTCCATAACGTCCTTCTTGCAGTGTTGCTTATTATGATGATGATGACGACGATGATGATGATGAGGACGATGTCGATCATCATCATCAGCATTATCGTCATCACCATCAACATCCTAATCATCATCATCATGATATGTTATTATCATTATTATTATCATTATTGTTGAATTGGCAATATCGTTTGAGGGTCGGACATGCTTTCCAGCATAGTTACGTCCCTTTACGATCTGAGTTCAAATCCCGCCGAGGTTAACTTTACCTTTCCTCCTTACGGGGAAGTACCAGTAATGTACTGGTTAATTGCTGGCCTTGTGCCAAATGTAGAAACAATTACTATAATCAACAACATCGTCCATACTTTCAAGCTTGTCGTTGACACCATCATCATTCTCTTTAAGATATTATCATCATCATCGTCGTTGTCTTTTTTTATGTCATGATGGTGATGGTGATGATGATGATGATGACGATCACCATCATAATCATCAACACCGGAAGCAATAGCATCATCTTCATAATATTAATCATCGATATTGTCAACCTCATCATCGTCATCATCATCATCATCATCATCTTCTTCTTCTTCTTCTTCTTCTTCTTATTATTATTATTATTATTATTATTATTATTATTATTATTATTATTATTATTATTATTATTATTCATCATCATCATCATCATCACCATCACCAACGTCATAATTATCATCACCAGCAACAATAGCTACATTCTCATTAAATTCTCTCTTTCTTTTGTATCCTGCTCTTGCAATTCTTTGATTTTCGCCCATTTTGGTTCCCTTTCTGTTTGCTTCTGGATTGTTCATCTTAGTTCTTCTGCTTCTCCTTCTCCTCTTTATTCTTCTTCATCATCAATTCCTTTCTCCTCGCTTTCCATTGTTCTGGATTTGCCGAGGGTTTGCTGCAACTGGCGCCAGCGACGAAAGGTATTTAATGGCATATGTGATTAATGAACGAAAATTATGCCTGGGAGTGTTACGTTGCAAAAGAAAATACCTCCCGAACTCAGTTTATTATCTGAAGTGTGAACGTGAAAAAATATCCCGTGAAAGTCAAGTACACCTTTCTATAACCATTGAAAGGGCATCGAAAGGGCATCAATAATAGCCGTATCGAACAATATCTTCTGTATCGACCAGGAAAAACCACACACGCTGAAATATGTAGAGAATTCGGATCTGGGTATGTAGTGAAAACATCTGGTTGGGCTGGTTCCCTCGTGTGCCCAAATACAATAACAAATGGAAAATAATTTGTAGTCAATACTGATCCTTCACTCAGCGTCACTTTCTAGACATCGGTAAGTGAAAACATAATAAGATTCAAAACATATATGGTTAGGTGATGACTGGTAGCGAAAGAAAAAGTGTTAATTTAGAGCTGCGACCCAAGGTTAAATTGGCCTGTGATTGTTTTGGTTTCCATAAAGTAAAACAATATAGAAGTACGTAGATTGATTATAAGAATTTCCCTCTGAACTTATATTCTTTACCGTATGCTAAAAATAGATGGATTGGCAGAGTCGTTAGAGCGTCGGAACAATACACTTTATGGCATAGAGTTACGGTCCTTTACGATCAGAGTTTAATTCCTGCCGATGTTGGCTTTCACTCTTACGGAGTCGATAAAATACAGAACTAATCATGCCCTCGGGTCGATTTAATCGACTTTCACTTCCCATCAAATTACGGCCTCGTGCCGAAAATTAGAAATTATTATCATTATTATCAGGCAGTACCAGTAGAGGTTTGGACGCCATGCTTTCCTGCATAGAGTTATGGCACTTTACTTTCTGAGTTCCAATCACGCCGAGGTTAACTTTGCCTTTCATCCTTACGGGTTCGATAGAATAAAGTACCAGTAATGCACTGGCATAATTGCTGGCCTTGTGCCAAAAGTAGCAACAATTATTATATTATTATTAGTAGTAGTAGTAGGTGTTGTTGTTGTAGTAGTAGTAATGGATGTGGAGGTGGACATACTGGTGCTGATAGTGGCAGCAGCGACAGTAGCAGCAACAGCTGTAGTAGTAGTAGTAGTAGTAGTAGTAGTAGTAGTAGTAGTAGTAGTAGTAGTAGTAGTAGTAGTAGTAGTAGTAGCGCTGTTATCTCTAATAAATCATTTTATTCTTTATCTTCCCCAATTCAATGTCAAATGGTTTTGAAAAAAGAAAAAGTTTCTTTCATTATTTCTTTAAATTCAAAATGTTTTTCTTATAAGCTCTTTCTCACTCCCACAATTAACTCTCTCTCTCCTACCACTATCTCTCTCTCTCTATATATATCTCTGTCTTTCACCACTATCTCACACTCTCTCTTTCTTTCTCACTCTCTATTTCTATCTCTCTCTTTCTCTTTCTCTCTTCCTCTTTCTCTCTTTCTCTCTCCCACCACTATCTCTCTTCTCTCTCTTTCCCGCGCTCACTATCTCTCTCTCTTTCTCTTTCTCTATTTCACCACTATCTCACTCTTTCTCTCTCTCTCTCTCTCTCTCTCTCTATCTCTCTCTCACTCTCTCTCTCCCTCTCTCTCCCTCTCTGTATCTATCCATCTATCTATCTATGTCTCTCTCTTTATCTACCACCAATATCTTTCACTCTCTCCTTCTCCTACGCTCACTAGCACTTACTATATCTCTCTCACTCTCTATCTCTTCTCTCTCTCTCTCTCATATCTCCCCCTCTCTCTCTCCATTCTCTCTCGCCCTTTTTCTCCCTCTCTCTTCACTCTCTCTCTCCCTCCCTCTCACTCTCTCACACGCACAGACACACATCGTCTGCTTTTGATATTCTTAGAGACATTCGTCAAATCCTTTTATTCGCCATCATTTGCATATTATTAATGTTGAGAACGATTGGAGACCAACTCTTTCCTTTTAACTATCTAAACAAGATTGGGATGATTCCTTCGTATCAAAGAAAATTCCTATCTCTTTGGCTCACAATTATCGTATTAAACTAATAATAGATGAATCACGAAGAAAAGCTTTTAGTCACTCTCACTCTCTCTCTCTCTCTCTCTCTCTCTCTCTCTCTCTCTCTCTCTCTCTCTCTCTCTCTCTCTCTCTCTCTCACTTTCCCCCTCTCTCTCTCTATCTCTATCTTTCTGTCAGTATCTCTCTCTCTCTCTCTCTCTCTCTCTCTCTCTCTCTCACTCAATCTAACTTGCTCTTTCTGTACACGTATATATATATATATATATATACAGAGAGAGAGAGAGAAAGGCACACACACACGTATATATATATATATATATATATATATAAGTATGTATACGTACATACATTTATGTATACAGACGTACAGTAGTATGTATATATATATATACATACATATATATATGTACGTATGGATTCACCGAAATTTATTATAATGCCCTGTGTGTTTGTAAACAAATATCCCGAATTAAGCCGTAGGGTCCAGCAACCATCGTTGTTCATTTGTTCAACACTGACAAAGGAACGCTGTACTAGTTTCAAGCTCATTAGCTATCGTCAGCAACGTATACATTCCTGCCAGATGGTTGAACGTCTGAAAATATTTATATTCCGTATGCATATTAACGGCTGAGCAGCCTAATTTGCATATCGAGTGAATTAATTGGCCGGGGTACCGAAAACAATAAACGGAAAAAATGAAACGAAATTTCATTTCTCACTCCTAATACGGCTGTTACTTAAATATAATTATGTATACATACATACATATATGTATACAGACGTACAGTAGTATGTATATATATATATATATGAAAGACGTAAAATAAGAGAATTTTAAAAATTAAAAATTAACTTACTTTCTAAAATTTTCACTCCAACTAATTAGTTTCTGTAATGGGATAAATATAGCTACATAATATTACTATAGAGAATTCATTACGTCATCAAGGAGTCTATTCTCAGCTAAGTTCCCAGGTAATGCGCGGATACTATGAACCCATATTAAAATAATGATTCAGTGGATGAAATAAAGCTAGCGATGACTAAATTCCGGAGCACTGAAATTTTTTTTCAATACATCTGGTCAGTGGCAGATTCTAAAGAATCAATCACGTGACAGCGAGGTTAATCAGTTAGGAGCGGGGTGGTATTATGACAAGAGCCTACTACTACTACCATGGAACAGCAGTAAATGTTGGCAAGTTTTGCTCAACAAATAATTTGGAGATAAATATAAAGAATTAGTACATCTACCAACATATGTGTACAGATGTACACTCATGCTAGCAAATATATAAGTTATGTCTTAGTACCGATGTGGTTCTATGCAGGGGGTGCAGAACAATTATATGAAAGACGTAAAATAAGAGAATTTTAAAAATTAAAAATTAAAAGTCAACATACTAAAATTTTCACTCCAACTAATTAGTTTCTGTAATGGGATAAATATAGTTACATAATATAACTAGGGAGAATTCATTACGTCGTCAGGGAGTCTATTTTCAGCTAAGTTCCCAGGCAATGCGCGGACACTAGGAACCCATATAAAAATAATGATTCAGTGGATGAAATAAAGCTAGCGAGGACTAAATTCCGGAGCACTGAAAACATTCTTCACTCCCTCTGGTCAGTGGTACATTCTAAAGAATCAATCACGTGACACCGAGGTTAATCAGTTAGGAGCGGGGTGGTATTATGACAAGAGCCTACTACTACCATGAAACAGCACTAAATGTTGGCAAGTTTTGCTCAACAAATAATTTGGAGATAAATATAGAGAATTAGTACATCTACCAACATATGTGTACAGATGTACACTCATGCTAGCAAATATATAAGTTAGTCTTAGTACTGATGTGGTTCTATGCAGGGGGGTGCAGAACAATTATATGGAAAACGTAAAATAAGAGCATTTTAAAAATTAAAAATCAACTTACTTACTAATATTTCCACTCCAACTCATTATCTCCAAATTATTTGTTGAGCAAAACTTGCCAAAATTTACTGCTGTTTCATGGTAGTAGTAGGCTCTTGTCATAATACCACCCGACTCCTAACTGATTAACCTCGGTGTCACGTGATTGATTCTTTAGAATCTGCCACTGACCAGAGGCAGTGAAACATTTTTTCAGTGCTCCGGAATTTAGTCCTCGCTAGCTTTATTTCATCCACTGAATCATTATTTTTATATGGGTTCCTAGTGGCCGCGCATTGCCTGGGAACTTAGCTAAGAATAGACTCCCTGATGACGTAATGAATTCTCTATAGTAATATTATGTAACTATATTTATCCCATTACAGAAACTAATTAGTTGGAGTGAACATTTTAGTAAGTAAGTTGATTTTTAATTTTTAAAATTCTCTTATTTTACGTCTTTCATATAATTGTTCTGCACGCCCTGCTTAGAACCACATAGGTACTAAGACATAACTTATATATTTGCTAGCATGAGTGTACATCTGTACACATATGTTGGTAGATGTACTAATTCTCTATATTTATCTCCAAATTATTTGTTGAGCAAAACTTGCCAAACTTTACTGCTGTTTCATGGTAGTAGTAGGCTCTTGTCATAATACCACCCCGCTCCTAACTGATTAACCTCGGTGTCACGTGATTGATTCTTTAGAATCTGCCACTGACCAGAGGCAGTGAAAAATGTTTTCAGTGCTCCGGAATTTAGTCCTCGCTAGCTTTATTTCATCCACTGAATCATTATTTCTATATGGGTTCCTAGTGGCCGCGCATTGCCTGGGAACTTAGCTGAGAATAGACTCCCTGATGACGTAATGAATTCTCTATAATAATATTATGTAACTATATTTATCCCATTACAGAAACTAATTAGTTGGAGTGAAAATTTTAGTATGTTGATTTTTAATTTTAAATTTTTAAAATTCTCTTATTTTACGTCTTTCATATAATTGTTCTGCACCCCCCCTGCATAGAACCACATCGGTACTAAGACATAACTTATATATTTGCTAGCATGAGTGTACATCTGTACACATATGTTGGTAGATGTATTAATTCTCTCTCTCTCTCTCTCAATATATATATATATATATATATTACATACATGCACATATATATATATATATGTACGTATGGATTCACCGAACATTTATTATAATGCTCGGTGTGTTTGTAAACAAACATTCCGAATTAAGCCGTACAGGGTTTAGCAACCATCGTTGCTCATTTGTTCAACACAGACAAAGGAACGATGTACTAGTTTCAAGCTTATTAGCTATCGTCAGCAACGTATACCTTCCTGCCAGATGGTTGAACGTCTGAAAGTATTTACTTTCCTTATGCATATTAACTGCTGAGCAGCCTAATTTGCATATCGAGTGAGAAATGAAATTTCGTTTCATTTTTTCCGTTTATACTACCCCAGCCGATTAACTCACTCGATATGCAAATTAGGCTGCTCAGCCGATAATGTGCATAAGGAAAGTAAATACTTTCAGTCGTTCAACCATCTGGCAGGAAGGTATACGTTGCTGACGATAGCTAATAAGCTTGAATCTAGTATAGCGTTCCTTTGTCAATATTGAACAAATGAGCAACGATGGTTGCTAGACACTGTACGGCTTAATTCGGGATGTTCGTTTACAGAATTAGCCGTAGAAACGGCTTGAGCTCAGCTGTCGGAGTCTTACTTGTTCCTATATATATATATATATATATATATATATATATATAGCTAATAAGCTTGAATCTAGTATAGCGTTCCTTTGTCAATGTTGAACAAATGAGCAACGATGGTTGCTAGACACTGTACGGCTTAATTCGGGATGTTCGTTTACAGAATTAGCCGTCGAAACGGCTTGAGCTCAGCCGTCGGGGTCTTACTTACTCCTATTACCCACTCTACTACCCTAAGTATTGAGTACTTTGGTGCGTTATGGTCCACCTGGTTCCTTACCACTTTTCCCTCGCTATAAATATATATATATATATATATACATACATACTACTGTACTTCTGTATACATATATGTATGTACGTATACATACTTATATTTAAGTAACAGCCTTACTATGAGTGAGAATGGAAATTTCGTTTCATTTTTTCCGTTTATTGTTTTCCCTAATCCTAACCCTAACCCTAACCCCGGCCGATTAACTCACTCGATATGCAAATTAGGCCGGTCAGCCGTTAATATGCACGAGGAAAGTAAATACTTTCAGACTTTCAACCATCTGGTAGGAAGGTATACGGTGCTGACGATAGCTAATAAGCTTGAAATTAGTACAGCGTTCCTTTGTCAGTGTTGAACAAATGAGCAACGATGGTTGCTAGACACTGTGCGGCTTAATTCGGAATGTTTGTTTACAAACACACCGAGCATTATAATAAATGTTCGGTGAATCCATACGTACATATATATGCGTGCAAGTATGTATATATATATATATATATATATATATATATATATATATATATATATATATATATATATATATATGCATGCTACTGTACGTTTGTATACATATATGTATGTATGTATACATAATTATATTTAAGTAACAGCCGTACTAAGAGTGGGAAATGAAATTTCGTTTCATTTTCTCCGTTTATATATATACATATATATATATACATACAGGCGGGGTTGATTGGAACAGGAGGATAATAGTTGATGAGAGTTGACAATTTTTTTTTTCTTCTTCTTCTTCTTCTTCTTCTTCTTCTTCTTCTTCTTCTTCTTCTTCTTCTTCTTCTTCTTCTTCTTCTTCTTCTTCTTCTTCTTCCATTCCCCTCCTCCTTCTGCTACCCAAACTTATTCCTGTGAGGGTCGTGGGGGAAGAGTCCTTAAGTTATCCTTCAATCGGGTTCTGCCAAAACCAAGTCAACCTAATTGATCCGGCTGAAAGCCCAAGCGAGAGCAACCGAACCCATGGATGTCATCTAACCGTCTTGCTCGGTGTCTACCCATGGACTTCCTACCGGGTGGTTTTGCTTGTAAAATCTGTCAAGCGATTCTTGACAATCAAACCAAAATTAAACATTCAAACCTCAAATACCGGAGCTATGATTTCTCAATTTGGAGTTGTAGCGACTCTACGTGGACACGATTGCCTCTACTCCAGGCTAAACATGTTATTGCGTAACATTACACTAAATACACCATTTCAGACACTTGTATTTGGGGTTATATTCTGTCCTTCATTATCACGGATTTATGACCACAGGCAAAGGTTAAAAGTATACTGAATTGATGATAGAGAGTTTGCCTTTTACACATTGATAATACGGCTGAAAACTCTATCCCATAT
>OZ024749.1:23529803-23534803 GCA_964016885.1 Eledone cirrhosa | reverse complement strand
CGCCTCCGTGGTATTTTCTTCGTGGTTATAAGAGGCTTAGCTCTGTTTCTCGACCATTATATCGCGTGACTATCTCCCCCTCCGCCTTTTGGGATTCTTTCTCACGTCGTGTAGACGCGTTCTTGAGACTAGTAAAATGAGGTATCCTCTTGATAAGTCGGCAGACCTCGCAAGGACTCTATATCTTTGATATATTGTTTTTGTTTATGCCACGAAACTACGTAGTCGAGGAATTTAGGAGCAGTTTAGGTATGATACATTTTATTACTAATTATATATAAATGTTTCTTCTCTCTTCATAATGTATTTTTAACTCTGATACTGGTTCAGTCTAGTTCAAACTGAATTGATCTGTCCCAGTCATTCATTGAGCAACATCGGTGAAGTTGGCACCCTTAACTCACAGTTGGGTGCGGATGCATTCATGTATATATGTGTGTGTCCGCATGTATCTGTGTGTTTCTAAATATATATATATATATATATATATATATATATATATATATATATATATATATATATATATATATATATATATATATATATATACGTATATATACAAATATATATTTATTTATATATATTTATATATAGACATATATGTATGTGTGTGTGTGTGTGTGTGTGTGTGCGCGCGTGGGTGTGTGTATGCATTTATAATATAACTTTTAATATCCTCTAATAATTAATTTAAAATATTTTAAATTGTGTAATTCAAATATTTATTGTGAAAATTCGTATTAAAGCCTCCGTTCGTGAGGCTAATACAACTGTGGTGTGTGATTTGTAGTTTTTAAGAATGCTGTTTCACGTGGTATAGGATGTTAAGTTTTTAACAAAATATCTTAATGGTCACCGTTGAAAGCTCCACAATTAAAAAAAACATAACTGACATATTCATATATATAGAGTAATAATAATAAATTTGAAGACTAAGATCCAAAGAGGGCTCGATAAGGTAAATATATATCAGATATATGAGAACAGTAGAGCAAATATTTATTAAAATAACATATTAAGGGTGAAAGCAGCGATTCTTTGCTTAAACCTTAATCTGTTATTTTAATAAATATATATATATATATATATATATATGTATATATAAATAAATATATATATAAGTATATATATGTATATGTATATATATATATATGTTGTTACACTTTCGGAGGGTTATGTTGCCAATAAGAAACACACGCACTAGCTGCGTTTACTCCAATTTATTATAAATGTAATTATAAATTTAAAAAAGTTTATAAATTACCGGTTGGTTGGTTGGTTCCACAACCGGACGGTTGTTCATATATTGTCAAAGTGCTTTCGTTACACATTCTGTGACCTCTTCAGTGACTGGGGATTATTTTCTTTGTTTTGTGCCTCTCCTTTGTTCTTCCCTACGACATCTTGTTTTTGTGTCACAATATATATGTATATGTATAACTCGAAAATTGCGTTTCGATTTGTTTTTGACCACAGCCTAAATGCGATCTCGCTGAAATTATATATATATTTATGGGGTGAGGGTTGGATATATTTGCAAACATACGTATGTTTAGTATCGGCAGATAATTTAAATAATTATACGTTCCCTGAAGCACCCAGTTTCAGAACAGACTGCCAACTAATAAATATACCATAAACATTTAAAAAAAAAAACCTCTCTTTAATATTTCCTACTACCCATGCATAGATGCATGTTTACATACATTGATATATAGATACATACATACATATATACATAGATACATGCATACATACATATATACATATACATATATACAGGTATACATACATACATATATACTCACATACATACCCACATATATACTTACATAAAAAGTTACATACAAACATAAATACCTACATAGATACATACATACACGCAAACATACATGCATACATGCATACTTATATATATATAGATGTATATATATATACATACATATATATATATATATATATGTATATATATATATATATGTGTGTGTAAAAATAAATTATAGTAATTAAAATATGAATTCATTGACCTCACCATGTAACAGAGTGCATTTAAAGCTATTGCGTGCATCTATATTGAAGTAAAACTATCGATTACAAATTTCCCTACGCCTACAATCTGATAAATAACTTCTCTTCATATACATGCACAGCATATTGAATATTTTGGTGTCAAAGATTTATCCCTTTCAACTGCGTTGGGTTATATTAAAAGAAATATTATGTTACATTGCTCATCGGTACTGCGTTTATTACACAATTGCATATTTTTCCAAGTTATGCAGCACAATGTAGCGATAACCCTCAAATGTCAAGGGAAAGGTGAAGTGCAAGGGTCGGCTGAAAAGATCATAGGCTGTGAAATTCTAAGGCTTATTAAGATACCCTCGTGGAATAGCTAATTGAGGTTTATTTTTCACCAGAGTCCGTGGAAAGTAAAAATGCAGCTATTAATAAGAAGATTGAAAACTAATAAATGCACGATTTCACATCCCTAGCATTACTCCTTCATATTTAGCTTTTAAATTTAATAATTCAAAAACAAATTTAGACCTTTTGCCCAGAATCTGAACCCACAGTTTTATATCCGTGAGTTTCACACCCTAACCATTATGCCACGGGCGTTCAAAATGTTTTTTTATTTAATTTAAGTATTAAGAGAGATTTAAGTTAACCATTAAAACAAAATCTGGGCCAGCAATATATTTTCTCTCAAGATGAAAATACGTTTTGAGATACATGAATTAGTCAGGGCACTCTAGAGTTTCCTATTTCTAACTAAGGCAGGTACATCCTATCATTCCTTGTTCACCAGTTGTAGCTCTTACATGATGTTCTGTTATATATTCATTTTAAGTATTCCTACAGACTATGAAGACATGGTTTCATGCATAAACTTATCTATTTATTTATCTATTTATCTATTTATTTATCTATTTATTTATATATATATATATATATATATATATATATATATATATATATATATATATATATATATATATATATATATTAATATATATATATATATATATATATATATATATATATATATATATATATATATATATATATATATATTTAAAAGAATAGAGGTGTAACACACAAGTTATGATCAATTGGTAAACGGAAAGAAAATGCTGACAAATTGTTCACAGTGAAAAATAGTTTAATTAGGAATAAGTGAGAATTAGTAATAGTATTGGTTAGTATTCAGTTTCGGTTTTAAGTTTTACCGGTTGCGCATTTCTAATGCTTTTCAAAAATAATTTTGATATAGAGCGTCCGTGATGTTTGCTCTATTAAGACAAGTGTGTGTGTGTATTTTCAGTAAAAACGATTCTCTCAATAGAACATCAAAATCCTTAATAATAAAAGGTGTGAAATGATTTATAGTATTGGCATAATACCAAGGTGTGTGTGAGTGTCCAGATTGTACATTGCACTCACACACACACACATTCTCACACACACACACATATATATATACACACAAACATACACACGCGTAGATTAACATACAAAGAGACATATACACACACACACACACACACACACATTTGTCTTAATTGGCATTTGAACTGTCAACAGGCTGCGGTTCGCACACACATCCCTGTTGACCATTATCACAACAACAAACCTCTTTACTACTACTATACACACACACACACACACATATTTGTTTTGAAAGACTTATTTGTCAGTGACTTCTCAATCAACCGACAGAAACCTACATTTGGGGCAAAATCAATTTTTAACATTCACATGACCTCTACCGACCAATCAAAATTGTTTTGACCACAAGAATTTTTGCAACATGATTTGGCGCGAAACTTATTTTAATACCGCTTGAGCCACTTTTTTCACATAAAAACAGGTAGAATTTCCAAAACTAATCAGATTAGAGCAAACATCACCGACGCTCTATCTCCAAATTATTTTTAAAAGCATTAGAAATGCGCAACCGGTAAAACTTAAGACCAAAACTGAATACTAACCAATACTATTACTAATTCTCACTTATTCCTAATTAAACTATTTTTCACTGTGAACAATTTGTCAGCATTTTCTTTTCCGTTTACCAATATATATATATATTTTATTCAGTGCGGAAATACATAATCGATTTTTGTATCTGAACAATTTTGCGTACCACGTCTCTGTATTCATTAGAAACGAAGAAATGATACTCGCATATACATACACACACACACATATATATATATATATATATATATATATATATATATATATATATATCATAATAGATAAATAAATAGATAAGGTTATGCATAAAACCATGTCTACATAGTCTGGAGGTAATCTAAAGCTAAGAGATAAGTAATGATGGACAAGCGAGGAAACTGACCTGAAATTTGATATATGTTTACCATAAATAACCTGTTTTGATTCGTATCTATATCACATCCATGATGGTCACTATATAACATATTCGCATGACTGTATTTCCTACGTCCTATAAAGTAGATACCTATCTACGTAGAATTGATAATGACGTGCCTCTCAGTCTATTTCACATATGTATTATATATAACGAGAGAGATGGGAATATATATACATGCAAGTATAAATATTTTTCTATATATAAATATATATATAAATATATATATAAATATATATATATATATACATATATATATATATATATATATATATATATATATATATATATATATATATATATATATATATATATATATATATATATATATATATATATATATATATATATATATATATAAAGGAATTGACCGACCAGCATATTTATCAATGCCAGGACCGGTTGTATCTCAGCGTACTCAATATGCAATGTAAGATACATTCCCAGAATACACACATAGTTATTCGCTTCTATACAACACACATAAACGGGTGTCTCAAATTCAAATTAATAAGATATTGAAAAGTTGGTTATACATATATATATATGAGAGTATTGAAGTTTGCTTGAAGCATTGTGGAATAATAAGGTATATTTCTTT
>OZ024749.1:23502303-23524803 GCA_964016885.1 Eledone cirrhosa | reverse complement strand
TGCTGGGGCACCGCCCTTGTTGCTACACATTTTATCTCCAGCCGTATTGATTGCCACTGGTGTTATAGGGAGTTTGTTGCTGCTGCCCTTAGGTTTCCCTCATGCCTTGTTGTGGGCTCATCCTGGATCCTGGATAGCAAGGTGTCGAGATGTTTCTTGAAGACATCCACCTCCACACCATGCAGATCTCTCAGATCCCTCGGCAGCTTGTTGAAGAGTTGAGGGCCCTTGAATCCCAGGCTATTACAGTATCTGCTCCTTATTCTAGATATGGAAGACGGGACCTTTGGCACCACACAGTGACGTCCTGTTCGACAGTTGGTCCAGCTCCCAATGCCAAAGTTTGATGCTAGTTCCTCCAGGATTTTCCACATGTAGATCACTGCGTATCTCTCACGTCTTCGTTCCAAGGAGTAGAGGTCCAGTTCTTTTAGCCTCTCCCAGTAGCTTATCTCCTTCATCGTGGCAATCCTCTTGGTGTAGCTTTGGTGGATTGCTTCAAGCTCCGTGGTTAGTTTGACACTATGGGGTGACCACAACTGGGAGCAATAGTCCAGGCGGCTTATGACAAATGTCCTCCATAGTGTCAACATGTTGTCACGGTCTCTTGTCCAGAAAGTTCTCAAGATCAAGCCAGCGAGTCGTCTGCACATTGTATCTACTTTCATGATGTGTGAGGAAAAAGATGCATCATCGCTCATGTCTATACCCAGGTCTCGTATCGATTTTGACACGGGGATAACGGTCCCTCCTGGTCCTGCGCAACTGTGTTGTACTGTATTTGTGTTTGCAGGTTTGTATTGTAGGGCTTGGAATTTGCCAGCATTAAGCTTCTGTCCTTTAAGAAGTCATGCAGCCACTCACCTACCTTTCCAGTTATGCTGAGTCCGTGTAGTTTGTGACATATCATCCCTTTGTCGACCTTGTCAAAGGCCTTCGCAAAGTCAAGATATATCATGTCCACATGTGAGCTGTCTAGCAGTTGTTTCAATACCCAGTCGGAGTGATGTAGCAGCTGTGTAAGCTGTGCCTTCCTGGGCGAATGCCATGCTGCGTGTTAGTCAGGCGGTCATTTTCCTCGAGGAAAGTGATCAGTTTCTTTCTCACAACTCGCTCCATGACATTACATATATAATTATATAATTTATTTCGATTGTCTTTTACACATTATTTGCTTGGGATTTTATAATCTTCTCTAGGTTTGTCTGAATCAATAATACACACCTTCTTTACAAACTACCATGCTGGCTAAATATATATATATCAATCATTCCTTTGAATGTGATGGTATTGATCTTCGTATTTCCATTCAATAGATGCATTTTCAAGGAAATAAAATTTAACTGAGTATTAAAAGAGATTTGAAGAATTAAATTGAATAATTATTGTAAAGTGTCCATCATTGTAATATTATTTTATACAGTTCTATGTAATTCTTCGTTTCGAAGGTTGAACACATGTAAGATTCCTTTTAATGTAACTCAATGCGGCTTAAAGCTATGCAATATTTTTCTGTGGCTGCTATTTTGTTATTAGATTATTTACTTGGAAGATGCTTTGGTTGTTGTATAATTCACTTCTGTAACAAAGGCGTTGTATTGATAGAAACCACAGAGCACCGAACAAATGATTAGCAGAATCTGCTCTGTCTGTTTACCTTTTGACGTTAAATCTAGCTGAGATCGATTAAATATTTTACCAGTTGAATTGGGATTGAACAGTTAGATTTTTGTAGAAACGAAGCCCGTCCATTCTTATTCTGCTTGGTAAAAATGTTGAAGGGAATTCTATGATAGATTCCTCTAACACATTTGAAGTCAGGAATATTACACTCCGATCATGCCCTCATCAACTTCGTCTTAAGTTTCACTTTAAAGGGGAATCGGGTGTAGTGAAGGGGATATGACCTCGTTTGGTTCATGATAGTTGAGAGTACTGAGATTCAAGAGGTTGGATGGGACTACACTGACATTATGCAGAATGAAAGGAAGCTGGGTATGTTATGTTCAATGTCCGTTAATCGATAGACCAATCCGGGTTTTTGCATGAGGTTTTCCCTCGAAATGCTATGAAGTGTAATCCCTCGCACTATTAGGGACCCAGGTCAAATTTGAAATTCGTTATTGCGTTCTATTTTTACCATAAATAGTTATTATTGTTTTAATGTTTGTTATATCTACTATTTTAACTTCGCTGATTTCCTTAACCTTTTACTCAATGAAATATTGTTTCGTCCAGTTAGTATCCCCAATGTCTTTCACGTGGCCAGTAATTGAGATTCATATTGATTATTATATCATTCCTCATTATTATTATTGACAAAGGCGGTGAATTGGCTGTATCGTTAGAGGGTCGGACGCCATGCTTTTCAGCACAGAGTTACGCCCCTTGCCATTCTGAGTTCAAATCCTGCCGAGGTTAACTTTGCCTTTCATCCTTACGGCGACGATAAAATAAAGTACCAGTCATGCACTGGATTAATTGCTGGCCTTGTGCCAATAGTAGAAACAATTATTATTATTGACATGATGTATTAATAGTATCAAGAGAGCGTCCTTGACATGATGTATCAAGAGAGCGTCCTTTACATTCTGTACTGTCATCATGTACTGTCCTTTACATTATAAGATCAAATCCTGCCGAGGTTAGCTTTGCCTTTCGTCATTAAGGGGTCGATAATATAAGTACCAATAATGGGATCGATTTATTCAATTTTCCACTCCGCCCAAATTGCTGGCGTTGTACCTAAATCAGAAACCATTTTTATTATTGTTGATGTTGTCATTGTTATTATTGGTTCCACTGTTGTTGCTGTTGATGTTTTTGCACCTAAGTATTTGACAGTTGTGCCGAATAAAATATATATTTTCATTATTACGCACTTGTCGGCTGCATGAGGTGCAAGTCACCCGGTTTGGATGGCCTGCCCTACGAGCTTTACATAAATATGCCAGACTTGTTCACCGATCTCCTCGAAGCACTCTACTGCAACTGGCAGCAGAATTACAGTATTCCCAGTTCTGTGAGCAGGGGAGTGGTGACGCTGCTAAGGAAAGTCGAGAACAAGAGGGATACATTAGACAACTTCAGGCCCATAACACTGCTCAACACAGAGTTTAATATTTTGGCCAATGTGTTAGCAAAGAGATTGGTGCTTGTCGTTGAGGATTTGGTTGGGGAGGCGCAAACTTGTGCAATCCCAGCCAGGTCCATACACGACAATCTCCACCTCATGCGATACATCATAGAGAGGGTAGGGTGTAAACCTGGCTTCGGTGGGGCACTGATAAATTTAGATCAATGGAAAGCATTCGATAGGGTCGACGACCGGTATCTGGAGTTTGTCCTCAAGGTCGCGCGGAGGTGCCGAGTGCGTACATTCGGTCCGTTATCAACTACCGCCTGACCGTCGTGCCTTTCCCTCGTCCGCGCCTCGTCAAGTTGGAACGGCTCCTTTTCAAATTCTTGTGGAAAGTAAAAGTTCCGTGGGTTGGCGGTCCATCTGCTGCCAGCACCCTCTACGCGGAGGGCTGGGAATGCCGTGGCTAATGATGCACAGACATGCGCTGAGGCTCCGACATCTCCAGATATTCTGCCTAAACGGTGAACAGGGGTGGTCACCGTTTATCAGACGGGCCTTTCCACAGCTGTTATTTCGAAGTTATTTCGAACAGCTACTGTCGCGTGTGGAACGGATCCGGCTATCGGCCGAGTCCATAGTGAAGATCCACCCGCCGCTTTCCTTAGGTGAGGAAGAGCAGGCAATTTTCCTCTGTCTGGTGGCCGTTGCGAAAGAGGTTATAAGGTGGACCAGATTAAAAGGACTGAAGACAGACACTTTTCTCTTTGGCCACTCCCTCTTCAACTTCTTCAAGTTTCACCTGGAAAGGAAGGTCGGGGTGGAGAGAGAAGTGCTGCCCCCCAGTACATTTGCTAAACGGTGGATGAATGTAGCAAGAATGGCCCGTGTGAATGGGCCTACTCTGACCATGCGCCTATAGGCTAGCTAACTTGAGGAGAGGGGTACTCTCCCTGTGTGCCCTAGAAGCTCAGGGTGGTTCAGGATTGGTGGGGTACCTGAGTCACGCCTGGGTCGTCCACCCCTATAGGGGAATTTATTTTGTTATATTTATGCATAGTTTATTTAATATTTTTATATCTTCATTGTTAAATTAGTCTTGACATTATGCACATTTACTCGACATTATTGTAAACCCGCACTGTCCCTGTCTTTTTATTGTCCCCTACATGTCGGCCCTTGTGGCTAATAAATGAAATCATTATTATTGGTGTTATTATTTTCGTCTTTGTTCTTGTTCTTTTTCTATTAATCAAAATAACATAATAAATCATTTTTATCTTCATTAGAATAGTTGAGTTTTACTCCTTTTCGAAAATGTAGTCTTTCTTGGAAATATTATATACATTCACCCTCTGCTAAAGTGGAATCCCATTGCGAATCATCTTCCAAAAGACCACGCTTAAAGCAGGCTTCCCGGTACGTATCACACATTTCTCCATCAACAGTTTTGAGGTCCTGAAAACTTTGTGGGCCTACAACTTCATGCAGAAGAAGGCGGAGATGAAAGCACTCATGCTGACTTGGGGGCACAGTGTAAATGCCCGTCAAATAATAGGTCAGAATTGGCAGTATCGGTAGAGGGTTGGACGCCATGCTTTGACGCATAGAGTTACGGCCCTTTGCATTCTGAGTTCAAATCCCGCCGAGGTTAACTTTGCCTTTCATCCTTATGGGGTCGATAAAATAAAGTACCAGTAATGTACTGAGTAATTGCTGGCCTTGTGCCAAAAGTAGAAACAATTATATACATTGGCGTATGGGTGAGTGTGTGTGAGTGTGTGCATGTGTGTGAGTGTGTGTGTAGACAGATTGATGCGAACGAAAGAAATGGGCGATCAACACATAACTTGGAAGTTCATATATCATCATCATCATTTTACGTCCGCTTTTCCCTGCTTGCAAGGGTGGGACGGGACTTATTCAGCATACCATCTCTCCACTCGTCACGGGCCTTCAGCATCTCCACCGTGAGCTTCAATGATTTGAGGTCTGTTCTCAGCACCTCCGCCCATGTTTTTCGTGGTATACCTCTACCACGTCTTCATTCGACTGGCATTTCCTCGCACTTCTTCACCCATCGGTGATCCTCCATGCGCATCACATGTCCATACCACATCAGTCTCCTCTCCTGTACACTACATTCTATCCCTCTCAGACACAGTTTCTCTCTCAACACATTTATGCTGGGTCGTTCACGCACATTTACACTGCACATCCAACGGAGCATGCTTGCCTCATTTCTCTCCAGCCGTCGCATATCCTCTGCAGTTGCTGCCCATGTCTCACTACCATGCAGCATCGCGCTCCTCACACAGGCATCATACAAACGGCCTTTCGTAAGCAGGGAGAAACACTTCTTCGTCAACAGAGGAAGCAGCTCCCTAAACTTCTTCCAACCCGTCCTTATTCTAGATACTATGGCCTCTGAACACCCTCCTCCCATGCTAATCTGATCTCCTAGGTACCGGAAGCTATCCGCCATTTCTATAGCGCCCTCCTGCATTTGAAAACTGTGTCTATCAATGCGACTTCTACTGTCTAATTTCCCTGTACATCTACTGCATACATATTTCTCCCTACCTGTTAGTTTGCCTGCTATCCCGCTACATCTCTTGTGTACCCAGGATCTGCATTGTGTGCATTTTATAGAATTTATGCCAGTTCCTTTTCTGCATATCGAACATGGCCATTTCCCTGTCGGAACCAGGGTTTTGTCCTCTTTTCTACTCATCAACACTTTTGTCTTAGCTAGGTTCACTCTCAGTCCTCTTGCTTCCAACTGCTGTTTCCATAGGCAGAATTTATTCTCTAGCTCCTCTACTGATTCTGCTATAAGAACCAGATCGTCAGCATAGAGAAGTTCCCATGGGCAGTCAATCTTAAACTCCTCTGTTATGGCTTGGAAGACTATAATGAACAAGAGCGGGCTGAGGACCGAACCCTGATGTACTCCTACTTGTATCTGGAATTCCTCACTAAACTCCATTCCTACCCTGATTTTACTGAGAGTACCTCTGTACAAAGTTTGCACTGTCCTCACAAGCCATTCCTCAACACCTAGCTTCCTTAGGGACCACCAGATGACTGATCGGGTTACCCTATCAAAGGCCTTCTCTAGGTCAACAAAATCTAAGTATAGTGGCTTATTTTTCTCTAAGAACCTCTCTTGCAATTGTCTCACCAAGAAGAGGGCATCTGTTTTACTCTTCCCAGGCACAAAACCAAAATGCATCTCATCTAGTTTGACCCTTTCTCTAATTAGTTGTGCTAATATCCTTTCTGCCACTTTCATAACCTGATCTATCAGTTGTATACCCCTATAATTGCTCCTCTCCAGAGCATCCCCTTTACCTTTGTAGCAATTTATGAGAATACTGCTGCACCAGTCTTTGGGTATGGCACCACCATATATAGCCTGATTGATGATGCGTGCAACCAGTTTAGTGCCTACGTACCCTGATGCCTTCAGTATCTCAGCAACTATTCCCGATGGTCCAGCAGCCGTACCATTTTTCATTTCCCTAATCGCCTCTTGGACCCTATATTCGTCAATCTCAATAGCTGGTCCCTATGTCGGATCTACTAAGGGTAATTTCTCTCTCTCAAATTCGTTCTCCACATTCATCAGTCTCTCATAATGACATTTCCAGGCCTCCTTTTTCTGATCATTCGTGACACCGGCATCATCCCGGACACATTTATCTCCAACAACATCCTGATTTGCATTGATACACCGCCTTGCAATGTGGAACACCGCACGCCTCTGATCTTCCCGTCGCAGAACATTGGCAAACCTCCTACTCTCCGCCTCCCTGCGTGCTAAGTACACCTGGCGTCTAGCTTCTCTCCTAGTGGCTGTATATTCATCCCTACTCCCACCCTTTTTCCAAGCCTTCCATGTTAGTCCTTTGTCTCTAATGGCCTTATCTACTGTGCTGTTCCACCACCAGGTTACTCTCTGTCTGGTTGGAGCTCTGCTCCAGCCACAAGTTTCATCAGTAGCCTGCAGCAAGTTGTCACGTAAGAAATTCCAGTTATTATCTGTCATACGTCTCTAAATCGTCTTCTTGTTCGTCATATACATCTTGAAGGGCTTTCCTAAATTTGTATTTTAGTGAAAGGTCTTTTAGCTTCCAGACCTTTATTCTCCATACCTTCCTATATGTCTCATTCCATCTCTTGCTTACTGAGATATCACTAACAACTAACCTATGCTGTGGGGTACATTCTTCCCCAGGGTATGCCTTGGTATTAGACACTATCTGCCTGTCCCGCTGCCTAACTAGTAAGAAGTCAATCTGGCTTATGTGCTCACCAGATTTGTAGGTTATTAGGTGATTGGCAGGTTTCTGGAAGTTTGTGTTGCAAATAGTCAATGTACCTGCATCACAAAATTCAAGAAGTCTCACTCCTTCTTCATTTCTTGAGCCGTAACCGTGCCCACCATGTACCCCAGTGTAACCATCCTGGAGTTGTCCAACATGACCATTGAAGTGTCCTGCTAGCATAACGATGTCTCCGTCCTCTGTCATTGCGGTTGTTTGTAAAAGTTGCTCGTAAAAGCAGTCTTTCTCATCTTTGCCTAGGCCTGCTTGAGGAGCATAGGCCGAGATGATTGTCAGTAGTCTCCTGCCTACAACTAATCTAAGCTTAATTATTCGATTACTGACTCGAACTACCTCTATTGTCTTATTGATCCATTTCTCAACCAGGAAAATGTCTACTCCCCCTAACCCATCATCCTTACCTAACCAGAATAGCTTAGAGCTAAGACGTTTGCCTACGACTAGTCTCGCAGGGGCACCTCTCCATCTCACCTCTTGCATGCAGCACACATCCACCTGCCTTCTCTCCAGCATCTCCGCTATTTCAGCTGATCTACCTCTGAGAGTGCCAACATTAAGTGTTGCAACTCTGAGATGCGACGTCTTCATATGTTGTTGTGTTCCTATTTGTTGCTGTGCTGATAAGCGTTTTGGTGTGGATACACTGGTTGGATGCCCTTCCTAACACCAGCGCCACTTTACAGCATGGACTGGGTGCTTTTATTTGTGCCACCAGCACTAGAGAGGATGTCTAAAAAAAAAAAAACACTTATTGATACGACGCACACACTCACACACACACTCACACACCAACACTCATGCATACAAACCACAAACACACACACGCTACTCACATCCCAACACTCATTCATGCATACAAACACACACACCACTCATAAACACACACACACACACACACACACACACACATATATATATATATATATATATATATATATATATATATATATATATATATATTACCGGCAGTACTGATACAAATACACAATCAAAATCATGTCAACTGTTGACTTTTCCCACTCCAGTTCAGTTTTTATAAAATAATAATAATAATTGTTTGCTTTACGCTGGTAATGGTGGTGGATGGTGTCAGTATGGTGATGGTGGTGATGGTGGGGAGCCAGTGTAGACGTTATTGTTATTGTGGTGGCGGAGGTCAGTGAGATGTACAAGTTCATAGTTCACTTGTCTCTTTTCCTCTCTTCAAAATTTTGAATTTATGGCCTTTTGCAATGGCGGACAAGTATATATAATATATAATAAGCAAACAACATTTCAATGATGAACATTTCAATGGTACGAAAGATTTCCTGGTGGAAGTTCAGGTGTACTCAGGGTTGGTATCCAGTTTCGGTGTGAAAATCCAATTAGAAAATCCAACGAATTTTGAGAGGTCCACGTAAACATTGATATATATATATGTATGTAAAATGTAAACAGAAATAACAACACATATACTAATGAACATGTTTTTACATTAAACACAGAGGGACATCTGTAAATGATAATAATATATATATATATACAACGAAGAAAGTGTGGTAAGGAACCAGATGGACCATAACGCACCAGAGAACTCAATACTTAGGGTAGTAGAGTGGGTAATAGGAAAATGTTTAACCACGCCGGCAAAGCTCAAACAGTTTCGACGACTATTTCCGTACAGAAATAGCCGTCGAAACGGCTTGAGCTCTGCCGTCGGGGTTAAACATTTTCCTGTATATATATATATATATATAGAGAGAGAGAGAGAGAGAATTTAGTATATCTACTAACATATGCGTACAGATGTACGCTAATGCTAGCAAATACATAAGTTATGTCATAGTACCTAGGTGGTTCAATGCAAGAGGATGCAGAACAATAATATAAAATACGTAAAATAAGAAAATTTTTTTAAAATTTTTTAAAAATTAACTTACTTACTAAAATGTTCACTCCAACTAATTAGTTTCTGCAATGGGATATAGACAGTTACGTAATATAACCGTCGAGAATTCATTGCGTCATCAGGGAGTCTATTCTCAGCTAAGTCTCCAGGCAATGCGCGGACACTGGGGACTCATATAAAAATAATAATAATTCGGTAGATGGAATAGCTAGCGGGGACTGGATTCCATGCACTGAAAAGCTCGCTGTCTCTGGTCAAATGGCGGATTCTAAAGAATCAATCACGTGACGCTGAGGCTAGTCGGAAGGAGTGGGATGGTAAGATGACAGAAGCCTACTACCACACCAATAAGTTAGTAGTGGTTTTGGCAGGTTTGCTCAACAAATAAATAATTTGGAGATAAATATAGAAAATTTAGTATATCTACTAACATATGCGTACAGATGTACGCTAATGCTAGCAAATACATACGTTATGTCATAGTACCTAGGTGGTTCAATGCAGGAGGATGCAGAACAATAATATAAAAGACGTGAAAAAAGAAAATTTTAAAAAAATTAAAAAAATTAACTTACTTACTAAAATGTTCACTCCAACTAATTAGTTTCTGCAATGGGATATAGACAGTTACGTAATATAACCGTCGAGAATTCATTGCGTCATCAGGGAGTCTATTCTCAGCTAAGTCTCCAGGCAATGCGCGGACACTGGGGACTCATATAAAAATAATGATAATTCGGTAGATGGAACAGCTAGCGGGGACTGGAGGTGAGTTTTATTGTAGTACAATAAAGCAATGCAGATATCGGATAAGAAGCACTCTACAGTTTGTGGGACTGGAGTATGCATAATATAAGATCAAAAGATGGTTAAAGGAGTTCCATATATTTTATTATGCGCATTTCAAAAACAAACATCATCAAGCAATAATATTTGTGTTTTCATCAGATAAAACAGGAGAACATGATATGAAGGCTAAAAAACACTTGTGGATAGTGCAGTTTTAAATCAACATATGAAAAGTGGTTTTAGATTGATGTGTGATATTGGGAAAAATATTTTATTTAGAGAGGGGGTGGTGGAAAGGATGAAAAGGGAAGGAGATGAGAGGGAGAGATGGGTGATAGAGAGAAAGAGATAGTTTTTATAACTGAGAGGAGATATATTTTTTACATAGAGAGGTTGAAAACCGTTGGAAGATACTGTATAAATTAAAAATTTTGAGAATTAACGAAGGGAGGATATGTGCGAGGAAAAAATATTTTATTAGGGGGGGGGGGTGAAAAAAAGGGGGAGGAGATGAGAGTGAAGGTGGAGAGGGAGAGATGGGTGATAGAGAGAAAGAGATAGTTTTTATAACTGAGAAAAAGATATATTGTTTTAATATAGAGAGGTTGGGAACCGTTGGAAGATAATGTATAAATTAAAGGAATTTGAAAATTAACGAAAGGAAATTATGTATGAAGATAGAGAGAAAAAAATAATAATTGTGGGTGAATATTCTAACGTTAAAAGAAGAAATGTATGTATTGTGGCAATTTCAAAATTAGCGAAGAGAAAAATTGTTAAGGTTTGTGTGTAGAAGGATTTGAGAAAAATAATGTGAGTTAAAGTTTGTATATTGATTGAATTGATAGTATGTGCGAATAAAGAGTTAATATGTATTAATAATGAGTTCGTTGATGGGGAGAAAAAAAAAAAATAAAAAATAAATAATAATAAATTAAGGATGAAATTGAGATTAAAAAGATTTATAATTACTATAATTACTATAATTACTATAATTACTATAATAACGCACTTTTTAAAGCCGGTTATCCAGATAAAATCAAATATAATAAACAAACAAATTCTAGAAAAACTTACGGTAGAATAATTAATCATGACCATTCCAATAATTTTAATAAAAGACCTAGATACAAAAACATAATCTGGTATAATGCTCCTTTCTCCATCTCTATTAATAACAATATTCCTAAATTATGTTTTAGTGCCTTAAATAAATGCTTCCCTCCCTCACATATCTATAGTAACATATTTAACAAACACACCATCAAATTTTCGTATTCTACATCCTCCAATATTTCCAAGATCATCTCTAAACACAACAACAAAATATTAAATACTAAATCTCTTCCTTCCAATATTGAATTTCATAATAACAGTAATAGTACTCCCGACGTCATTGTAAACCCTAGGCTAACTTCTGTAAACCCAAATACAACGTCAAACACAACTTCGCTAAATGTTCATAATCCAACTCTAAATCAAGAAACTATTATTCCTATTATTCCTATCGCAAACAACTTCTCCAATCCAATTCCTTCTATAGATAACACTAGTTCACTCATTAATAATCTCTCTAATTGCAACTGCCGCATTAAAAATAAATGTCCTCTCAACAACCATTGCCTCGATAAAAACTTAATTTATGAATGTAAAATTATAACTAGCACCAATTCCTTCACCTATTTTGGCTCCACTTCCACCTCTTTTAAAGCTCGTCTCTATAATCATCATTCATCTTTCAAATACAAACTTAAAAGAACTAACACTGCTCTCTCAGAACTCATATGGTCCTTAAAAGACAAAAACATTAAATATACCATCTTTTGGAAGAAGATTTCTTCTGCATCCTCATACTTGAACAGCTCTCTATCTAAAATCTGTAATCTCTGCCTAAATGAAAAATTTACCATTATCTCTAACCTAGATTCTATAATAAATAGACGCTCAGATTTGTTTTCTATCTGCCTGCATAAATTCCATAGAACTTTTCACAAAGTATACAGTTAATATTCAATTCTTTATCAATTTAGAATCTTTTCTCAAAGGCACATATACATACACCTCTTTAAAATATACCCATCTACCTTACTTTAAAGGGCATTATACACTCTATAATACTCGTTTACTCATTACCCTCATTCTATCTTCTCGTAAAATCATAACATTTGTTTTTCACATTTGAATATTCATCCGCAATCATTATTATTTTTTCTCTCTATCATAAATCTTTTTAATCTCAATTTCATCCTTAATTTATTATTATTTTATTTTATTTTATTTTATTTTTTTTTCTCCCCATCAACGAACTCATTATTAATACATATTAACTCTTTATTCGCACATACTATCAATTCAATCAATATACAAACTTTAACTTCACATTATTTTTCTCAAATCCTTCTACACACAAACCTTAACAATTTTTCTCTTCACTAATTTTGAAATTGCCACAATACATACATTTCTTCTTTTGACGTTAGAATATTCACCCACAATTATTATTTTTTTCTCTCTATCTTCATACATAATTTCCCTTCGTTAATTTTCAAATTCCTTTAATTTATACATTATCTTCCAACGGTTCCCAACCTCTCTATATTAAAACAATATATCTTTTTCTCAGTTATAAAAACTATCTCTTTCTCTCTATCACCCATCTCTCCCTCTCCACCTTCACTCTCATCTCCTCCCCCTTTTTTTCACCCCCCCCTCCCTAATAAAATATTTTTTCCTCGCACATATCCTCCCTTCGTTAATTTTCAAAATTTTTAATTTATACAGTATCTTCCAACGGTTTTCAACCTCTCCATGTAAAAAATATATCTCCTCTCAGTTATAAAAACTATCTCTTTCTCTCTATCACCCATCTCTCCCTCTCATCTCCTTCCCTTTTCATCCTTTCCACCCCCCCCTCTCTAAATAAAATATTTTTCCCAATATCACACATCAATCTAAAACCACTTTTCATATGTTGATTTAAAACTGCACTATCCACAAGTGTTTTTTAGCCTTCATATCATGTTCTCTTGTTTTATCTGATGAAAACACAAATATTATTGCTTGATGATGTTTGTTTTTGAAATGCGCATAATAAAATATATGGAACTCCTTTAACCATCTTTTGATCTTATATTATATATATATATATATATATATATATATATATATATATACTAGCGGAGCTACCCGGCTTCGCTAGGTGTTACAAAGCTTATTTAGAAAACAATAATATTAAAATTTTAATCGTTATTTAAAAAGTTCTCTAATTTAGTTTCTATTTTTTAGATCTTAACATTTATCTTTAAATGACTGAATGACTGATGAATTTAAAGAAAACTCGTTATAAGAACATTTAATTTATTTTACTGAAGTTCTTTTGGATACACAATGTTTTTTTGTTTTCCTTCTGGTGCGTACACGAATAAATCAGAAGGTTTACCGACGCGTGAGCAAGCCACATACAGCTGTCCATGTGAGAAGCATGGATTTTCTAAATTTAGTCCACACACTTGTAGCCATTGTCCTTGTGCTTTGTTGATTGTCATTGCAAAGGCGAGTCACACCGGAAACTGCAAACGTTTGAATTCGAATGGCGTATCTGTCGGAATCATTGGGATGCGTGCAACAGTACATCTTTAATTTTCCATTTAAAATTGTAGCTTCGATGATATTGTTCATCATCTTTTTCACTGAAAGCCTGGTACCGTTGCAAAGTTGTGGTGGATTGATGTTTCGGAGAAGGATGATAGGCTCGCCAATTTTCAATGTTAAAATGTGCGGTGGTATGCCTGGTAAATCAAGTGAATTCAAGAATTCAGTTGGATAATTGATAATTTCGTCTTGATTCATTACAGTATCGATGGACTTATACGTTGTCGCTTCGCCTGGTATTTTGTTTTGAATGCTGAAATTAATGGCATTGACATTGTTGTTTTTGGCTGCTAATATAGCACGTGCATTGAGCCACTGATGATTTTTGTAATGCTGCGCGATATTTGGGAAAACTTTGTGAATCAGTTCGTCTCTGGTTGCCGTGATTCTACAGAAGTTTGCTGGCAATGTCATACATTTTGTGGATTCATCGATTACTTTTTCCCATTCCCAATATCCAGCAATTGTTTTGTGAAACGTTCAGCGGATGCATCATTTTGTAGTTGTACACGCAAATTGGTTTTTAGAGTTAATTTCTGTACGTGTCGCCATAAAACTGATGATTTGAGACATGCATTAAGCTCATCAGCGGGTATTGATCGCAGTATAACTGGTAGAGTTTGTCGAAAATCACCAGACAATAAAATCTTTTAGTGTGTTATTAAGCGCTTCCAATGATTTTTTTGCGCTATAGTACATTCGTCCCATATAATGATTTTACCTGGATGGAGTACTTTACTTATACCAGAATTTTTGGTGATATTGCATGTTGGTGTCTCAGTGATTTGCATATTCAATGGCAATTTCAGTGCTGAATGTGCAGTTAGGCCACCATCCAAAAGAGTTGCCGCAATTCCAGATGATGCGATTGCCACTGCAATATTATTTTGTGATCGTATAGTTGCCAAAATAAGTGAAATGAGAAACGTTTTGCCTGTACCACCGGGCGCATCTATAAAATACAATCCGCCGCTTTGATTTGTAATTGCCTGCATAATTTTGTCATATACTATGCGTTGTTCTGGTACCAATTTCAGAAGATTCGTTTGAACAAATGTACCCAATTCGGCGACATCAAAGTTTGTTTCTCGTTACAAATCTCGATCGAAAATGTGATTTACAGATCGATTCGGCGCAGGCATTCCCAATTGTACCAGTGTTTTGTTAGCGATTGCTAAACATATGACCTCAATCGAAACCAATGCTTCATTATAAACGATTGGTGTGAATTGAATATTCAGATTTTGATTTGTTGCACGCAAACGATGTAGGATGTCTTCACTCGTGTAGTCTTTGTATTTTTCCCAAAGATCTTTTGGATTTGATGGGAAGCACGTTGTCAATATTGCGAATAACGTGCGTATTTGCTGTGGTCGAGCAGTATTCGATGCATCAGCGAGTGAAGTGCCCCAATGTCCATCATTTTCAAGAAGATTTAATTTTTGGCAAGCTTCACGATAAGTGGCACATACTTGACCGTTTACTGTTCTCAATTCTTGGAATGGTGTCGGTCCACGTACGTTGATTAACAATAATCGCAAGTAAAAGCATTCTGCATTATTTGGGTGAACTGTGTACACATGGCCTAACGCGTCGGTCGAATATAAATTGGGATGTCCTTCAACTACTTTACCCTGTTTGCGACGTTTAAACTTTTTCGTTGATGTATTCCATCTGTAATATGTTGGCACTTCAGAATAAAGTAGTGTCTTTGCAAACACATCTTCACTGCATAATGAGAAAAACGCAGTTAACGTTGTTGGCGGTGGTGTCAATGCCCTTGCACGTATATTTTCAGATGTGAAGTATACGCGCTGTCCATTTTCAAGGTGCACCGCCAAATGAACAACTGTTGGATGTCGATAATGGATTGGAAATGATAAAATGCGCCACACTGCTTCATTACTACTAATGTAGCGTCACAGTTGGTATTGGTCGATTTCATCGATAGATGAATTTGCATTGCATACTCCAAAAACTGCCATATCGCTTCCTTTGTTGATATATTTGCAAATGTACTTGATCGCTTTCACCGAATCGCAATACTCGACATTGATGTGTGCTTTGAACGTCTTTGAGAGTAACGGTGAATATGGTACAACCCAACGATTATCGACTTCAACATAATTGTTTCGTACTTTTAAAGTGATGGATTTGCCGCCATCTTCAGTTGCTCGTCTCACGATAGAGTGGATATCCGTCATTGCCAGTGATAGTCTCGGCAACTAAGTCTCTTGGGTATTGTTTCGTGCATTTCCCATCAGACATGCATGGTGAATTGTTGTTGAGTAAGCCACATGGACCATGAATCAAGTTTTTACTGACGAATTCAAATAAGTCTGGATCAACGTCGACATCTGGTATTTCTGCTGAGATTATTTGATCAATTTGATCTGGTGTGACTTTTTCAATTAACCAAATCAAAATGTGGGCATGCGGCAATCCTATTTTTTGCCATTCAATGAAAAACATCCAACAGCTTGTCTCTCCAAAAACATGATGCTTGACAATTAAATCCGTTAAAAATTTCAATTTTTGTTTGAGCACACGCGCTGTAATATCATGACGATCCGAAGACGATTGACCAGGTAACAAAAGTTCTTTAATTTCATCCCACGTAGGATTGCATGTGAATGTAATAAAAAGATCTGGACGGCCATATGCGCGAACATATGTCATTGCATCTTGTGCGTATTCATGCATGTGCCGTGGGCTCCCTGTAAATGTAGCCAGCAGTATGACCATTTTCCCCAATTCATTAGGATTCATATTGCCATCATTAACAATGGCATCACGTAAATGAATGTAATCTTCTGAACGTAGCTTGGTTTGATTCAATCGAATGTAGAGGAGTCGTTCGGTTTCGATTTTTGCATACATATCGACAATGTATGGATGGAACAATTGTCGACATTTCAAAATATGATTTTCACCGTTCTCACGAATCATTAATCTATATGAATAATAATTCATGGTACTGGCTTTCTTATTCGTTTCCTCATCTGTTTGTGGATTTCTCAGTTTGATGTTGAAATGATATCCATCTTCTCCTTGCCAAAATAAAATTGGATATTGCAAACCATCGTATGACCGATGCGTTTCTGAGACTCGCTGAACATCACCATTTCTGCGGTGAAGAATTATATCGCGCGAGTTAAATTCTTCACCTACAATAACGATTGGCACTTCATCAATTGTTGGTGCATTGTACTGTCTTTGATGTTGGCCAACAGGTGTTTTTTCTGCTCTAACTACAATTGTCTAGTCATCACTTGGCATTTGTTCAAGGGCAGCTCTGAACAATCGAATTAATTTGTTGTGTTGATTGAATAAAGTTTGTAATGCAGTAACAATTTCTCGTTTAGTTCCCGTATTGAATTTGCAACGTTGATCTATTTGGTCATCAGTGTTTCCCATGAAAGAAATTTGAAGAAATTTGTGATCTGCGTCCGGCAGTGGTAGTAGTGATCCAGCACGATGATAAATTTGCCCTTGCACTTTGAATGTTGGCATGTAATTCTCGCGCACGATATTTGTTGCACCGAACGATGTCATTTGGAAACATGATTTGTACTTGCGTATGTTTGCCAAGAAATGTTTAGATTCGCTTGTGTCACCTGATACTAACGTTGATAATGGTTCAGGCGGTGGATATAATTCTGGCAATTTCAGTTTTCCACCCGAGCAGCACATTCCTGGTGTTTCATTTTTTAATTTGAGGGCACCACAATACCCGCATAATTTATCCATTTTTCCAATAATCACACTTGGATGAAGACTGTAATCATAATTTGAATCGTAATGAAATGCACCAAGATTTAAATCAGCGTGCAGTATTCTTCTGGTGAGAGCATTGCGTAGTCGATTCGTTTCCACTCTTGCTTCCCGTTGCTCGTCTGTTTCAGATGAACGGGCTTGACAGTTCTTACTCGAACGGCTTGCAATCTTGCTTCCCGTTGCTCGTCTGTTTCAGATGAACGGGCTTGAGCAGTTCTTACTCGAACGGTTTGCCATCTTGCTTCCCGTTGCTCGTCTGTTTCAGATGAACGGGCTTGAGTAGTTCTTACTCGAACGGTTTCCAATCTTGCTTCCCGTTGCTCGTCTGTTTCAGATGAACGGGCTTGACAGTTCTTACTCGAACGGTTTGCAATCTTGCTTCCCGTTGCTCGTCTGTTTCAGATGAACGGGCTTGAGCAGTTCTTACTCGAACGGTTTGCCATCTTGCTTCCCGTTGCTCGTCTGTTTCAGATGAACGGGCTTGAGTAGTTCTTACTCGAACGGTTTCCAATCTTGCTTCCCGTTGCTCGTCTGTTTCAGATGAACGGGCTTGACAGTTCTTACTCGAACGGTTTGCAATCTTGCTTCCCGTTGCTCGTCTGTTTCAGATGAACGGGCTTGACAGTTCTTACTCGAACGGTTTGCCATCTTGCTTCCCGTTGCTCGTCTGTTTCAGATGAACGGGCTTGAGTAGTTCTTACTCGAACGGTTTCCAATCTTGCTTCCCGTTGCTCGTCTGTTTCAGATGAACGGGCTTGAGCAGTTCTTACTCGAACGGTTTCCAATCTTGCTTCCCGTTGCTCGTCTGTTTCAGATGAACGGGCTTCAGCATTGCGTAGTCGATTCGTTTCCAATCTTGCTTTCCGTTGCTCGTCTGTTTCTGAAGCTCGTAATGCATATTTTTTCCTTGCTTGAGGTGTAGATTAACCAATTGCTCGTCGTTTGGGAGGCATAATTGAATAGAAAATGGGTTGATTTCTGAAATATATATATATATATACAGATTAATCTACCGGAGTAAACGGTAGTGTCGGATCCATATAGAGAACTCAATGAAATCCGAGTGTGGAGGGATCATAAACAATTCATGTAGTTAATTAATGATGCAAAACAATAGAACAGAGTCAAAATAAGACATTGAAAAATAATGAAAAATTAAACAAAGAACATGTTATTCATATTAATATTGATTTATGCATCATCATAAAAAAAAATATATCTACATATACATATATACACATATATATATATATATACATATACACATATATACATACACATACATATATGCTATATTTTACAAATTATACTGAGATAAATGCAAACCTACCTCCTTCAGTTCTCTATCATCAGTGTAGAATGAGAAAACAGTAAAACAATTGTGGAAAAGGATGGTATGGTGGTTACAGTAGAGAAAGATAATTAGGTCAGACGAATGGACAGCAAATTTAAGTACAATAGATTAATATGAAGAACATGTTATTTGTTTAATTTTTCATTGTTTTTCAATGTCTTATATATATATATATATATATATATACACGTAGTAAATAGAGAGTTATTCCCCTTCCTTCCTGGACATACATACAAACAAACAAACATTCATTTTTATATATATAGATATATATATATATATACATTTTATCCATTCCCCTAAATCTAAAATTCCTGCTAGGGTTGGAATTAGTATTTCAATAATACTGAATCTTCTTTGTGGCCAAAAAACAAGGTCAATGTTGATCATATCTTCTAAGAAAAAATACCAAGATAGATATTTTTAGAAACAATCAACCGAACACCCCAAAAAACCTTGTATATACTATTCAAAGGGTGCCTCACAGCAGTCTGCTGCTACAACAACCATCCCCTGCCTCCTCCTCCTCCTTCTCCTTCTCCTATTGTCATATATATATATATATATATATATATATAGGAAAAACTATGACCCCGACGGCAGAGCTCAAGCCGTTTCGACGGCTATTTCTGGACTAAATTTAGTCCAGAAATAGCCGTCGAAATCATACTTTTTCCCATTTCCCACTCTACTACCCTAAGTATTGAGTACTCTGGTGCGTTATGGTTCATCTGGTTCCTTACCACAATTCCTTTGTTATATATACATATCTCTCTCTCTCTCTCTCTCTCTCTCTCTCTCTCTCTCTATATATATATATATATATATATATATATATATATATATATATATATATATATATATATATATATATATATATATATATATATAATATATATATATATATATATATATACATATATATACAATATATGTATATATACATGTATATGCTGCAAAGCATGCTCCCCGACGCTCTACTGATACATCCAATTATATATATATATATATATATATATATATATATATATATATATATACAGTATTAATAAATGGAAACTATATATATACTAGATATATACTAAAATGTTTTAAATTAATAACACAAGGAGTGTATAGCAACAAATAAAAAATCACTTATGCTTTGTATGTATACATTGTGTGTGGGAGTAGATATAATGTATATCTCTGAGTGAGTGAGTATATATATATATATTTATGTACCTTTGTCTATGTATATGTGATATACGATAGATAATTTCTCTAGCAATATATTTATTTTGTAGTGTTTAAATTCCAATTTTTAATATATTGATCTCAATTTTAAACTAAATATATAATCATAATTAAATAATGTGTAATTTCTCATATTATATATCTATATTCCATTCACGAATATTAATATTTCTAATTTTATTTATTCATTTCATGTCAATTGTTAACTCAACTTAATATACCATAACTTAAGGTTTTCGTTCTCTCCCCTCTCTCTATCTATGCATATCTCTCTCTTGAGCTCTTTCTCTGTCTGATGTTTTGATATCTCCCCGTTGTTTTTCCCCTGTTCTCTTTTCTTTTTGCTTTCTTCTTTTTCTTTATCTATCTTTCCCTTTCTTTTTCTCCACGGTTCTCTCTCTCTCTCTCTCTCTCTCTCTCTCTCTCTCTCTCTCTCTCTCTCTCTCCATCTCTTTACTTACTCTTAACACTATGACTTACTAAAGTAAACAAACCACTATCCGGATGGCCTCCAAAACAACGGTCACCTTTTTGAAAGGGTATGTCAATTATCTATTTGTAAAACTGTTATATATTGTATTTTGTCTGAGGAAGGCATACCATGATTTAATGAAATATATATAATGAAATAAATATGGTTTTATAAATATAGTTTCCATTTATTAATACTGTATATCTACTCCAAATATTTATCGAGTGCTTTATATCAGTTATAATAATATTTGCTTGTTGTATCCCAACAATTTAAATTGAACTTTTGCATATACTCTGCTCCTGTATTGTTGAGCGCTTTACATTATAACTGAAAAATGGAATTCTTTAAGATCTCTTCTTCTCTAAAAGACATACCTCTACCTAGGTATAAAGATTTTATTAAACAATTAATAGAAAAATCAGACACCTTTATAAGAAGAATCAGGTGGCGTGCTTTCTATTTCGATAAATCTAATCTAAATGAAAATGTTTCAAATCTGGATAAAATCTTCAAATCTAAAAAAATCCACCCCCCAACAAACTATAATGGATTTTGAAAATGATATCATATCTATCATCGAAAGCATCAAATTCAAAAACAACTTCAAAGGCCAAGATTACTTAAGATATTAAGGATAAGATTGAAAACTTGGAGAAAACGGAGAAAATTCTAGTCAAGTCGGACAAAACTAATAAGCTTTACGGAATACAAAAGGACATTTATTTACCCTACATTGAAGGAATTAAGGAAGAAATATAAAGTAGCAAATAAGGACGAACTTGAAAAACTGAATACAGATGCCTCTTGTATAATACATGAACTAGACATTGAAAATAAAACACAACCTTTCATGCCAAGGAAACCTAAGATCAATATGAAGGATCATAAAAGAAACTTTGAAAATGATTTACCAGTCAGATTAATTGCACCATCTAAATCTGACCTGGGCAGACTTCGCAAAAATATTCTAGATAGAATAATACAACAAATTAAGATTTTACCTAATTTATCTTACTTAAAATTATGAAAAGGGACTAGTGAGGTTATCGATTGGTTTAAAGAAATTAAATATAACTATAATAATAAGTTTATTCAGTTGGATATTGCTAACTACTACTCATCTATCACTCCTAATCTACTGAATAAGGCACTAACTTACGCATTTAAACATACAGACCTAACTAGCAATGAAATGCACATTATATTATCGGCACGGAAAACATTAATAGAATTTAATAACCAACTCTGGACTAGGGCAGATAGAAATAATAATTTCGACATAACCATGGGATCTTCAGACTCAGCTCAGGTAACGGACCTTGTGGGCCTTTTTATAATTAATTCTCTACATAGAAAAATACCAGGGGTAACTGGAGGCTTATATCGTGACGACATGCTTTTACTTATAGAAAATAATAGGTGTGAACTAAATAGAAAAAGAAAACAAATTATACAATTTTATAATTACCTTAATCTAAAAGTAGAAATAGAGAATAACCATAAAATAGTCAATTTTCTAGATGTAACACTAAATCTCAACACATGTCTTCATTATCCATTTCACAAACTAAATGAGAACTTAAATTATGTCAATTTTAACTTTATTCACCCCAGATCCGTTAAGAATACTATAGTGAACTCGGTTCAAGAACGAATCTCAAAAATTTCCTGTAATAAGAATATATTTGATGAAAAAGCACATTATTACAACGAAGCGTTAGGTAGAGCGGGGTATAGAAATAAAATTAAATACATCGATAATAATAATAATATACAAAATAACCAAAATAATAACAACTTTAATTATGGTAACAATTTCAACAACTATAATAGAAAATATTACAATAACTCCAAAAGCTGAAAAAGAAATAGAACTAGGAATA
This sequence comes from Eledone cirrhosa, assembly GCA_964016885.1. Lineage (NCBI taxonomy): Eukaryota > Metazoa > Mollusca > Cephalopoda > Octopoda > Eledonidae > Eledone > Eledone cirrhosa. Next base: position 23,502,319 of record OZ024749.1, on the reverse strand, counting down.
TATTATGGTTCGCTCC
>OZ024749.1:23444803-23494803 GCA_964016885.1 Eledone cirrhosa | reverse complement strand
TGCTGGCCTTGTGCCAAAAAGTAGAAACAATTATTTAACTGTACAATTAGAGCTAAAAGTTTCATATGCTGAACATGTCATAATCTGACCTAGATACGTTCATGGAATGAGTAAATGAGGCATATATTTTTTTAATGTAGTCCATGGAGGGAAACAATTACGTTATTAATTAGAAGATTTGAAATAAATGCATGATAGCTTTCACAGTTTTCGCACCACTTCTTCATATTCAGAAAATGAATTTTTCAGCCCAACATCGTAAACTACAACAATAATAACAACAACTAACACCAACAACAACAACATAAGATAACAATAACAAAACAAACGATAATAATTACATTAAAACAAAAACACAACACCATTGAAATTATAATTTAGTCCTGATTAAAAGGCGGTGAAATATTTCTAAAAGGTTTGAACACTTCATCCCTAAATCCATAATTCATTCCTAAACAGAACCAGAAGAAGGCTATAACATACTCCTAAATTATGTATCGATTAAACAAATAGAAAAATTACGAGAAGATTAATTATATTACAGAGAAATTCATTGATTTTACCATCTTCGGTGACATATTCTTTACTATTTTATTTACACTTTTTTGGCTTTTTGGTGAGGTTATTTCGTAATATTTCTTGAACTAGAAGTGAAGAATTTACTGTGAGTGCGAGAAGGAGAGGAGAAGAGAGGGTGGGTATAATGAGGGAGAAAGTGTGGTTGAGAAAGGAGAAGGGGAGGAGAAGAGAGAATGAATGTAATGGCAGAGAAAGAGTAGCAAAGAGAGAGGCGAAGGAGAGAAGAGAGGGTGAGTGTAATGAGAGAGGGAAAGAGTGGTAGAGAGAGAGGAGAAGAGTGAGAATGCCGGTGCGAAGGAAAGCAAAGGAGAAGCGATGAGCGTGAGAGAGAGATTAAAGCAGAGGGTGTGAGGAAGAGCAACAGAAGGAGTACGAAGAGAGGTGGGGAGAGCGGAGAAGTGAGACGGAGTGAGAAAGAGGGGGGTGAAGAAGCGGGAAGAGGAAGAGGGGAAAGCTCATGGGGAGGTGAGGAGAAGGGGTGGGTGAATGAGAAGTGAGGAAGAGCGATTGAGAAAAAGAGGGAGAGAGAGGGACATGGAGGAGAGGAAAGTGAGAGATAGTGAGGAAGAGAGGACGAGAAGAAGAAGAAGAAGAAGAAGAAGAAGAAGAAGAAGAAGGGGGAGGTGTAGGTGGAGTGGGTGAGTGAGAAATGAAAGAAATGAGGGAGAGAAAGACGATTGAGAGAAGGGGAAGGAGAAAGTTATAGAAAATAGGAAAAAGAGAAAAAGAGAGATTTTGTTTATGTGTCGCCTCTAGAATGTTCATGAACATAAGAAGAAAAAAGGAAGAAATGTGAAGGTGACAAGAAAGGAGCAGGTAATTCACCTATTAGTAACATGTTTGTGAACCATTACACAAATAGTGGCTGTAAGGAATTAAACGAATCACCTTTTAATCTTGTTGCTAAATTTGAAATCTGGTTAATTAAACTACCGTGCTCTTTTAATTAATCACGCAGTTAATTGGCCTCTACTTTAAATGAATATTGTTCACGCTTTGTTTTATGTATTCATGCATATATATATATGTATATATATATATATATATATATATATATATATATATATATATATATATATATATATATACATATGTGTATATATACATCTTTGTGTGTATATATTTGCCTCTCCTTTTCTATATATGTATATATAATGATAAGAAACGAAAGGAGTTGTATGTATATATATATATATATATATATATATATATATATATATATATATATATATATATATATATATATATATATATATATATATATATATATATATATGTGTGTGTGTTTGTGTGTGTGTCTTTGTATGTATAACTCCCACGCTGCTATCTACACTAGCTAAATTCAACACTCAATGCTGGAAATACTGTTGTACCCGAAATGCAAATTCTATTTTGATAGTTTCTAAATTCACACATCTCACCTATGGAAATTTCTTCAGGTGTCATGCCGTCTTGAACACCACAATTTGCAAAAATTCAAAAACAGCATCAATCGTTCACTTTTCTCTACTTGGATTATGTTCTGACTTGTCTTGTCCTTTTCCATTTTAAGTAACCCTTTGAATTTTAATGGCTTTATTGCCCTGCTTCATATCAGTAAATATAAAAAGAAAATACTCTAAATTTATGCTTGTTTCACTGGCATTAAGAAACTTAGAATGCAAGATTGATTATAAGGAAGCCATGTGAAATAAAATGTCTAGTACAAGAATATGGCTTACTTCGATGTGTCGGAATCGCACTGCCAACCATTGATTTATGGTTCCAAATCGCAGCTCTTGAACCCATTGGTCTTGCTCTTTCATTTTATGGAATAACTTCTCGTTTTCCTGGTGCTAACCAGAGATCTAAATGATACAGATGAATCACAACGTTTGTTAACTTTCCAATGTTGTTTTAGGAGATTCTGTCGTTGCTCCTTGTAAACTATATCAAGGCTGAGATTACCATTTAAATTATTATTTTCAAAATAATTACTGTTTTGTATTTTCTATTATATATCTTGTGTTGACGCTTCAAGCACTGTCTGTTTGCGTAATTTTAACATTGGCATATGGCGACCTTGATGTTTTTTTCTTTTTGCATGATTTTTTTTATGTATGTCTCTATTCTTTCTATATTCTTGTAGGAAAATAAATTGTTTACGATAGTGAAACTACGTCAGTCATCACAGTGAAGAGCACCACTTCTGAAAACTTCAAGAGTGAGTGGATGTGGGGTTGTCAATGGCTGTTTGGTAATTGACAAAGTCGTTTGCACGTCGGAAGAGATATGCAACTGCTCGCTAAGCTAGAGTATAACGAGGTCGCCTTAGCCTTTTCTCATTTCGAGGATGGTAAATAAAATATCAGTCAAATAGTGGAATTGTTACTTCCACCTATGTCTCTTTTTCGATGTCCTACTTCTCTTTTTCCCTCTATCTCTCTTTCTCAAATTCTCACTCCCTCTCTCTCTCACTGTCCTTCTCTCTCTCTCTTTCTCTCATTCTCTCTCACTGTCCTTCGCTCTCTCTATCTCTTTCTCTCTCTCACTCACGCTCATGCTCTTTCTCTCTCTCAGCTGTGATTCAATCTGGAGATGGATTCGCTAGGTTTTAAATGCCGAAGATGCGAAGGCAGCTCGTGCGTTGGAAGGACGCCCCTACGATTTCATCAGCATTTAAATGACATCTTTTTCTCACATTACCTTAACAACAACAAATACTACTTTGCAAGTTAATATAGAATATAATGCTGTAGAAATAAATCTTCCATCACGTCGACAGTCTTGTGGAATTGTCGTTAAGCATTGCAAAGCCTTGTGATCTCTTGAAGAAAGTCTCAAGGATACAGTGTATATTATATATATAATAATAAAGTCTTATGTGCTCAAGCAAAGAGATTTTATAAAGACACAGCTTATATAATAGAGTAAAGCCCCCCCCTAAAAGTTGGAAAAAGAAGTTGCCATCGTCCACTCTAAATTTTCATCCTGGCCGATGACAACAGAGATATTTCCGTTTTTAAGGGTCTTCACTCTATTCTGTAAGGCATGTTTATAGTATCCTGCTCTTGAGGGACATCATCCTCTCTCTCTCTCTCTCTATCTCTCTCTCTCTCTCTCTCTCTCTCTCTCTCTCTCTCTCTCTCTCTCTCTCTCCATATATATATATATATATATATATATAAACAACAACTATTATGCCTCATATCATTGTACCTTATTCTTTATCTGAAGAGAAAACAACATCTATGATTTTGTATTCGAAATACGTATAATAAAATATATGGAACTCTTATAGCCATCTTTATTTCATCTTTATTATATATACTCCAGTTCTACCAACTGTTGAGTGCTACTTACCTGATATATGCATAGTGTTATTATTCTACAATATTACTCACCTTCTATATATATATATATATTGTATTTTGTCTGATGAAGGCATACCATATTTTAATTTGGTATCCCTGAAATATGTATAATGAAATAAATATGGTTTTATAAATATAGTTTCCATTTATTTAATATCGTATATATATATATATATATATATATATATATATATATATATATATATATATATATATATATATATATATATATAGTTATAGGAGTAACCAAAGAGTGCTTAGAAATACATTGTTTTATTAGCTAACAGTGTTTCATCAATACCCCATGGCAGGAATCATCAGAGCCTATAAACAAGAGTATATCAATAGTTGCATGCTCCATCGAGCTGCATCACCAGATAAAGGTTAAAGAACCAGCAGGGGTGTCCCGAGGCCAGCTCTATATGGAAAAAGACAGAATACATGATGCACATAATGTCATAATGTGTCCTAAAAAAATTACATCAAAAATAAAAAATTAAAAATAACACCAAAAATATATCACTTAAATGGTGCAATAGATGATAAAGAGATGGGGAGAGGGTAACAAGGGAGGATTGTGGGTATTACTCAGCATTACCAGAAACAATAAAAAAATAATAATAAAAAAGTACGAAAATAGAGGGATAACAGAAGAAATAAATAAAAAAAATACAAAACAATAAAGGAACATAAGGCCCGAAAATCCCCCAAAATATAAAACGAAGCAAAGCATAGATACATCAAAGCACAAGCAGCGCAAAAACAGCATATTAATAAATGGAAACTATATTTATAAAACCATAATTATTTTATTATATATATTTCAAGGGCAACCAAGGCAAATTTTGGTACGCTTTCATCAGATAAAATACAAAATTTGTTTTATAAATGTTGACATACCCGGGGAAAAACAACCTTGACGGTTGGATGTTCTCTGGATAGTCAATATATATATATATACATATATATATATATGTATATATATATATATTTATATATATATATATATATATATATTTAAACGGAAATAATGAAACGAAATTTCATTTCCCACGCTTAGTACGGCTGTTACTTAAATATAAGTATGTACACGTACATACATATATGTATACAGACGTACAGTAATATGTATACATATATACATACATGCACACATACATATATGTACGTATGGATTCACCGAACATTTATTATAATGCTCGGTGTGTTTGTAAACAAACATCCCGTATTAAGCCGTAGTGTCTAGCAACCATCGTTGCTCTTTTGTTCTACACTGACAAAGGAACCCTGTACTAGTTTCAAGCTTATTAGCTATCGTCAGCAACGTATACCTTCAACAATCTGGCAGGAAGGTATACGTTGCTGACGATAGCTAATAAGCTTGAAACTAGTACAGCGTTCCTTTGTCAGTGTTGAACAAACGAGCAACGATGGTTGCTAGACACTACGGCTTAATACGGGATGTTTGTTTACAAACACACCGAGCATTATAATAAATGTTCGGTGAATCCATACGTACATATATGTATGTGTGCATGTATGTTTATATTTATACATACTACTGTACATCTGTATACATATATGTATGTACGTTTACATACTTATATATGTATTTATATATATATATACATATATATATATATATATATATATATATATATATATATATATATATATATATATATATATATATATATATATATATATATATATATAATACAAAGACGATTTGTTAAAATTTCACTATGTTTATCGCTTACAGTAACTTCACGTTACACTTACTGGTTATATGTTTGTATATATATATGTATGTTCTTCTAGTTTTATAATTTCACAATTTTTTACCAATAGAGAGAGAGTCGGTTTCTAACATAGACACAAGACTCTCTAATTGTAATTTACACAACATTAACTAGGTAGATATATATGCATGCATGTGTAGATATGGATGTTATTGTATGTTTGGATGTGTATGTTTTGAGTTGTATCTGTGCATGTGTATATGCTTTGTATCAGTACATGTGTATATGCTTTGTATCTGTAGATGTGTATATGCAGTTATTAGATGCAACATTTTTAGAATGTTTTACATATTTTTACTGTTCCATTAATGGATTGCATGTATGTAGGTAGGTATGTATATATATATGTATGTATGTATGTATGTGCCTTTGCTCAATATAAAAGCTTCACGGCACAGGCATTGCTTTATATCTGGAGATCTCTCTGCACTTGTCGTCACATGGTACCATGGGCCCAGCACTATGTGTCAATAATTGTCACAAGTGTAGTGTTTGTACAAGAGTTTTCAAGTCGCTGGCTGACTAAAAAGTCACACTCGTTCAGTGCATCGGTAGGGTTCTCCTACATGGATATAAAGTAGTGGCCGTACTCGAAAACGAGTTGGCAGCCACCATATATACTTGTACGTATGTAGGTAGGTATATATGTATGTATGTATGTAGGTAGGTAGGTAGGTAAGTAGGTATGTATGTATGTAGGTAGGTAGGTAGGTATGTATGTATTTATGTATGTATGTATGCGTATGTATCTTCTCAGCACATGAAAGTCTAAAATTCTTCTTTTCTTCTTCTTCTTCTTCTTCTTCTTCTTCTTCTTCTTCTTCTTCTTCTTCTTCTTCTTCTTTTTCTTCTTCTTCTTCTTCTTCTTCTTCTTCTTCTTCTTCTTCTTCTTCATTATAATTTATCCTACGATGATGATGATGATGGGGATGCTGAGTATGGCGATATTGATGATAATGATTGCGATCATGATGATGATGATGCCGATGATGATGATGCACGAACACGACCATAACAGTGCATACATCTCACAAACGACTGTCAAATGTAATTAATTGACACGAAATCAAACTATCACGTGTTACATTATTGTATCTAATCTGGGCATATATCTACATTTATGTATGTGCTGTAATTAACAGGTGTATTATATTGATATATTACATATGGTGTAGCAATGTCATTATAAACATATTTGGTTTGATTTCAACTAAGAACGGAAAGTCTTCAGAGACAAAGAAGATCAGATTTTGTTCTATTTTGAATATTTTCAGATTTTCTTTGCTCTGCTATTCCTACGTTACAACGTCATCGCCATTTTGATTTCATATCTTTTATTTATTCATTTTTTTTTTTTTTTGACAGGCAACTGTATTGAGGCGATGGATTGGTACTATCGGTAGAACATTAGACATGTTTTGCAGCATATAACCAGGTCCGTTTATGTTCTTCGTTCAAATCTTTCCGAGTAGAGGTTCGCCTTTCTTTCTTACGGGTCGATAACATACCCAAAATTGTTGGCCTTGTGTCTAAATTAGAAACCATTATTTAACAGCTCTGTAGAGCGTCGAATATATTTGGCGGCACATAGTTATGCCTCTTTACATTCTGAGTTCAAATCCCGCAGAGGTTAGCTGTGTTAGCTTTGCCTTTCATCCTTACAGGGTCGAAAGATTAAAGCACCAGTAATGCCCTGAAGTCGATTTTTATCGACTTTCTTCTCCTCTCTCTCTCTCTATATATATATATATATGTACAGAAGTCTAAAGTCTGTCATAAGCCAGAAGGCTCATTTGGTCAGCGCTTAAACCGGTTTCATGGCTTCAAGACTCCACTACGGACAGGATGCCAGTCCATCGCAGGATTGGACCCCCAGCTTTTCCTGGTACTCATTTCTAGCTGAGTATATTTCTAGCTGAGTATATTTATTTATGTTTTTAGAGTAACAAGGGCAGACAGAATTCTATAAACAGGTTCCGGATGGCATACCATTCCTTGTCATTACGTTTCTCTTAAGCTAACAGGTGTCTATAAAATCAGTGGGGGGTCAGTCATGGTCCATAGAATTAAAGAAAAGGGAGATTCTTTAAAAGCTAAAGTCATTAAGGTTCTACTAAGTGACAAAGGTCTAGAGAATTCTGCAGACAGATTCAAAATACTGAGTGCATATCTTACTATTATCTTCGAACTTCTCTTAAACTAATCAACTATATGCCAAAAATCAACAGACACATTCACAAAAAAACAAAAAACCACATACTCACTCACACACTTACGCGCAACCATAAACACACACACAAACACATATACACACATAAAAACACACACACATATATAAAAATATATATTCATGTACATACACATACATACACACATACATACATACATACATGCATATATATATATATATATATATATATATATATATATATATATATATAAAAGTATATACACATATATACACACACACATATATATATATACACATACATACACACATACACATACATACACACACACACATATATACACAAATAAATACACTCACACGCATACATACAAACACAAATATACATGTGTATACATATACACACAAATACATATAGACATATATACATACACATACACATACACAGACACATATACACACACACACACACATATATATATATATATATATATATATATATATATATATATATATATATATCCAGGGGGTGTAACTTGGAGTTACTGCATGTTCACCCGGGAGAGCACTCGATGTTTAGGTTCACTTCTGTGATAAGGTGTAGAGCTATACAGAGTGTAATATATTGAAAGGATAACAAGAACGATTTATTACCCCTTCATTGAATTTATTGGTAGGTGACACACGTTTCGCCATTGATCAACTCAATATTCGATCTCTATCGATGCTAGCCGACTCAATAATCGACGGCTCGACGGACCCTTTAAAATGCTATAAGAAAATGAAATCATTTTAAAGGGTCCGTCGAGCCGCCGATTATTGAGGCTGGCAGGATCGATACAGATCGAAACTTAACCTGATCAGTGGCGAAACGCGCGTCACGTACCAATAAATGCAATGAAGGAGTAATCAATCGGCCTTGTTATCCTTTCAATATATATATATATATATATATATATATATATATATATATATATATATATATATATATATATATATATATATATGCATATATATAAACATATATATATATATACATATATATGATATATATATAAACATATATATATACATATTTATATTCAGATATACATACGCATATATAGAGAGATGGAGAGAAAGAGATGGATAGTGAACAGACCAGCTTATAATATCATAACTTCTCTGATATCCCCACCATCGCCATAACAATCATCATCAGTATCTACCGCCATTATCGATATCGATATCATTGTCAAAAACCCAAACATTCCAACTAACATGTCAAACACCAATACTGTAATCCAAACAAACAGTACAAAACAAATAAAGAAAAATATAAATGCCATAACAAAAACATCAAATGTTATATATAAAACAAATCAATCAGAAACCAAACAAGGCAACAGTTGCCTAGTGAAAAAATAAAATATGAAATCAAAATGGCGATGACGTTGTGAGGCATGCATTGCCGAGCAAAGGAAATCCACAAAGATTCTGATATTTTGTAGAGAGAAAGAGTGAGAGAATAGGAAAGAAGAAAGAGAGAGTCGAGTGGAGAGAAGAATGAGAGAAAAACAAAGAGGTTGGTTGAATGAAGAATGGATATATTTATAAGTATGAAGCATTGTCAGTGTTTAGGTAAAGAAAACATAAAATGAAATAGAAGAAGAAGAAGAAGAAGAAGAAGAAGAAGAAGAAGAAGAAGAAGAAGAAGAAGAAGAAGAAGAAAAACAAGAACAAGAACAACAACAACAACAACAGCAAGAACAACAACAACAACAAGAAGAACAACAACAATATGGTGATGGTGAAGTAGAGGAGGAGGAGGTTGAAAATTAAACATCAGATAAATGAGCAAGGATATTTCAATGTTCTTTTCTTAAAAAAATACATGGAAAACATGTTTTAACTTGTAAACATTTATACAGCACAGCGTGTGTATACACGAAAACATTTGCATGCTCACATTCCTACATAGAAGTCCATATATATATATAAACATATACGTGTATATATATATATATAGATATAAACATATACGTGTATATATATATATATATATATATATATATATGCACATGTATGCATATATATGCATATGTATATATATGTACATGTAAATACACACGCACACATCTATCTATCTCTCTCTCTCTCTCTCTCTCTCTCTCTCTCTCTATATATATATATATATATATATATATATATATGTAATTGAAATATAATCTATAGATATATAAAACATTATATTATGTTGCATGATATGTTGTACTATATTGTACGTATATTTGTGTGTATACCTTTGTTTATACTAGTGCATATATGCATATAGTTATGTACGTATGTATACATGTATTTATAAATGTATGTACGTATGTATGTGTGTATACATGTATGATAACATGCATATAGATTACCATAAATTGCCACAAAATAATGTAAAGCAAATTATGAAGACATATAAGAGACACAAAATATTGTTTATGTAAAGAATTACTCCAACAAATTTGTTCAAATTTTTGACGTGTAGACATTTCTTTGTCAACATACATTTTGGCTGAAATATAAACACGCCAATTTCGATATCAAATGGAAGCTATTGAATCACGCAAAACCATACAAATAATGTTGAAAACATTGTTATCTATATGTTTCTAAAAAACTAGAAATTATTTAACATCCCTGAAATACAGGGTGAGTCATATCTAACAGGGCAGTCAAGCGTTTATATTACAAATGATATTTACTAAAATTCTGGTCATAGATTATGCAATTATAAATACATTAAACAAAAATATTAAAAAATATAATTTATAAGTAAATGTTCGAATAGTAAACCCCATTCCTCAATACATTTAGATACGGATGTTCAAAAATATATTTGCGTATCTTGACATACGATTCACAAATAAACTTGTCTGTTAGTTCTGACTCACCCTGTATGTTATCTAGATATTGCAAACATGTGTATTTTTGCAGAATGATTCGTTAGCCGTTCAGAATAAATACTTCGCGGTCATCATACCCGTTCTCAGTCTCAGAAGTCAAATTTCCAGATCGATAAATCAAGTAGTCATCCTCTACGTGCCTCAGACTCACTTTTTTTTCCTCTGGAGGGAATCGGCTGTGTTTAAACTTGTACTCGGTTAGGCTCCGACAGATTTAATTATGCATCATTCACAATGTTTTACTACCATACGTTTACCAATCAATCAGGCGGTAAATCACCATTCAGTAGCGAAACTTCTTTTTCAAGTCACCAGTATGTATTTTCACAGGATAACTACAATGTAGCAAAATAAATTGGTTAATTTCGTAAAGGAAATTATATTCATGTTCACGAGTAATGGACAGTTGCAATATATGCAAGAATTCCTTGAAGTGCCTGCTAATGTTTCTGTGTTATATATTGCAAAAATAAAATTATGATGATATATACTATACATGATATATTATATAATATATACTACATATACTATACCTAACATACTAGATATAATATATATTATATACGAGATATACTATATATTATATACAATATATACTATATATACGATATATTATATGCGAAATATACTATATAATTTACACTACATATATTATAAAATAAATCAAATTTTATATATTATATATAGTTATGTTATATATCGGATATAATATATAGTACATAGTATATATATTGTATATTGTTCACTAGCTATACTATGTATTATATAATATATATATATATATGTATATATATATATATGTATATATATATATATGTATATATATATATATATATATATATATATATATATATATATATATATATATATATATATATATATATATATGAAAAGTGTAATTTTCTACACAAAACGAAGGTTATAGAGAAAATTGAGGTTGGTAATGGCACATGGAATATATTGTCTTGTTCCAGTGCCATTTTATTTTCCGGATTTTCATATATACTAACCAACGCAAATCCGGAAAATGGCACTGGAACAAGACAATATATTCCATGTGCCATTACCAACCTCAATTTTCTCTCTCTCTCTCTCTCTCTCTCTCTCTCTCTCTCTCTCTCTATATATATATATATATATATATATATATATATATATATATATATATATATATATATATTATATACTACATACATACATCATATTACGTAGTAGATATATATAATCAAGTTGTCAAAAGAGATGATACTTTTAAGGTGATTGTTACCTGAATCTTATCTGCTAATGAAACAGGTGTATATATATTCAGTCAGGCCCACGTGTTGCAACTATAGCCGTCAGCGCAGCCACCAAAAGATGTTAATACAATACAATACAACGTCTATATATATATATGAAAAGTAAGTTTCTACACAAAACGAAGGTTATAGAGAAAATTGAAGTTGGTAATGGCACATGGAATATATAAGAGACAGAATACTTTTTTGTGAAAAAACATATAATTTTATAAGGTAAAGAAAGAATAAAGGGTATAAAAAATGACCGGTTTCGATGGGTCTGCAAAAGCCATCTTTTCAAATGTTGATTAATATTAAGAAAATTAATAAGATGAAGAGTTAAACTTTGAGATTTGAAAATTCAAGTATAAAATTCAGTGTGGGATTTCATAGTAGTTTTCATCTTGGTAGCAGCAAGTTGCCCGCTGTGTGTCCCTTTCTGGTAGTGAATGAGGAATTATTTGTGGGGAGTGGGTTTTTTTAAGGTCAGATTTAGCAATGGCCAGATGGCCAGCTGCTGGTCAGTGAGAGGGTGGATGCAATATGCATACATATATCTCCCTGTGGTCGGTAGGAGAGGGGAGAGTGATAGAAAGGGATTTAGTGCACTTATACCTATATATACACATATCCTCATCCACACACACATACATATACATATACATACATATACATATATATACATATATATATATATACACACACATATACATACACACACACATACACATACATACACACATACATACACACACACACATATACACATACACACATACAAACACACACACACATATATACACATACACACACATATATATACACACACACACATATATATACATACACATACATCTAGATACACGCATACATACACACACACATACATACACATACATATACACATCAACATGCACACACATACACACACACACACATACACATACACCCACACACATAGAGAAATGGCCTCCAAATATATATATATACATACATACATGCACATATATTTTTTCCATAATATAAGAAGTTAGAACAGTGAAATTAAAATACAAGTCATTCTGATCACATTGAGTTCTTCATGTAGATTGGGCCCCGCAACCGACAGTGGTGAATTATGTGTGCGCATATATATATAGATATATGTGTGTGCACGTGTAGGGTTTAACCTGGATGTGTTGGTCACACAAAGGCATGGTCTGTCAACGAATAAACCTGATTCTACAGAATTGGTCTCTGGTCTTTAATAGTAGTGATAATTATATACATGCACACATACACACACATATCTGTCACTCCGTGCGTATGTGTGTTTATATTTTATGACAATTCTATTGGGGTGATAACCCGTTTAGTTTTGGTTTAAATTTGTTAAGGAATAGATTTTCTTTGTTTATTCTTTGTTGCTGTGTGAACGAATCTGAGCACTTGTAGAAGGGGAAGATTTTAAAGTTGGGTAGTGTCATTCCTGCGCAGTTCGCAATATGGCTGCCCAATGGGATTCTTCTTGTGTTAGCGTCCCGGATTTGTTGGCGGTGGATGGACATTATTTTGCGTAATGAGTTGCCCGTCTGTCCTATGTAGTTGTGTTTGCACCCACCGCAAGTTATTGCGTAAATCAAGTTCTCCGAGTTGCAGGTGAAATTATTTTTTACTGTAAATGTTTGGCCATCTTTAAATGTAAATTTGTGTCCTTCAGTGAGGTAGAGGCACGTTCCACAGTTGGTTCTACCACATTTGATAACTGTAGGTTGAGGATTGGTTTGGGTATATTTGGTCCAGTGAGAATGCGTTTTAGTGATTTGGGTTGTCTTTTACTTTTAAGGATCTTGTGTGTTTCAAGAATAGACTTCATTTTTACATCTTTAAGTAGGATGGGGAGGTTTTTGTGTAGGTGATCAAACATTTCAGTATTTCTGGGGTTGAAAGTGGATACATATGGCAGGGTGTTGAGTGTGGTTTTCTGTTTTGGATTGTTAAGTTGAAGGGGATTTAGGTGTTTTGCCCTGTCTATTCCATTGTTGATTATTTCAAGTGGGAAGGCTCTTATGATAAGGGTGTCTTTTAGTTCCTTTAGTCTTTGCTCCCGTTTAGGTGGATCTGATACTATGGTACATATACATTTGGCCAAATTGTAAGGAATGTTAAGTTTTGTATGTTTTGGTATATATAATTGGTATTGGATGCTTAACGCGTCCGTATGCGGTAGGCCGTTTGAACACTCGATGCTCTCATAGAGAAGAGTATGATATCACAGAAAAAAAGAGAATCAGTGTTGCGACGAATGGAATTTATTGGACATATTACAATCGTTTCTCTCGCGACCAGCTCGAGGCACGATCGATGTGATCATCGAACCTGACTCTGCAAATCGCAAAGTCCTCAAGACGTATCTGAGGACCTTGCGATTATAGGTATATATATATGTGTGTGTATATATATATATATATATATATATATATATATATATATATATATATCTAAGGCGGGTAACATTCCCGAGATCCATGGACGAGTTCTCTCCAGCGGTCTCTGTCCCTCATTATCGCTGCCATATGCTGCATCTCCAACAGACCAGTGTCTGTCCTTAGGGCATCAACATATGTTAACCTTGGTCTTCCTCTTCTAGTGTGTCCATGTAGGGGCTCCCAAAGGAGCACTGAGTGCAATGTCAACTCTGGATGTCGGTGAGCATGTCCAGCCAACCTCAGTCTTCTCTGTGTCACTTTTGAGCTGAATTTTGGGATGCTCCCATACAGCTCTGAGTTTTTCATCCTCAGTGTATACTGATTAATGTTCAGAGCAAGGCCTGGGCGGCGTGTCACAGCTTGAGGTCGGTGTGGAAGTCGGACCTTCGTAGAGACCTGAAAATCCGCCTCTTCATTGCTGTAGTGGAGTCTGTGCTGCTGTATGGGTCTGAGACTTGGACACTGACCAAGAGACTCACTCAGATGGTGGATGGGTGCTACACGAGAATGCTGAGGATGGCTCTGAACATATATATATATATATATATATATATATATATATATATATATATATATATATATATATATATATATATAAATATATATATATATATATATATATATATATATATATATATATTATATATATATATATATATATATATATATATATATATATATATATATATATATATATATATATATATATATATATATATATATATATATATATATATATATATATATATGTATATATATATATATATATATAGTAATAATAATAAATTTGAAGACTAAAATCCAAAGAGGACTCGATAAGGATAAATATATATCAAATATATAAGAACCGTAGAGCAAATATTTATTAAAATAACAGATTAAAATTTAAGCAAAGAATCGCTGCTTTCACCCTTAACGGGATCTTCAGAAACTAACAAAGTCAATCTGTAAACGCAGAAGTGTATATTTCAAAAAATGTTGCAACCGGAGGAAGACTGGAAGACGATACTTTGGTTCGTGGAAACGTTCGCTGGCAAAGAACGGGAAAAAACGAATAAGATATATCATTAATAGGAGCGGTGAAAAACGAATTAGGCGCAAAGACAGAACCACGTTTATGGTATAAAAGAGGTCGTAGACTAATGTTCCCTTAGGTGGTTCATAGAGACGTTCTCTGGCAATGAACGAAAAACACGAAGATAGTACGCCATATGTGGAGCGTGGAGAACAATAGCACGCAAAGACAAAACCACGTAAAGACCATCGTCACGGTACAAACCACCGCCCGCGTTGGGGAATTTGTCCTTGATAGGGAAAAGAAGGAAAAGGCCGATAAGATCAGTAACCTCCGCAGAATCACTGGCGCCCATACTCACGTCGAATGGGATACTATTGGATGTTTTACTCCAAATAGAGTCGTCGAAATTAATCACCGACTTTCGGACATTGAGTATGACATCAACTTCGAAATCCTTAACCACTGTGAGTGTTTTAGCAAAATTGATAGCTCTAAGGAGAAGTGGTAAAGTGATGGAGGAGTAGTAATTGTTGATGTGGAATTGGATAAAACAGCAATGTTCCTTGTTACATATGCCGTTGAACCAATAAATCACCGCGAAAGAATTGTTCCACAGTGCAACAGGGGCCAAACTTCTAATGTCAGGTATAATTCTATCAAGAATCGTTTTACTAAGTCTACCTAAATCGGATTACGTAGGGTTAATAAACCGAATAGAGGGGTTGTTCGGAAAATTGGATTTGTCATCCTTCAGGGTAAAGTGGGGAGAAATAGGGTCCAGAGTTTCGGTCCGGTCCAGGATGTTGAGATCAGATGTGATTTTAAACCCAGCACCGTTGATTTCATTGATGAAGCACCGATTAGTTTTACGGTAATCCTTAGTTACAGCATTATGTAGTAGTTGATGGTAAGTACTGAGCTCCACTTGATATAGGTTGCCAGTTTTGTCGGAATGGACGTGCACGGAATTAGAATCCTTAATAGAACGAATTCCATTCTTCAGGTCTTGCTGGAAGGAATTGCTCCTATTCCAAAATTTGATACTCCGAATGAGTTCCAAGACATAATTTTCGAAGGGTAGCATTGCCGAGTTACACGGGGGGGGGGGGGGGGGGGGGGGGGTTATTATAGGTTTTGAATCCAAATTTATCTTGTTTGTTGTCTGCTTTTCGCGGGTTATCGAAATAAAAGGCACGCCAAGGCAACCTTTTAACGAACGCGTCTGTTTTCTGTATCAGGAGTTTTAGGTATGTTTTCCTGCTCGGTATGGGAATGTTCTTTGTAGAAATATTCAGATGTTGTTTCTGCATGATAGAGTGCTCAACCGAGGGAGCCAAATAGTAATAATAATAAATTTGAAGGCTAAAATCCAAAGAGGACTCGATAAGGATAAATATATATCAAATATATAAGAACAGTAGTGCAAATATTTATTAAAATAACAGATTAAAGATTAAGCAAATAATCGCTGCTTTCAACCTTAACGGGATCTTCAGAAACTAACAAAGTCATTCTGTAAACGCAGAAGTGGATATTTTAAAAAATGTTGAAACCGGAGGAAGACAGGCAGACGATACTTTGGTTCGTGGAAACGTTTGCTGGCAAAGACCGGGAAAAAAACGAATAAGATACGTCATTAATAGGAGCGTGAAAAACAATTACGCACAAAGACAGAACCACGTTTATGGTATAAAAGAGGTCGTAGACTAATGTTCTATTACGTGGTTCATAGAGACGTTCTCTGGCAATGAACGAAAAAACCGAAGATAATACGTCATATGTGGAGCACGCAAAGACAAAACCACGTAAATGGTATAGCAGAAGTCGTAGACTAAAATTCTAACTAGGAGACCGAATGAATCTCCGCTACAGAGTTAAGAACAAAGTAAATAAATACAATACAGAAGTAATAGAAATAAATAAATACATACACGCAAACAAATACGTACATACACAAGGATACACAAAACACTTACCATAGGTATACAAAACCACGCACATATAAATATGTGTGTGTGTGTATGCGTGTATACAAATAAATAAATAATTATATAAACGTATATAAAATAATAAATACGTATATAACAAGCGCACACACATACCTACAAGTATACACGAAAGTTCGGAGACGTAAGTCATCCAAAACATGAAGTACGCATATACACACACCCTACATACGTACGAACCTGCATAGTCACACAGACGCGAAACTCCCGTATACACATAGCCAAACCATATGTACCAGAATAAAAAAATTATACGCCATAACATAAACAATCAAATATACGTACGAGAAGGTATACGTACCTTCACAAATCATACGGGTAATATATACTTACCTATGCAAATAAGTAATGGTATAAACAAAACATATACTTAGCTCCCACATCAAGACGTAAAATATCCACGTATAGATCGTACTATCCGTTAGGGTATAAAGTGGGGCTGTAATACAGGAAAGTTTTGTGCAATTTATGTTTACAAGCCGAAATTGCCTCAGATTTTTTGTTTAAGATGTGGTCTGTGGCGTAGAGTATTTCCAGGGCGTGAGCGGCTCAGAGGCCACATGGTCTTTTATTTCCGTTATACGATCTAGCCCTAGCTAGGATCTCCCAGTGTAACTTATATTGGGTGTGGTTGTCTTTTAGACTCCAGATATAAGCTGAAAGTGACGTCATATTCCTTCTTAGAGGGTAACGAAAAGAATGGGTATGCGTGTAAAGATGCTGCTTGAATCTATTGGCGGTTAACCCTATGTAGGCCCTACGGGACGTGGGTGTTACAACCTTACATTTGTAGACAATGTTACTAGAGAGGCATTTCCCGGATAGGGGGCAATCAACCCGATTCCTACAATTACAGTTAGTACTAGCTACAGGGTTGCACGTGTTCCTACGGCTAGGTAGTTTAGCTAAATTTGAAGCTGTGATGTTATGTGCAAGGTTAGAAGTCGTAGAGTAAGACATTTTAATAGTATTTCTATAAAAAAATGTTACTATATTTATGTGTAGGGGAAAATGCCTCGTAATAAGGGAAAGAAATATCTTAGCTAATGGTGTGGCCACCTCCATATTATATGGTGGGTTATACCAACAAATGCGACGGGATCTATTTCTTCTAGGTCTATTATCGTACTCTGTATATGCTACCTTATCGACAAATCTACTTCGAGCAAGTGCTTCATTGTAATAAGTGGAATGGTCGTTGAAAATACGTTCGTTGGTGGAAAGAAGGGAAAGCCTCAACGAAACGTTTCTTACCAGGTTCTTGGTTATGCTGGCAGAATGGTTGGAATGCTTACTTATGTAATTAAGCGTATCATTCGGCTTTCTATACGGGTAATACAACCCATTCAATAAATTGAGGGTAACGTCAAGGTACTTAACGACCGATAGATTGGCCTCAACCTGTTATGGCGTACAATTTTTTTATTCTGGTACATATGGTTTGGCCATGTGTATACGGGAGTTTTGCGTCTGTGTGACTATGCAGGTTCGTACGTATGTAGGGTGTGTGTATATGCGTACTTCATGTTTTGGATGACTTACGTCTCCGAACTTTCGTATGTTTACTTGTAGGTATGTGTGTGCGCTTGTTATATACGTATTTATTTATTTAAATACGTTTATATAATTATTTATTTATTTGTATACATGCATACACGCACACACATATTTATATGTGCGTGGTTTTGTATACCCTTGGTAAGTGTTTTGTGTATGTTTGCGTATGTACGTATTTGTTTGCGTGTATGTATTTATTTATTTTATTACTTCTGTATTGTATTTATTTACTTTGTTCTTAACTCTGTAGCGGAGATTCATTCGGTCTCCTAGTTAGAATTTTAGTCTACGACTTCTGCTATACCATTTACGTGGTTTTGTCTGTGCGTGCTATTGTTCTCTACGGTCCACATATGACGTATTATCTTCGTTTTTTTCGTTCATTGCCACAGAACGTCTCTATGAACCACGTAGTAGAACATTAGCCTACGACCTCTTTTATACCATAAACGTGGTTCTGTCTTTGCGCGTAATTGTTTTTCACCGCTCCTATTAATGACGTATCTTATTCGTTTTTTCCCGTTCTTTGCCAGCGAACGTTTCCACGAACCAAAGTATCGTCTTCCTGTCTTCCTCCGGTTGCAACATTTTTTTGAAATATCCACTTCTGCGTTTAAAGATTGACTTTGTTAGTTTCTGAAGATCCCGTTAAGGGTGAAAGCAGCGATTCTTTGCTTAAACTTTAATCTGTTATTTTAATAAATATATATATATAATATATATATATATATATATATATACACATAGATATCCTCGGTAAGTTGTGGGGTCTAATCTGCATGTAAGTAAATATTCTCCTTATCTGATAGTTTGTAACTAACCTTACATACATCGATAACGAAGTATAGTTACGATGTATTATCTTCACCTATAAACGATTGTAAAGCAGTGAAGTACATCTCTAATGATTTGCTTTTTATTTCATTGTTTTAAATTATATATATATATATATATATATATATATATATATGAAAGACGTAAAATAAGAAAATAAAAAAAAAAAAAATAATTAACTTACTAAAATTGTCACTCCAACTAATTAGTTTCTGTAATGGGATAAAGATAGTTACGTAATATAACCATCGAGAATTTATTACGTCATCAGGTAGTCTATTCTCAGCTAAGTCTCCAGGCAATGCGCGGAAACTAGGGACTCATATAAAAATAATAATAATTCGGTGGATGGAACAGCTAGCGGGGACTGGATTCCATGCACTGAAAAATTTCGCTGACTCTAGTCAAATGGCAGATTCTAAAGAATCAATCCCGTGACACTGAGGCTCGTCGGAAGGAGTAGGTTGGTAAGATGACAGAAGCCTACTACCACACCAATGAATTAGTAGCGGATTTGGCAGGTTTGCTCAACAAATAAATAATTTGGAGATAAATACAGAGAATTAGTATATCAACCAACATATGCGTACAGATGTACACTAATGCTAGCAAACACATAAGTTATGTCATAGTACCTAGGTGGTTCAATGCAGGATGATGCAGAACAATAATATGAAAGACGTAAAATAAGAAAATTTAAAAAAAAATTAAAAATTAACTTACTTACTAAAATGTTCACTCCAACTAATTAGTTTCTGTAATGGCATAAAGATAGTTACGTAATATAACCATCGATAATTCATTACGTCATCAGGGAGTCTATTCTCAGCTAAGTCTCCAGGCAATGCGCGGACAATATATATATATATATATATATATATATATATATATATATATAATTATACATCACTAGACCACCCGTGACTCGTTGGGTCACGTTCATTTCAAAAGTTTTTTTAAAAATCATGTTCAATTAAAATAATGTTTAAATAATTAAAATATACAGACATGTATATAATGTGAAATGAAACTGGAAGGCCCATATATATATACGTGTGTGTACGTATATATATTAATGTGTGTGTGTATACATATATATATATGTCTATGTGTGTATATATATATATGTGTGTATATATATATATATATATGTGGGTGTCTCTGATTTATATACACTGGTCATAGACACAAACACACATATACACACACACACACATACACGTCAACATCATCTCTCTCTCTCTCTTCCATTCTCCTTCTCCCTCCTCTCCCTCTCCCTATGTCTCTCTTTCAACCTACTCTCTCACAACCACTATCTCTCTCTCTCTCTCTCTCTCTCTCTCTCTCTCTCTTTGTTTATGAAGGGACCCGGAAAGCCCCCATATCTCGGAAACTCGTGCACTGATTTATGCGAAACTTGTTTTATTCCATTGTATTCCCATTTCAGCGTCAATTTCCTTTCAAATTATCTTCCCATTATGTGCCCTTTTGGGTGTATTACATTACAGTCAAGCATGCAAGCAATCGCAGAGTTTTAGTAATATATAGATGTACATGACCATATATATGTATTTATCTTAATCATAAATTGATCAAACATACAGAAAAAGAAAGAATAGTTGGGAGAGAAAGTTCAAGGACTGTTAAAAAAGGGAGAAAGAAAAGGGAGGGACAGAAGGTAACAGACTCTAAACCTAGATCAGAGGGGTGTATTGGCCACTCCCCGCCCCCTAGTAGGCAAATTCGTAAAGGCATTTCCTCAGACAATGGCCAGCGACACCCGCTGCTACAGCCACTCCACCTCAAGCGGCTTCTTCCTCGATTCAATTTCTATTAAGAACTGTTTTCATATTATGTTATCTCACTTCCTTAACTATTTCTTTGCTGATGTTTTCATCATTTTTCATTACACAAACTTTTATCGATGCCTCGGAAATAACTACATTCGATCTTCCCTTTTTTCTTTTTATTTGTTCATGTCTTTTCCGCTTTCTAGCTCTTTTGATTATCATTGTTTTTCCCTCTTTAATTCAAGCTCTCCTTCCTTATTTTAATCGTTATCTCCTCTATTTTTTAAATTTCAATATATCCTCTTTTATTACTGAATTTTCACATAGTAAAACTACATAGCAGCTATTATTATTATTATTATTATTGGTGGCCTACGTAGTAAATCGTATCATCGTGAGCTCCGCAAAGGTTTCTTGTTTTCGTTTGTTAAAAATTGCCATTTATGGAAAGTTTTTATTGTTAACTGTATATAAGCGCAGATACATTGTTTTCCGAAAAGGACACCCAAAAAGATTTGGGCCTTGTGCACAAAATTTAAACTTTTATGATTATCAAAAATTTCTTTTCAAAAATCATGGCTGATTCACCTCTGCACCAAGCAACTGAGAGCCTTCCTCACAAACTAACACCTCACACCGACACCACCATTGTAAATATTACTAAGTTTGCCAACACTAAAAATATAAGCAGTAGCAATATTTTAAATTTGTCTCAGGCAGACATTCATTTCCCGCCATTACCAATGACTGCAGATGTTAAAGCCGCCACCACCACCACCGCGACAACCACCACTCCCACCACCACCGCGACAACAGACACAAAAGAAAAATAAATTAACTCGTGATGTCGAAATGAATTCAACCAAAATGAACTCTTCCACACAGAAAACCACTGACGCCACCCCACCACAACTGAAACTAAAATTAATAACAAAAATAACGATAAAAACAACAGCAACAATGACATTAAGAAAACCACCCTGAGTTTTGCCAAAGTAGCAAAACAGTGCGAAGCATTTCAGATAACCCAGGAGGAATTAGAAGAAGCGAAAAAAATGGTAAAGAAAGATGGGTACAGGGTCAGCCTCACCTCCCCCCCTAATAAAATGGAGCATCGGCGCCTATGCACCGTGTCTTATCGAACAATTAATGTAAAATCGCGCCGAGTGGAACGGGCATCCGAGTCCCAAATCCAAAAAGCTTTGGGTCATGTGTGGGCAAGAAAAACCCACATCAGACGTGGGCAGAAGTGTGGAACCGTTGACGTGTTCTTTGAGACATCAGAGGGGGCTAGAGAACACTCCATAGCCCCATTCAGAAGTGACGACTTCACACACGTCCCGAGCTCTTGTGGCCAGAGACTCGTAAAGATCAGGGTGACCCACGTTCCACCGGCCATCGAAATTCCCTGGCTAATAGCTGCCGTCCTCGCCGGCATCGAAGCCAACACCAAGATAATAGAAATAGCGAAAGAAAAGCAGGAGAACTGGTCCGGATCGGGGATGGAGCTCCTGATTCAAGCGGACCAAAAAACCATTGAGGAGATCCCAGAGGATATAGACCTCACTGACAGCAGCCACCTCAACATAATTGTCGAGGGCAGAAGGCCTAGGTGTGTCGTTTGTGGTGATGGAACCCACCTAAGGGCTTTCTGCCCTCAGGCTAAAAGGTTGAGGCCACCTCTCCTACCCACCCCAGTGACTCAACCATCAACACCACCAGCAGCAGAGATGTAAGCAACAACTGTAGCAGCAACAACAGAAGCAACTGTAACAGCAACAACCGCCACAACAGTAGCAAAACCAACACCACCACCACCCAACGATTCAGAACTAGCACGAGCGCCTACACCATCCACCACGCCACAACCAAAACTAACTCCTGTGGAGGATTTTCCACTCCCCAGCCTGTCACAACTGGAGACAGATTGTGACGACGAGGAGTGGGAAACGGTATCTGGAAAAAAGAAAAAAAGAAACCAAAAAAGTAAAAAATTCCCTTCCCTCCCCCTCCAAAAACAAAATACAGAGGGAAACAAATAAACTATCAAACAAAAAAGTTAGGACAGATATGCCACCATCCACAGCAGCATCACGAACCCGATCACCACGAACACCAACACCATCACCATCATTAACCCCAACACCACCATCACCAACACCACACAAGTCACCAAATAGCGCAACAGAAACAAACCCACAACAAACGCAAACAAAACAAAACAACCAAAACGATACACACTACACAGCATTAAATTTGAACAACAACCAATTATTACACTACATCCAACACAACACCAGCATCACAGAAAAAGACTACACAACAACCCAAAAGTTCACACCACCTTTACACATACAAATCACTCGCATCACACAGAAAACGTACATGACACTAAAACAAAAATTCCCCAAAGACATCGGAGACTTCCGACAAGCACTCTCCAGGAGGATTTATAAGGACATGCTTCCTGAGGAGGCCACAAGCAGTGGCTTTTTAATTGGCTTTCTCCAGGAATGTCTTTCGGAAGTCTCCCTCTTTATTGGGGAATTTTTTCATTGTTCTATTATTACATCCTCTGTTTCTTGTTTTTTACACGCAGAAATGCCCATTTGTACCGCCCTGTATTCTCCTGTACTGTCCTTAATGTCTACTTTATGTAGACCCTTGTGGTTAATAAAGAAAGCATTATTATTATTATTATTATTATTTGCATTTATCTTGCTTTATGTTCATACGAGTTATCACCAAGTCACAACCAGTGACCTCATGAGACAACAAGGTCCGCCATGTTCAAGAAAGAACATACATATTCACACATGCATCCTTAGTGTTTAGACTTGTGATGTACTTATATTGACAGGATCTTCCTTAGTATATGGGCAGTTCCCATTAGTACTATCTTTTGTATTTCTCCTATACGCGGGTTTCCTGGGAATTGCGATAAGTAGTCGTTAGACCCCTTAGGTATCATTCCCAGAGCGCCTACAACCCCTGGTATTGTTTTAGTTCTCAATTTCCACATTTTTCCAATTTCTATCTCCAGGTCCTTATACTTGCTCAATTTTTCAAATGTTTTTATAGATACATTCTTGTCTATTGGAACAGACATATCAATTAGCAGGCATACCCTCCTTTGAAAGTCCTTCAATATTATATCAGGTCTATTTGCATCTATTTTTCGGTCTGTTTGGATGCTAAAGTTCCACAAGATTGAGATGTGATCTTTTTCAAGTATGGGAGGTGGTTGATGCTCCCACCAATTCTTTTGATGGGGCAGGTCAAAATGCTTACACATTATCCAATGTATGTATTGTGCAGCTCTGTCATGCCTGTTTAGGTATTCGGTTGGAGCTATAGGACTGCACATTGAAATTATATGGTCAATGGTCTCTGGTTGTTTTTTGCATACACGGCATAATGGGCTGCACCCATTTTTTATTATGTTGGCTTGGTAATTTTTTGTTGGCAGACACTGATCTTGTGCCGATATAATCAGTCCTTCAGTCTCCGATTTCAGTCCAGAGGATGCCAACCACTGATGGGTTAAAGTTTTGTCAACATCAGGATTGTTAGCTCGCTCTGGGTATTTTCCATACAGAGGCTATTCTTGCCATTTCTTAGCCAGTTTCTGTAGCAGTTCTTTCTTTGCAGTTACTTTTACCTGCTTTGCTTTTTCTGTGTTTTCCATTTCAGCAGTAAATGGGACTTCTGAAATTTGTAGTTCATTACTGTATCTTTGTGCATCTTTTGTAATGGAATATGATCTTTTGATGCTTTCGTGTTTCAAAACGAGTTTGATCATCCAATCATGTGATTCCCTTAGATATGTAGATAATCCAATTGTTGCAGTTTTCAACGCAATGTCTAACTGGATTAATCCACGTCCTCCTTCTTTCCTAGGGAGATATATTCTATCTATATCTGCTTTAGGGTGATGCAATATGTGCATGGTTAAGAATTTTCGAATTTTTGCATCTCTGTGCTTGACCAGTTGATGACATTGTAACTGTAGGTTACTACTGGTATGGCAAGCGTGTTTATGGCATCGATCCTATTCCTTGCATTCAATTCCGTTTTTAAGATTGCTCTCACTCTGCGGTAACATTCCTTCCTTATCCTTTCCCTCATTGTCGAGTGCTTGATTCCGTCTCCTTCACAAACACCTAGATATTTGTAAGTTGATCAAGATCTCTTATCACGTTCCCTCGATCAATTTTAATGTCTGAACTCTTCAGCTGCTTTCCTCTGGTGAACGTTGCTTTGGCGCATTTATCCAGTCCAAACTCCATTTTAATGGCATCACTGAACTGCTTCACAGTGGATAATAGCCCTTGCAATTGTTCATCATTTTTTGCAAATAGTTTCAGGTCATCCATGTAGAACAGGTCATTAATGGTTTTGTCATAGACTCTATATCCATGTTTTGTTTCATTGAGCATTTTACTTAATGGTATAAGTGCGATGCAGAATAAAAGCGGTGATAAAGAGTCACCCTGAAAAATTCCACAATTAATATTAACTTCTCCAGCTTCCAGTGATTTTGTTTCACTATTCAAAAGGAGTGTCGTTCTCCATGTCTTCATACTGAATGACAAAAACCTCCTGACAACGGGGGATATTTTGAAAATATCTAAACATTTTTCAATCCAGCTGTGTGGCAAACTATCGAATGCTTTTTTATAATCTATCCAAGCAATCGATAGATTTTTGTGTCTATTATGACAATCTTCCAGTATCATTTTGTTAACCAGAAGCTGATCCTTACAGCCATATGAGCCTCGTTTACACCCTTTCTGCTCAATGGGAAATAGGTCATTTGTTATCAGGTGGTCATATGTGTATTCAGTTAGGACTGATGTTAAAATTTTATACATTGTGGTCAAGCAGGTTATCGGTCTGTAATTTTTGGGATTGTTTGTCTCATCATTCTTCGGTAGCAGGAATGTAATGCCGTTAACTAGCCATGATGGTATCTTTTCTGGCTCCTTAACTATTTCATTGTAAAGTTGGGCTAACAGCTCATGAGAATCTGTGAAGGCATTTTTCCAAAAGTTTTGTATTTTGTCTTTTCCTGGGGATTTCCATTTGCTGGTTTTTCTTAGAGCCAAGCGCAACTGTTCAACTGTTATATTTTCCCATGTTTGTTCTTCAAGGTGAGCTGTTTCTTTCATTTGTCTGTCTATCCATGGGGCATGTATGTTATGAACTTTTTCTTCGGCCCAGATCTTTTCTCAGAATTCTTGCACTTCCTCCTTGGGTGGTATTGATTTAGCAGTTATTGTTGACTTACCAATTTTTCTGTAGAAGTTTCTTTGGTTGTTTTTGAACATAGTATTGTCCTTATAGAATCTAGATCGTTTTTCAAAGCGCCTTATACGAGCAGCTTTGGCCGACACTTTTTGCTTGATTGTTTCTATCAGCATGTCTATGTCACATGTTGATTTTATACTGTACTTTTTTTTCAATTTTCTAAGTTTAGTTTGTTTAACATGTTCACCTACTTTATAGTTTGTTAAAATTTCTATGTCAGATCGGAGAAGGTTTATTTGGCGATTGATGTTATCTTGCCAAGTAGATTTCTTGTGGGAATTCCTTTGTTTTTTCCTCTTCACTCCACATAAGTGAGTGGTGACTTTAGCCGATGCATAATAGAGATGATTTAAGTCAGTAATGTTTAGTTTGTTTGTGATGATAATGTTTTTGAGAATTATCTTAGTCTTGTGTATTATCTTTTGGTTCTGTTTGGAGTTCTGGATCTTAGGGAGGGTGTCTCGTTCCCACATGTCAGATTCTTTCATTTTCATCCATTCGATCATAATTTCATCCTTCAAGTTGGCAAGTTCATTCTCATTCATTTCTTTATCATTTACGATCTCATTATTGTTATAATTAGTGTTATAATTATTATTATAATTATTGTTATAATTATTATTATAATTATCATTGTTATAATTATTATTATTGTTATAATTATTATTATAATTATTGTTATAATTATTATTATAATTATTATTATTATTGTTGTTATTCCTTGAATCTCAGTCATTGATGTTGGTTAACTGGAAAGTCCGTTGGAATGAATATCAAGCCACTACCTGCAGCCTCAGATATTCAGGACGTATCGGAGGGTTCTTGCTGTTCCAAGCAAGCATGCCTTTTGAAGCGTTCCAAAAAGCGTGAAGGGGCCGATTTTCTTTAACAATCCCTGGAGACTTTTGGAGATAGTCCCCAGTGCGCCTATGACAATCGGGATCACTTTGACTTCATGGCAGTTCCAAATCCTTTTCACCTCCCACTTTAGGTCCTGGTATCGGTTAATTTTCTCCCTCTCCTTCTCTTGCACTCTCGTGTCGAAAGGGCAGGCCACATCCACAATCAGACACGATCTTTTTTCTTTGTCCACAACCACCAGGTTAGGTCTATTGTGTTCCAGTTTTTTGTCCGTCTGTATCCTAAAATCCCACAGCACCTTCACCTGATTGTTCTCCATCACCGCCTCTGGCCTATGCTCATACCATTTCTCAGAATGTGGTAAATTGTTTACTTTGCACAGGTGCCAGTGGATCACCCTGCCCATCACATCGTGTCTCCAGCTCTTATAGTGAGTCTGGGCTAGGTGTTTACACTCGGACACAATGTGAGCCACGGTCTCCTCTCCCTCTCCACAGATCCTGCACAGTGGGCTAGCCTCCTCCTTGTAAATATGGTGCTTCAACCACTTCGTTTTGATGGCCTGCTCCTGCGCAGCCATTAGCATTCCTTCTGTAGCCTTTTTGAGGTCTCCTCTTCTCAACCAGTTCCATGTCTGTGGATCTCTAAATTCAGTTTTCTCAAAGAAGGTACTATGAAGGGATTTTCCCTTAAGGCTGCTCTTCCTCCTTGATGTTATTTCCTCCTTGGACATCCCCTGGCCTACTGTCCCCTCCTTCAGTACAGTTCTGAGCATTGGCTCCTTACTATAGGTCACGTATTTGTATAGGTTGTTTTTCTCCATCTGAACACAGTCCTCTATGCTGATAAGACCTCTTCCACCCTCAGATCTCGTCAGGTAGAGTCTATCGACATTACTCCTCTTGTGGAACATGTTGTAGATAGTCAATAGCTTCCTAGTCTTCCTATCCATTTCTTTTTGTTCAGCAACATTCCATCTCAGAATTCCCGCACTGTACCTAATAATAGACACAGCTCGGGAATTTACTGCGCTTATGGCATTTCTGCTGTTCAGATGTGACTTCAATACGCTCCTTACTCTCCGAATGTATTCAGTTCTTAACAATTCCTTCATTGTTTTGTTCTTTATGCCATCAGCCTCCAGAACGCCCAAATACTTGTATCCTTCCTCAGAGTCAATTTCCTTTATCATCTCACCTGTTGGTATCTGGATCCCGTTACTTCTGCTCAACCTACCCCTCCTCATCACAATGACTCCACATTTACTAATACCAAACTGCATACATATATCACTGCTGAAAATACGGACAGTGTCAACAAGCACACCCAACTCCTTCTCACTTTTCCCGAAGAGCTTAAGATCGTCCATGAAGAGGAGGTGATTGATGGTAAGCTCTCCCTTTCCCAACTTGTATCCTGCTCTCACTTTTCGCAGCATAATGGTCAAGGGCATCAGGGCAAGGACAAACAACAGAGGGGACAGGCTATCGCCCTGGAAGATACCTCTCTTGATCTTCACGCTTCCCAAGGATACTCCAGTTGATGTCAACTCTGTCTCCCAGGACCCCATACTCCTGCCCAGCAACTGTCTGATGTTATCTGCCACCCTGAAGATCTCCAGGTTTTTGGTGATCCAAGAATGAGGCACCATGTCAAATGCCTTTCTGTAGTCTATCCATCCCATGGCAAGATCAGTGTGTCTCCTCCTGCAATTCCCCATTACCATCTTATCAATAAGTAACTGGTCCTTTGTACCACGTGACTTCTTTCGGCATCCTTTCTGTTCGTCCGGTAACAAGTTGTTTGTGTGGAGGTGATGGTAGATTTCCTCAGACACAATGCTCGTCAACAGTTTCCACATTACGGACAGACATGTGATAGGTCTATACTTGGTAACATCATTACCCTTGATTCGGTCTTTCATTATCAGAACTATGGTACCTTTTGTCAACCACTCTGGCACCTCACCCGACACCAAGCAGTCATTGAACATGGCCGTCATCTTCGGGTGGAGGGATGTTAAATGTTTAATCCAATACCCCTGCACACCATCTGGGCCTGGTGATTTCCAGTTGGTTAGTTTTTTGGCCTGCCCCTTAAGAGTTTCAACTGTGATACTCAAATCAGTTTGTTGGTGTGCCTGCTCACCGATCTCCCTCTGTACTGTCTCAATCCACCCTGCCTGGACATTATGTCTAACATCCTGCTCCCATATTCCTCTCCAGAATGTTTTAGTTTGCTCCGCCCCAGGGATCAAGTCGTTGCCTCTTTCTTTCCCCTCAAGCTGTCCAAACAGCATCTTCTGGTTGTTGTCGAACATGCGGTTCTGTTTATACTGACTGACTCTGTTCTCGTATCGCCTGATTTTTGGTCTCTTTGCTACAATGCGTTGCTTCAGTTCCTCTATGATAATATTTAGCTTTTTCCTCCTAGTTTTGTACTTTATTTTTCAGTCTATTTTTAGTGCCTATGTTTTTTAGTGTCCCATTCAGTAGTGACTCAAGCTTTCCTATGTCATTTCTCATTTCACCGATTTGACTACTCACTCGTTTCTTCCACCACGGCTCTGCTCTTTCTTGTCTGTTGTTTCCTCTCGCTTTTATACCAAGTAGTTTCCTCACCGTATTTGCTGTTGCTTTGAGGATATTGTTGCACTGGTGAAGGCTCCTCTTGTCCTAGCCCGTCAGCATTCATCTCCTCAGTGGCCGTATCTCTGTTCCAGGTATTATTTATCTCAGTATTCAGATCATTGTCTGCTTCGGGTGGTTCCTCCGTTCTCAGGACCTCTTCACCTTCATTTTCCACTGGCTCGCATGTCTGGCATACTACACCCGCCATCTCCAAGCCATTCTCTCTGCTCAGTTCCTCCAGTTCCAGCTCGCTTATCCACCCATTAGTTCTTATTACCCGAGCCTGTCCGGCCAATTTTTGTTCATCTAATTTAAATAGACCAATCTCATTCCAGATGTTATGCATCCGTCTCCTGTAGCCCCTCTCCTTGGGGTTACTTTTCAGGTAACATTGCATAACAGTTCTATTCAATTCTTTCGTCCAGTCGGTTCTGGCCCCTTTCCTTCGTCTTCTTCCTCCAACATCAGCAGTATTTGGTTGACAGTCAGGTTCCTGCTGCTGAGCCAGGGGGCACCTGTTGGGTGAGAGTCTGTCACATGACGTTCTAGTCTCCATTTCACCGTTATTCGAACTGTTTATGTTCGATATTTAAACACTCTTATCGAGGATTGGCGAATGTATGGTTACATAGCCATCTGTGGATTCGCCGTTCCACTTGGCCCTTGTGTGGCATTATCACCACGCTGTATACGAACACACATAAACAACAAACACACAGGCAGAAAGGGCCCCCAAAATTAATAAGCATAAGTTTCATTGTAATGTAGTGTTCGAATGTCTGACTTAGTTTTTGTTTTTTTAGTTTTAGTTCCCCCCCCCCCTCTTCTCTGTCCGTCCGCCTGCTTCTCTCTTCATTCTTATTTTCTTTACGTTTTTTTTTTTGTTTTTTTTTGTTTTTGTTTTTCTCTGTTTGTTCTTCTCGTTTTTTGCTGTTGTTGCTGTGCTGCTTTGGTTTTGTTGTTTGTTTTTTCTTTTTTCTTTTGAGTCTATCTATATATTTTGATGCCTTCCTCTTTTTTAGTAGTAGGAATTCTATAATGTGGTGGCAGCAGCCAGCTGGGAGATATGGAGGACTGGCGGCGGTAGCGATACTGAGACAGTGGTGGTGGTGATGTCGATACCGAGGCAGTGGTGGTGGTGATGTGGTCGTATTACCGTAGTGATGGTGTTGTAGCGGTGGTAGCAGTGAAGGAGTGAAGGAGTGGTGGCGGCGGTGATGGGATAGTGGTGGTAATGATGGCAGTAGTGAGCGGTGGTGGTGAAATTGCCGTTATCTGGCTGTTCTGTTTAGTGTACACAGGTGATGAGGTGGGTGGTGTATCTAGTTTCTGGTGTTGGTGAGTTTGGCTGTTCTATATAGTGTAGACAGATGAGAGGAGGGGGGGGGTCTTCTTCCATTTATAGCCATTTTCTTTTTTGGATATACAGTGTACAATACAAAGTTGAATATTTGAATATTTGAGCCTTATAACAATATATTTTGGGTCCGAATTTTTTTGGGCTCAAGCCGGGTGCTTTACGTAGCATTTGTACTAAGAGTTGTTATTTCACAAATGATTTAAATATGTTAAAAATTCAAAACTTACGGGAGCGATTTCATGACCTCCGCCACCTCGTGCGTCTTCTTCCCTTATTATTATTATTATTATTATTATTATTATTATTATTATTATTGTTTCTGAGATATATGTTTCTGATATATATTTCTGAGATATACACCTAAGGCAAATAAATTAACAGTGTGCATTGGTAAGACAGTTAATACAGCACATTGATTATAATTAAAAAGATAAAAAAACAGCATACATATATATACATGTGCTTATGCATATGTAAATACAAGGTGGGATATCAATCTTAGAGAGATAGTGCTCTTCTCAGCAGTACCAGTTAAAACAATTTTTTGCACCTGGTGCAGAGAGGGTAAAACAGGAATCATAGCAAATATTGTTCTGTTCTTTTCTTGATCATACCCAGTCCCCCCCACAATCATTGGAATTGTAACGGCCTTGAGGTGCCACATTTTCTCAATTTCAAAATGCAGATCTTTATATTTTCGTAGCTTGTCAAATTCTTTTGTCGCGATATTGTGATCATATGGGATGCTCATATCTATCAATAAACAAACCTTGTTATGTTGATCTTCTACAATGATGTCAGGTCTATTTGCTTTTACGGTCCTGTCAGTATGTACAGGAAAGTCCCAGAAAATTGTTACTTTTCTCCTTCAATTACAGCCTCAGGGTGATGATTGTACCACTTGTCTTCAGCTTTGATTTTGTAATGCCGACATATTACTCAGTGTAGATATTGGTCAACTCTGTCATGTCTATATTTGTGTTCTACTGGTGCTAAAACTTTACATCCAGAGACTAAGTGATCCACTGTTTCAACCTCAGCATTGCAGAATCAACACTTTGTGTTTATTCCGTTTCTCATCACATTGGCCTGGTCAATAAGCTTTGGCCTGGTCAATAAGCTTTGACCATGCAGAGATTTCTGCTCCCAATTTGATGCTAATTGTCCTTTCCCTGTTGCTTTTGCCTGTGATTTTATGTGCCTAGCAGCATCAGTTGGAACAGTTTCTTTAGTCTGCCCAGCCTGGTTATCAAGCATGAGATCAGTAGCATATATTTTGCTCTTCTTTAAGATAGAATTAAGCTTATTACTTCTCTCATGCTTTTCAACAAATTTCAGCATACAGTCGTTAGTTGTTTCAAGGTATTTGGCAAGTCCAAATTTGATCAGACCACGGCCTTCTTGAGTTCTAGGAAGGTAAAGATGATCCACGTCTGCGTTTGGGTGGTGCATCCTATTACAGGTAAGTAGCTTACGGATTTTGGTGTCAATTCTTTTGATTTCACTCATATTCCAGTTCAACACACCGAAGCTATATGTGACAACTTGGACTGCCAAGGAACTTATGGCTAGCACCTTGTCACCGTTAGGATATCACCTTCAATGAAATTGTGCGTATATATATATATATATATATATATATATATGTGTGTGTGTGTGTGTGTGTGTAAAAGGTAAACAGAAATAACAACACAATTCATGATCCCAAGCAGACAACTGATGTAGGAAAATTTTCTCCCGTGGTTTCCCCTTATTTATAAGTACACCTTATCCAGCAACTACTCAGACCTTGTTTCTTCTTATATATAAATATATATATATATATATATATATATATATATATATATATATATATATATATATATATATATATATATATATATATATATATATATATATATATATATAGGAACAACTTGTTCCTATTACCCACTCTACTACCCTAAGTACTGAGTACTTTGGTGCGTTATGGTCCATCTGGTCCCTTACCACAATTCCTTCGTTATATATATATATATATATATATATATATATATATATATATATGTATATATGCAGAGGTTATATTTAATTTGTTGGGATTCAACAAGCTTAAACATGTTTATAACTGATATAAAGCACTCAACAATTTCCAGGAAGCTCCAACCGTTAAGGTTGTCCTTTTTTTCAGGGTATGTCAATATTTATTTATAAATTGAAGGGAAAATCAACAGGTGCTTGATATATATATATATATATATATATATATATATATATATAACGAAGGAAATGTGGTAAGGAACCAGGTGGACCATAACGCACCAAAGTACTCAATACTTGAAGTAGTAGAGTGGGTAATAGGAACCAGTAAGACCCCGACAGCTGAGCTCAAGCCGTTTCGACGGCTAATTCTGGACTAAATGAAAATTTATCCTGGTATTTAAATAGCATTTGGTGCGTTATGGTCCACCTGGTTCCTTACCACATTTCCTTCGTTATCTAGCTCCTACTCCCGTAGTAGAGCACTTTCCGACCCTACCACGCCGTATCCAGACTTTTCCGCTAAGCTCAATTCATTTCACCCGCACCATGCGAAAACACAACATTGACTTCTCTACCAAGAACATCCCAATCCCACCGAAAAAACTTTACCTTCGGATGCTCACGCAAAAAATTGATCTATTTGCGAAAAGACTTAGATGGAGAACTTTTTTCTATGACAGATGTTGCGACAACCAGGACTTCGGCGCCAAGGAGAGATTCGGATTTATTACCTACAAATCTCCGCCCCTGAACCCCTTGCTCGCACCCTTCGAGAATGACCTCTTTCAGCTGGTCAGGAACATTAAATTTAAACCCAGACACAACCGATTCCTACAAAAACTCCGTAGCAACTTAACAGAGTATGATAACACAAATGACATCATGGTGCATTCGGATAAAACTGGGAACCTATACTTTGTCAACCCTGACAGATTCCACACACTGATCAGGAGCAGCCTAAACTCCACCTATAAAAAGGCGAACCACTCTTGTATCGAGGACATAAATCGAGATGGACAACAAATCACCTCCAGCCTCGGGGTCGCCGACCGCACGGAACCTCTAGACCCACGGACACCATACTTCACACTGAAGGACCATAAATCCGATTTTGACCGTAAACCCTCCATCAGGCTTATTAACCCAACGAAGTCCGACATAGGGAGAATCAGCAAAAAAATCCTAGACCGCGTGATACCAAAAGTCAAGCAACACACCCGACTTAGCCTATGGATCAACACCCAGGAAGTAATCTCCTGGTTCAGCAATATGGAGGATAAACGAGAAACTAAATTCATACAGTTCGACATAGAGAGCTACTATGCTTCAATCACCTTACCGCTACTTACTGCCGCCTTGGACTTCGCCGAAACACTCGTGCCCATCACCGACCAGGAAAGAAAAATCATCCTCCACGCCAGGA
Source organism: Eledone cirrhosa (assembly GCA_964016885.1). Lineage (NCBI taxonomy): Eukaryota > Metazoa > Mollusca > Cephalopoda > Octopoda > Eledonidae > Eledone > Eledone cirrhosa. The sequence continues at coordinate 23,459,395 of OZ024749.1, read as the reverse complement.
AGACAGTCTTACTCTTTGACGACTCTAAATGGATAAAAAGAGCTCCCGACTCACCCTTCGACGTCAGCATGGGCGCCACGGATTCGGCGGAGGTCACTGATCTTATAGGATTATTTCTAATAGCCAAACTCACTGATATGCTTCCTGCATTCGGTGGTGGATTGTACCGTGATGATGGGCTCCTTACCCTTAACGGGTACAACCCCAGTAGTACAGATCGGGTCCGGAAACAATTAATCAGATTCTTCCGCGACTGGGGATTTAAAATAACCCTACAAACGTCCCTGACCCGAGTAAACTTCCTGGACGTAACCCTCGACCTCGAAAACGACCTGTACTATCCATACAGGAAACCTAATGACAATCTGCACTACATCCACCGCCGATCAAACCATCCTAGGAACATCACAAACAACCTGGTCAAAAACATCTCCCTCCGCATATCCCGTTTGTCAGCTAATGAGCAGATATTCGATGAACATGCGCCTTATTACAACCAGGCCCTCAAGCGGAGTGGTTTCCGGGAGGAAATATCCTACTGTCCAGCTCCCATTAGCGGAACCAGCAGGAGACACCGCCGCTCACGCAATGTAACATGGTTCAATCCTCCCCACAACGCAGAGGTGACTACTCCCATCGGGAAACTATTCTTTAGGCTCATTGAAAAACACTTCCCATTACAACACCGCTACCACAACATAATTAACAAAAATACCATCAAACTCTCTTACAGCACTACACCAAACTTCGCACAAAACATCGTCTCCTCTAACAACAAAAAACTCAACCCCGATGGCAGAAATAACCTAATTAGCAGTGGAGAACCGACCAGGAGGTGTAACTGCCCGGATAGATCTATTTGCCCACTCGACAATAGATGCAGAGACCGTAATGTGATCTACCAGTGCAACGTGAGGACGGATACCTCCAACAAAGCCTATATAGGACTTACCGCATGTGACTTCAAGACCCGGCTATACCAACATAGACATACCTTCCGAAACCCGGCCCGGCGTCACGCCACTACACTTTCGGGCCACATATGGGACCTCAAGGACAACAACATCACCTATGATCTCACTTGGAGATTACTGTCCAGAGCCAATTCTTACACGGGAGGACGCCGTCCGTGCAATTTATGCTCGGAGGAAACTTTACAAATGCTGTTTTCGACGGACCAACTCCTAAACAAGAAAGATGAACTGGTTACTGCATGTAAACATAGATTGCGTAGGACTTACCTCGCCCTCAAACCCCATAATGACCCGGGGGGGTAGACTAGGGCTATAACACCCCAGTTGCCGATTTTGCAATGGGTAACCCCTACTTGCCAAGGAAGACGTAAGATCTTCTTTGTATTCTTTTATCGCTTCCTTTATTTCCTTCCCCCCTCTCTCCTTTGTCCTTCTACCCCAGCTCTTCTCCTTTGTCGGCGTCTTTTCTCGCCCACCCGAGGCTGCCCTTTGGCCCCATGTAGCCTTAGTACCCCCCCCTCCCTCCCCTAGTCTTTGATAGATTTGGCGGACTCCGCCCTTTATAGCAGTTGGCTTAGACCCCGGATACTTTCCCCCTTTTTCCGACCGCTCCCACTATTCTCTGTGCCCTCTATATTTCTTAGTGGCACTTATGCCTTATTTTTTCGTTTCAGTATTTCTTGCTTCGCTTTTCTTCTGGGCGGGGTGGATTCTGAATTTATTTCTCCGTATTCTACCTTTATTTCGTACGAACTTTCTTGTAGCTTGTTTTAGATCTTTTAGAGTTAGCATTAGTATATATTTTTCTCGGGACTCAGAATTATTATCTCGTACAAGTTCACTTTGCTGCACTGGGTCGTTGCTGGCCCGGGATGGAAACATTTATTGTTTATTTCGTGGTAGTCTCTTTAGTATTTTGGCCCCTTTTGTTGACCCGTCACCGTATCATTTACGTACTTATACCTCTTAAAAGGGTCCTTGCCTTATTCGTCCCACCTAGTTCTCTTACTTATTTCCTTATTTATTTATTTATTTATTTATTTACTTCTTTCTTTCTTTCTTTATTTTATTCTCGCCTAACAATAGCCTGACACCTAGGTCGTAGAATTTAATTTACTTTACTTTTTTCTTTACACTGATTTGCTTTTCTTCACTCTCAGTATTTTTTCTTTCCTATGTCTACCCCCCATTGTTCTACCTACCGTTCCGACTTCCTCCCCCTCTCCCTCCCCTGTATCTTCTTTGACCTCATGCCCAGCTGTAGCTGGCACTACCAACGCTTGATTGGGTCTACTCCACCCCCTCCCCTCTTTCTCCTACTGGCAGGTTTAGCCACCATCTCCCCTACTAATTTGCAACCACAGAATTACTACTGATTTTTGACAATCACTTTGACCATATATGGAATTACCCCTTGAGAAGATCGGCTATTTAAATACCAGGATAAATTTTCATTTAGTCCAGAATTAGCCGTCGAAACGGCTTGAGCTCAGCTGTCGGGGTCTTACTGGTTCCTATATATATATATATATATATATATATGTATACATATATACATATATATATATATGTATATATATATATATATATATATATATATATATATAACGAAGGAAATGTGGTAAGGAACCAGGTGGACCATAACGCACCAAAGTACTCAATACTTAGGGTAGTAGAGTGGGTAATAGGAACGAGTAGGACCTCGACGGCTGAGCTCAAGCCGTCTCGACACTAATTCTGGACCCAGTCCAGAATTAGCCGTCGAAACGACTTGAGCTCAGCCGTCGAGGTCCTACTCATTCCTATATATATATATATATATATGTATGAGGTGAGTTTTATTGTAGTACAATAAAGCAATGCAGATATCGGATAAGAAGCACTCTACAGTTTGTAGGACTGGAGTATACATAATATAAGATCAAAAGATGGTTAAAGGAGTTCCATGTATTTTACTATGCGCATTTCAAAAACAAACATCATCATGCAATAATATTTGTGTTTTCATCAGATAAAACAGGAGAACATGATATGAAGGCTAAAAAACACTTGTGGATAGTGCAGTTTTAAATCAACATATGATATGTTGATTTAAAACTGCACTATCCACAAGTGTTTTTTAGCCTTCATATCATGTTCTCCTGTTTTATCTGATGAAAACACAAATATTATTGCATGATGATGTTTGTTTTTGAAATGCGCATAGTAAAATACATGGAACTCCTTTAACCATCTTTTGATCTTATACTATATATATATATATATATATATATATATATATATATATATATATATATATATATATATATATATATACAATTATGTCATAAACAACATAAGACAATTATTCCATTTACCAAAGGTTTCACGAAGTCAGACAAGCTCGACACAGACATCTGTAATCGCTCATCAGAATGAAATTTATATTAGGTTGTTCACCAGTGGGTAGAACTCAGTGTTCAGATTGGTAAACGATGATGTATCAACTATATATATATATATATATATATATATATATATATATATACACATACATACATACATACATGCATACATACATGCATACACACATACATACATACATACATGCATACACACATACATGCATACATACATACATACACATACACCTACACACTACCATACATACATGCATATCAAATGAGAAATCTACAATTATCTACAAATTACATGTACAATCCCTTAATGGAACAGTAAAAATATGTAAAACGGTCCAAAAATTCTGCATCTAATAACTACATATACACATGTACACATACAAGATACATGCATATACACACATACACCTCAAAACATACTCATCCACACATATATTAACATCCATACCTGCATACACATGCATACATTTTTATCTAGTTGATGTTCTTTAAATTCCAATGAGTGAGTCTTGTATCTATGTTAGTAACCAACTCTCTCTCTATTAGCAAACATTTGTGAAATTATAACACCAGAAGAATACAGATATATGCATACATATATTTGGAGGTGGTCCGTGTCAACTATAACAGCGATCAATTGTATTCTCTGTTTATATTTGGTGTAATCCTGTAATTGATTACCTAATCCTTGCAATTTACAACTGATGACGTCATCAGATTTATAATTCTTCCTCTGATGATGTAACCAGACCATAGAAATACGTATTGTTACTTTGCAACTTTAAACGAATATGTAGAAACCGGTGTTGTGTTGTGTTTTTTAACTAATTTCCAAATTATCTGCCTTTGTTTAAACTGTTAAAGAAAATCATAATCAACCCCAGGCGGCCATCTTCATTTTTCTTTTTCTTATGACAGTCTAAAGGAGTTGGGGTCCAGATCCCAATTACACTAAGTACCAGTTTTTGTGTGTATCCATATATGTATGTAGGTATGTACGTAAAATTGCATTCAAATCAGTTCCAGTTGTTGCTTTTGGATGGGGAGGTATTGTAAAAATATAGATTTGCATCTTGTCTGTATTAGAAATATATATTTCTCTTCAGATTCCTGATAACTTCGGGGTATATATCGCAATTCATATATTACTTTATATTACTCATGGCTATATCCATTCTGATATTGCTTTACAAAAAAGAAAAATACCTAGTTAGAACAACAACAATAATTCAGAGAACACCACTCAGTAACAGCTCCTGCTTTATTTATCTACACATACATATCAACACGAAATACGACTCACAGCTTTAACACCAAACCAGTCATATAACCACGAGAATACGTCATACTGCCCTGATATCAAGGCCATCAATATAACCACGAGAATACCATTACCAACACCAATATGAACAATAACAACATAACCACGTCAATACCACTAACATCAAGGACAAGGATATGGCCACGCACGTACCATTGTCGAGATCTATATAACCAGCTCAATGCCACGAACACCATCAATAACATACACATAGGAAGAAAAATACCACTAGCGACACCAACACCATCAACAGCTACATAGACGCGAAAATATCACTAGTGACACCATCAGCAAGACAGCCACATGGACACGAAGATATCACTAGCTACACCAACACCAACAACAGTTGCATGGCCATGAAGATATCACTAGCTACACCAATACCAACAACAGTTACATGGCCATGAAGATATCACTAGGTACACCAACACCAACAACTGTTGCATGGCCATGAAGATATCACTAGCTACACCAACACCAACAACAGTTGCATGGCCATGAAGATATCACTAGCTACACCAACACCAACAACAGTTGCATGGCCATGAAGATATCACTAGCTACACCAACACCAACAACAGTTGCATGGCCATGAAGATATCACTAGCTACACCAACACCAACAACAGTTACATGGCCATGAAGATATCACTAGCTACACCAACACCAACAACTGTTGCATGGCCATGAAGATATCACTAGTGACACCAACACCAACAACAGTTGCATGGCCATGAAGATATCACTAGTGACACCAACACCAACAACAGCCACATGGGCATAAATATATCACTAGCGACGCCAACACCACCAACAGCTGCAGAGACATGAAGATATCACTAGTGACGCCAACACCACCAAGAGCTACAGAGTCATGAAAATATCACTAGTGACGCCAACACCACCAAGAGCTACAGAGTCATGAAAATATCACTAGTGACGCCACCACCACCAACAGCTACAGAGTCATGAAAATATCACTAGTGACGCCACCACCACCAACAGCTACAGAGTCATGAAGATATCACTAGTGACGCCACCACCACCAACAGCTACAGAGTCATGAAAATATCACTAGTGACGCCACCACCACCAACAGCTACAGAGTCATGAAGATATCACTAGTGACGCCAAGACCAGCAACAGCTACAGAGTCATGAAAATATCACTAGTGACGCCAACACCAACAACAGTTGCATGGCCATGAAGATATCACTAGCTACACCAACACCAACATCAGTTGCATGGCCATGAAGATATCACTAGCTACACCAACACCAACAACAGTTGCATGGCCATGAAGATATCACTAGTGACACCAACACCAACAACAGTTGCATGGCCATAAAGATATCACTAGTGACACCAACACCAACAACAGTTGCATGGCTATGAAGATATCACTAGTGACACCAGCACCAACAACAGCTACATGTCCATAATGACATCACTAGTGACACCACCAGCAAGAACAGCCACATGGGCATAAAGATATCACTAGCGACGCCAACACCACCAACAGCTACAGAGACATGAAGATATCACTAGTGACGCCAACACCACCAAGAGCTACAGAGTCAAGAAAATATCACTAGTGACGCCACCACCACCAACAGCTACAGAGTCATGAAAATATCACTAGTGACGCCACCACCACCAACAGCTACAGAGTCATGAAGATATCACTAGTGACGCCAACACCACCAAGAGCTACAGAGTCAAGAAAATATCACTAGTGACGCCACCACCACCAACAGCTACAGAGTCATGAAAATATCACTAGTGACGCCACCACCACCAACAGCTACAGAGTCATGAAGATATCACTAGTGACGCCAACACCACCAAGAGCTACAGAGTCAAGAAAATATCACTAGTGACGCCACCACCACCAACAGCTACAGAGTCATGAAAATATCACTAGTGACGCCAACACCAGCAACAGCTACAGAGTCATGAAGATATCACTAGTGACGCCAACACCACCAAGAGCTACAGAGTCAAGAAAATATCACTAGCGACGCCACCACCACCAACAGCTACAGAGTCAAGAAAATATCACTAGTGACGCCACCACCACCAACAGCTACAGAGTCAAGAAAATATCACTAGTGACGCAAACACCAACAAGAGCTACAGAGTCATGAAAATATCACTAGTGACGCCAACACCAGCAACAGCTACAGAGTCATGAAGATATCACTAGTGACGCCAACACCACCAAGAGCTACAGAGTCAAGAAAATATCACTAGTGACGCCACCACCACCAACAGCTACAGAGTCATGAAGATATCACTAGTGACGCCAACACCAGCAACAGCTACAGAGTCAAGAACATATCACTAGTGACGCCAACACCAGCAACAGCTACAGAGTCATGAAGATATCACTAGTGACGCCAACACCAACAACAGTTGCATGGCCATGAAGATATCACTAGTGACGCCACCACCAGCAACAGCTACAGAGTCATGAAAATATCACTAGTGACGCCACCACCACCAACAGCTACAGAGTCATGAAAATATCACTAGTGACGCCAACACCAGCAACAGCTACAGAGTCATGAAGATATCACTAGTGACGCCAACACCACCAAGAGCTACAGAGTCAAGAAAATATCACTAGTGACGCCACCACCACCAACAGCTACAGAGTCATGAAGATATCACTAGTGACGCCAACACCAGCAACAGCTACAGAGTCAAGAACATATCACTAGTGACGCCAACACCAGCAACAGCTACAGAGTCATGAAGATATCACTAGTGACGCCAACACCAACAACAGTTGCATGGCCATGAAGATATCACTAGTGACGCCACCACCAGCAACAGCTACAGAGTCATGAAAATATCACTAGTGACGCCACCACCACCAACAGCTACAGAGTCATGAAAATATCACTAGTGACGCCAACACCACCAACAGCTACAGAGTCATGAAGATATCACTAGTGACGCCACCACCAGCAACAGCTACAGAGTCATGAATATATCACTAGTGACGCCACCACCACCAACAGCTACAGAGTCATGAAGATATCACTAGTGACGCCACCACCAGCAACAGCTACAGAGTCTTGAAGATATCACTAGTGACACCACCACCAGCAACAGCTACAGAGTCATGAATATATCACTAGTGACGCCACCACCAGCAACAGCTACAGAGTCTTGAAGATATCACTAGTGACACCACCACCAGCAACAGCTACAGAGTCATGAAGATATCACCAACGACACCAACACCAACACAACAACAGTTACTTTACCATCATCATCACAACATACTCTGCCATTAATGTCAACCATGTTCCTCACACTACTCCACCATTACTATCAACAATACAACATATACCACCATGACCTCCAACGATACAACATACTCCACCATTGTTATCAACCATCATCACAAGATATTCAACGTGTGGATTTGAACGATGCTTATGTGAAGAATCCAAAAGACCTGCTGCAGGCGTTTATGGTGTCAATATAATGTGATACGGCGTATAGGGAGTGATAGTTAGAGGGAGACAGGGACATATATGATGTTGTCTATATAAGGAGATAGGGCTTACAGGGAGAGATAGTATGAGTGAGAGAGAGAGGAGGGGGTGTGGAGAGAAACGAGTAGGAAGATCTGATGAGAGATTAAAAAGGGAGCTCATAGAAATAAATAAAGATGAAGGGGATAGGAAGTGGATGAGTGAGAGAAATAGAGAGGGGGAGAAAGAGAGAGAGAGTGATGAAGAAATAGACACGGGAGAAACAGACAGTGTGAATGATAGAGAGAAAAACTAACAGACAAACAGATGCAAAAGACGTACAGACAAATTGAGGATGACAGAGAGACTGACATAGTTACAGATAGACAGACAGAGATGCTGACAGAGTGACATGCAGATTGGCTGAGAGATAGACAGACAGAGTGACTGACAGATTGACAGATAGATAGACAAAGAGATAGACAGACAGATAGACTGACAGAGAGATAGACAGACAGATAGAGAGCAGAGATACTGACAGAGTTACAGATAGACAGACACAGATGCTGACAGAGTGACAGGCAGAGTGGCTCAGAGATAGACAGACAGAGTGACTGACAGATTGACAGATAGATAGACAAAGAGATAGACAGACAGATAGACTGACAGAGAGATAGACAGACAAACTGAGGATGACAGAGCGACTGACAGAGTTACAGATAGACAGACAGAGATGCTGACAGAGTGACAGGCAGATTGGCTGAGAGATAGACAGACAGAGTGACTGACAGATTGACAGATAGATAGACAAAGAGATAGACAGGCAGATAGACTGACAGAGAGATAGACAGACAGATAGAGAGCAGAGATACTGACAGAGTTACAGATAGACAGACACAGATGCTGACAGAGTGACAGGCAGAGTGGCTCAGAGATAGACAGACAGAGTGACTGACAGATTGACAGATAGATAGACAAAGAGATAGACAGACAGATAGACTGACAGAGAGATAGACAGACAAACTGAGGATGACAGAGCGACTGACAGAGTTACAGATAGACAGACAGAGATGCTGACAGAGTGACAGGCAGATTGGCTGAGAGATAGACAGACAGAGTGACTGACAGATTGACAGATAGATAGACAAAGAGATAGACAGGCAGATAGACTGACAGAGAGATAGACAGACAGAGTGACTGACAGAGAGATAGACAGACAGATAGAGAGCAAAGAGACTGACAGAGTTACAGATAGACAGACATAGATGCTGACAGAGTGACAGGCAGATTGGCTGAGAGATAGACAGACAGAGTGACTGACAGATTGACAGATAGATAGACAGAGAGATAGACAGACAGATAGACTGACAGAGAGATAGACAGACATATAGAGAGCAGAGAGACTGACATAGTTACAGATAGACAGACACAGATGCTGACAGAGTGACAGGCAGAGTGGCTCAGAGATAGACAGACAGAGTGACTGACAGATTGACAGATAGATAGACATAGAGATAGACAGACAGATAGACTGACAGAGAGATAGACAGACAGAGTGACTGACATATTGACAGAAAGATTGACAGAGTTACAGATAGACTGACAGAGAGATAGACTGACAGAGAGATAGACAGACATATAGACAGTAGAGAGACTGACAGAGTTACAGATAGACAGACAGAGATGCTGACAGACAAGCAGACATACTGACATATTGACTGACTAACAGAGAGATGGTCAGACAGAGCAGAGAGACTGACAGAGCGATTGACACAGTTGCTAACACAGTGACTGTCAGAGTGACAGAAAAACAGACAGAATGACAGAATGACAGATAGTCAAAGAGACAAACAGAATGACAATGTGACACATCGATAGACAGAGTGAGTGACAGGTGAATGGATGTATGTTTCAATTTGATGCAAGACCTTTGATATGATTGTCTCGGCATTTCGTGATCTCGGAGGCTTTTCTTTCCAGTTACTGCAAGATAGGTTTCTAATAGTTGCTATCAAAGCAAAGATTAAACAAAATCCATGTCGTTGCTTTTGTTGTTATTGTTGGCTTTCACGTGGATTTTTTGTTTTCATTCTTTTGTATTTGTTTTTATTATTTATTGGTATGAGGGCAGTGGATTGGCAGTATCGGTAGAGGGTCGGACACTATGCTTTGGCTCATAGAGTTACGGCCCTTGCCATTCTGAGTTCAAATCCCGCCGAGGTTCACTTTGCCTTACATCCTTACGGGGTCGATAAAATAAAGTACCAGTAATGTACTGGAGTAATTGCTGGCCTTGTGCCAAAAAGTAGAAACAATTATTTATTTGTATGAGGGCTGTGGATCGGCAGCATCGGTAGAGGGTCGGGTTTGCAGCATCATCAATCAACATCATCGTCATTATCATCATCATTAATATCAGGATCATCAAGTTCCCCGTCATAATCAGCGTCATCATCATCATCTTAATCGTCATCATGAACCCCAGCAACATCATCGTCATCATCATCATCATCATCATAAGGCTGAATAAAGAAAATCAGTGGATTGGCAGTATCGGCAGAGAGTCGGACACCATGGTTTGCAGCAAAGATTTACGGCCCTCTGTGGTCTGAGTTCAAATCCCGCCGAGGTTAACTTTGCCGTTCATCCTTACGGGGTCGATAAAATAAGTACCAGTAATACATTGGGATAATTGCTGGGCTTGTGCCAAAAGTAGAACAATTATAAGAATGAATGGAATAAGGAATTCCTTAGAACGACACCATTTTGAAGAATAGATGTTTTTCAAAGGCTACATTCTTTGTCTCTTTGTCTATCTATATATCTATCTATCCCCCCATCCTCTATCTCTATCTCTCTATGTCCAGGGCGGATAAAATTCCCGAGATGTTCTTTTCAATTGCTGATAATACCTTACCGGCGCCGCTCGAATAAGGTAATTATTTAACCCATAAATGGGGCCCTAATAGGGTCGGAGCAGACATGAGATTGATAACAACTAAGGGGTAACTCCATATTCCCCACAGCTCCTAAACTCCCGAACAGGAGCCTTGAGACTGGATGTACTTTAATGTATATATATCTCCTTATAATTTATATCCAGCAATTTCTCTGTCTGTCTGTCCGACAGTGGAAACAACGTGCGCGCGTGGTTGCTATCTCTCTCTCTCTCCAGCTATCCCTCTTTTAAACTGTCTGTTTCTCTCACTCTCACTCTTTCTCTTTGTAACACACTAACATTCCTCCCCTCTATCGCTGTGACGAATGAGGAGATGGAGGAGGAGGAGGAGGAGAGAATCACTTCGTCACTTCACCTCTGCCTTTCTTTCTCTCCCCTCTCACTCCCTCATTACGTACAGACATTAGGGCGGTGGATTGGCAGAATCTGTAGAGAGTCGGACAGCATGCTTCATAGCATGGAGTTACGTCCCTTTACGGTCTGAGTTCAAATACCGCCGAGGTTAACTTTGCCTTTCATCCTCACGGGGTCGATAAAATAAAGTACCAGTAATGTACTGGATAATTGCGGGCCTTGTGTCAAAAGTAGAAACAATTATTGGAAACATTGCTTCATTTTTACATATCTAAGCATTAGTAAAATAACTAATAATTACAAAAGTAATTTTTCAATTCCAATTGTTATGAACAGCAAAACATTAATAATAATTTTGTTCTAAGAAATATATATACATTTCTGTGTGTGTAATATATATATATATATATATATATATATATATACACATAAATATATATACATTTCTGTGTGCGTAATATATATATATATATATATATACACACACATAAATATATATACATTTCTGTGTGTGTAATATATATATATATATATATATATATATATATATATATATACACACACATAAATATATGGGCATTTCTCTGTTTGTCTGTCTGTCTGTGTGTCTGTCCTTCCCTAAAACTCAAATGTAGGTGCTACAGAAATATTACCTTCCCCTTCCTTTCTCCACTTTGGTACTACCAAGAGAAACACTGTCGCTATAGAAACATTACCTTCCCGTCTCCACTGACTTTGGTCAGTGAGGCCGAGGGAGTCGCTGGTTGCTATAGAGACACCTTGCACAAGCCAGAAGTAACCAGTTCGAGGCGGTTCTGACTTGACATCATGACAAGGACCATTTGAAGATGTATTTCCATCGTTATATCATAACGTTTATATTTCCGTCACTAATCTCTTTTTCTACTTTTTTGTTTTAACATATATTTATTTCAAAGATTTCACCGTATAGATAACATATATATTTATACATGCATAAAAGACACACCGAGAGGCGGTGAATATGTGGTGCCGAAAATATTTCTCATCCAAATCTCAACAATATCAGTATATACACTAGATTTGCTAGCAGAAAACCTCCCACCGGGTGGATTTCTGCTAGTCTATATATATAAAACTGAGGATGTCTGTCTGTGTGTGAGTTCGAATCACTAAAACTCGAGAACTACCGAACCGACTGTTTTCAAACATTACACATGTAATACTTATGTTTCAGGAAGTGTTCTGAGCAAAAATATTCCATGCTCTAGGTACCGTATTCGGCGATTTTCCATGCACTAGGCACCGTATTAGGCGATTTAGCGATCTTGCCCTATAATTCTTAGTCTTTCTCTTTATAGATAGATACATACATATAACCTCGCGCCCTTATAATATCTGTCTGTATGTCTGGCTGTCTGCATTACGTCACTTCCCTGAGGATATGTGTGTGTGAGTGAGTTTGAATCCCTAAAACTCGAGAAGTACCCAACCGATTTTTTTCAAACTTTACATATGTATTACTTATGTTCAGGAAGTGTTATGCACATAAAAAAAATTCAACTTTTTTTATCTACTAGCATTAGATGAAAAACTGCGTTTTTTAGGATTTTTAGTTTTTTTTTTAGAGACCGATTGCCTTGAAATCGTAACTATGTATTAGCCAGTCTCTTCTTCATACCGCAAGCAAAGAAAATCCAACTTTCTTAAGCCCTAGAGCCCGCACTAGGTGAAAAACTTCATTTTTTCAGCTCCTTAGGGTTTTTGGAGGCGTTACGTCTAGCCGATTTTCCCGAAATTTAAAGGCATATTATGCCCATAAAAACTCATTTTCTTGATCCCCTAGGGTCTGCATTTGGTGTAAACCTGCATTTTTCCTGCTTCGTCGAGGAAAATCGTAAATATTATCCAGCCATCAGAGTATTCGGTTTATTATCTTTACATATTATCCAGGCATGCAGTTTTTCCACGATTAGGTCTGTTGCGGCCCGCGTTCCAAAATACCTTATCCCGTGCAACGTCAGATACCACTGCTAGTATATATATATATATATATATATATATATATATATATATATGTACCGATTGTGTTGTTATGTCTCTTTACCTTTTACACACGCACATATACCAGCCAACCTTCGTTCCAGGCGTAACCTACTCACACCACGAGTTGATCGTTTGATTTGTCCAGGTGTATTTTTCTCAACCTGATTAGTTCTATCATTGCTTTGGTATATATTGTGTGTTAGATTCGCCTACCACAATGTTCGATTTGTCAAGCTATTTAAACATATGTTATTACTCTAAGGCTCCACCTTATCGAGTGCTTTGCCAACTCATCATTTCATATAAGTAGGCTGAATGTACTTGCAAACCGCCAGAGATTCGATTTTACTATTTTCCAATTATATATATATATATTATAATGAAATGACAGGAGGCTGGATTTTTGTAAATCCTTGAAAGGTTTATTATACTATGATCATTTCAATGACCGGGTTCCGTATGAATCCCGTGATATCATCAGGTATTCGAAATATAATACGTGAATGTAATAGGTAAAATCCATGGGGCTGAAAATCGAGACTCGAGGGCGACCGCTATTCTGTTCCTTCAACCTCAGCCGGTCGCCCTGGAGTGACGTGGCTAAATTTTATAGTATGCTACTACCGGTCAGATGAACGAAAACAGAAAGAGATGGGAGCATAGGTTAACGTCGATCCCATGACACAAGGTAAAAGAAAGAAAGAAAGGAAGGAGAAGAAGGGGGAAGAAAGAAGAAGAGAAGTCAGGGTTAATGTCAGCTAAAAGAGGAAGGTAACTACTACTGGTCAGATATAGGCAAGCAAGAGGGGGAAGGAAGATAAGTCTGCGGGAGGAGGAGAGGAGAGAAGGAAGGGAAGAGAGAAGTAGAAAAGTAAGGGTTGATGGCTACAAGAAGGAAGATAGAAAGGAAGAGGAAGAAAGGTCGATATTAATGTCAGACCACAGTCAAGCCAGGAGTGGCGCGAGAAAATTTTCACAGGGACCCGCATCTTAGCGGAGATGAATATATTGGGAGTCAGTGTTTAAACTTCTAGGATGAGGTTAAAAAAATTTAATAATCAATATTCAATATT
>OZ024749.1:23437303-23439803 GCA_964016885.1 Eledone cirrhosa | reverse complement strand
TGCATGTACTTACGTATGTATATATCATATGTATTTGAATATTTAATGAGCAAAATATTCAATTACCCGAATATGCCAAAATCTGTATTAAAGATATCTGATAACTTCATAAATGTTGTTATAGTATCGTCTCTGCTAATCGAATAGGTTTCACAACAGCAAAACATACATATACATACTTTAACGCATACTCATATACGCACAACACACACACGTGTACACAACACACATTTATCTATACATATATGCAAACATATATATATGTATATTTAATTATATATATATACATATATATATACATATATATGTATATTTAATTATTTAATTATATATATATACATATATATATACATATATATATATATATATATATATATATATATATATATATATATATATATATGTATGTGTCTTTATTCATATATATACATAAATATATATATGTATATATATATATATATATATATATATATATATATATATATATATATATATATATATATATATATATGTATATATATATATATATATATATATATATATATATATATATATACATATATATATATATACAAATACATACAAATATATGCAAATACACACAGACACACACATATATATATATATATATATATATATATATATATATATATATATATATATATATATATATATATATATAGAGAGAGAGAGAGAGAGAGAGAGAGAGAGTGATGAGGAGAGAACTATTGCAAATATGATAAGACATTTTAAAAAATAACTGTTGCTGTTTGTTTGTTTTCTTTGTCTGTGTTTTTCGTTGTATGTGCCACATAAATGTTTAGCGATATAAAATTAGTGAGATCTCTTTAAAATATATCCGCAATGCAGTAATTTAGCAGGAACTTATTAATAACTAACATTAACTAGTGGAAGAATTTTAAAACTTAATTTGCGTATTATTTAATCTAACGACTGCAGATCCATGGGAGCCAAAAAGAAAATTGTTTGTTCTTGAAAAAGAAAACCTTCATCACTTTTAATATTCTTAACACTTTTAATAAAATTCTTCAGAGATAATACGAATTTTCAAGAATTGAATTATCAACTTGAAATTGATGCATTTCGGAAAAACCAACTATGTCATCTATTGTGTATCTTAGTCCTGAAATAAATTGACTGTCTTAAAAATGATTATGTATATAAATATATATATATATATATATATATATATATATATATATATATATATGTATATGTAGGTGGTGAGTTTTAGTGTAGTACAATAAAGCAATGCAGATATCGGATAAGTAGCTCTCTACAGTTTGTAGGACTGGAGTATAAATAATATATAACATCAAAAGATGGTTAAAAGAGTTCCATGTATCTTATTATGCGCATTTCAAAAACAAATATCATCATGCGATGAAATTTGCGTTTTCGTCAGATAAAATAGGGAGACATGATATGAAGTTTAAAAAACATTTGTGAATAGTACAGTTTTAAATCAACATATCATGATATGTTGATTTAAGAATCGCTGCTTTCACCCTTAACGCGATCTTCTGAAACTAACGCAGAACTGGATATTTCAAAAAACGTTGCAACCGGAGGAAGACAGGAAGACGATACTTTGATTCGTGGAAACGTTCTCTGGCAAAGAACGGGAAAAAAAGAAAATAATACGTCATTAATAGGAGCGGTGAAAAACAATTATACCATAAACGTGGTTCTTTCTCCTCTAATGTTTACTTCTTGCCAATCATTTGATTTTCCAGGTACTATACCTATGTATGTATATATATATATATAAATACATATGTCAGGTCACCAGTTGGTGCTACTGGTAACATGTATCCCAGTACAACCTGTCTCCTGGTCGGGTCGTTGGCGACTAAACTGGCAACCCCACCAAGGTTTCTTGGAGAGGAGGGTGACTTTGGACAACCTGCAGCACTAAAAACAAAACCTGTCAAAATGCAAAGGAGCTCTTAAGAGTCAATGGCCATCCAAAATCACCGGGAGAGATGACCCCTTAGCCTTTGTCAAGGCAGAATTCTAGGAGAAGGAAAACTCTGATATAACACCTGCAACTCTGATGGTACCAATGATGTTGACTTGTTCTTTTTTTTTGTAAATATCATCTTGGTCAAGAGAGTGGGACTAGCTTTGTGCAGTGCCTTTGCTCACTATAAAAGCTTCACGGCACAGCATTGCTTTATATCTGGAGATCTCTCTGCACTTGTCGTCACATGGTACCATGGGCCCAGCACTATGTGTCAATAATTGTCACAAGTGTAGTGTTTGTACCAGAGTTTTCAAGTCGCTGGCTGGACTAAAAAGTCACACTCGTTCAGCGCATCGGTAGGGGTTCTCCTACATGGATATACAGTAGTGGCCGTACTCGAAAACGAGTTGGCAGCCACCATATATATACATACATATATACATATATATATATATATGTGTGTACACAGATACATACACACACACACAAACATATATATATACAGAGAGAGAG
>OZ024749.1:23407303-23429803 GCA_964016885.1 Eledone cirrhosa | reverse complement strand
TTAAACCCCAAAAAAAACATGGCTACAAAAATAATTTTCACAAGTCACTCCCACTCATTCCGTCTTCTTCTTCCTCAATCGTCACTACACCAGAGAGAAGATTGTCTCTCTAAATGTGTCTCTCTCCCTCCCTTCTCTTTCGCAAGCGACGCCAGTAAAGAAAAATAGTTTCCAAAATCACGTGCAAAACTAGGAACATTTCTCCACGACGACGACAACGACGAAAAAGGTGTGCAGTAAATACGAAAACCCATTTCATTCGTCTGCGTTATGAATAATAGCAATAGCAGCCGTAATAACAGCAGCAGCAGCAACAGTGACAAGGAAAACAACAGTATCAGCCGCAACAGCATCAGCAGCAGCATAAACAACAACAGCATTAGCAGCAACAGCAACAAGAACAGCAGCGGCAGTAACAACAACAACAACCACAGCAACAGCGGCGGCGGCAGTAGTCGTAATACCTGCAGCAACAACAAAAGTAACAGCAGCCCTGACGACAACAACAACAACACAACAGCAGCAAAGAAAAACCAATCTCGTTTGCAGGTATCCCAAAGAACCTGGAAACCATCCTCATAACAAATGAGGAATTACAGGAAGCAAAGAAGATGGTGACGAAATTCGGACATCGAGCAATCTGCAAGGCAGCCGAAACATTTTTCGAAACCCAACAGCACTGTACGGCCACGTACCGTACAGTAAGCACAAAATGCCGTAGGGTTGAAAGAGCCACAGAGGCTCAAATACAAAAAGCCTTAGGGTCTGTGTGGCAGCGGAAAACGCATATCACCCGAGGCAAGAAATATGCCACCGTAGACGTGCTTTTTGCCACACCCCAGGAGGAAAAGGCTCAATCCTGAGTGACCCTAAGAAGCGAGGAAATGGTGTTGGTGCCCTCCTACTGCGGGCGAAAAATTGTGAGGGTCAAAGTGACCCAAGTTTCCCCCCGGGATGGCCACTTCTTGGCTGTCCGCGTCTGTCCTCGTCGGAATCGAGGACAAAACAAATGTACTACAAGTACAGAAAAAAGTAAGAGAAGATTGGTTCGGCACCTCCATTGAGATGTTAATCCAAACCAACCAGGAGTGCATCGAAGCTATCCCGGATGTGATAGACTTCGATAACGGCACTCAACTGCCCATAAGTGTTGAGGGCAAACGCCCGAAATGCTTTCGCTGTGGATCGAAGACTCACCTCAGGGCCTTCTGCAACGAGAAAACCCTGAGAAAGGAGAAACCCCCCTCCTTCCGAAACCGGCTCCACTGCTACCGGCAACAGGACAAGCAGCAACCAGGAACGATAGGTCCGTGGCACGCATACCCACGCCACGGAAATCAAGAACAGCAGCAGCAGCGGTAGTATAAACAACAACAGTAATACCAACTGCAGCTGCAACAGAGACACCACTGCAAACATTACCAACAACAACAAGTGAAAGAGTGGAGCTGGTACCCCTCCCCGACCTCACAGAATCAGACATGGAGTGTGAGGTGGGAGAGGGATGGCAAAAGGTCGCAAGAAGGCACAAACGCAGAAGCAGCGCATCGTCGCCTTCGAAAAGGGGGGAAACAATGAAAAATGGGTAAAGGCTACTGCAAAGAGACACACAGCAGCAACACCACCAACACCATCACCACCCACACTAGCACCACCATCACCACCGGCGACAACCCCACCGCCAACAACAACAACACCTTCAACACCACCACCACAAGCACCAACATCGCAAACGCAACAACAAAACACACACACCCAGCAACAACGACAAGAAAATAGCAGAACCACACCCCACCCCCAGAAAAACAAATGCACGGCAATAAATACACACAACAAGAAACTAATGATTACATAATTGAACACACAGACATTTCACAGCACGACTACATAATACCAGCACCAATCAAAACACCAACGAACATAAGACTGGTAAGAATAGCACAGAAACAATACACAAACATTAAAACGAAATTCCCCAACGCAGTTGGTGATTTCAGAAGCCTAAGAGGACTCTCAACCGGAGAGTATATTCGGACATACTCATAGAAGAGCCGACGACCATTTCTTCAATGCAAAGCACGAAGGCTGCGTTGTCAGAGTTAGGGTGCCGGCTCTCAGACACGAGGGGACGAAAGCCATTCAATGGGCCTGAGTGCCGGAGGCACGTCGTGGCAACAAAGCCACGATCCTGTCTTTGGTGGACAACGAAGGGCGCATAATACTCGATCCCGGGCAAATGTGTGAAGCTTTTCAGCGACACTTTGCTCAGCTCTTCGGGGGTAGCGGTGGGCCGGGTCGAGGGATGGACTTTAGTGTCTACCTCGAGGGACTGCCACGGCTCTCGGCCACTGAGGCGGAGTGTTGCGAAAAGCCGATAACAGCCGCTGAAGTACGGGAGGCAATGACTGGCTGCACAAGGGGTAAATCGCCTGCTTTGGATGGTTCTGCCCTATGAACTTTACGTACAGATGCCAGACTTGTTCGGAGGCCTCTTGGCGGACGTCTACTGCAACTGGCAACAGAACGGGAGAATTCCCATCTCTGTGAGCCGAGGAGCGGTGGCACTGCTGAGAAAGGATCCGAACAAGGGGGATAACATAGATAATTTCAGGCCCATAACTCTGCTAAACACAATGTCGAAGATTTTGGCCAAGGTGCTAGGAAAGAGGTGGGCGCTTGTCGTTGGTGATCTGGTGGGAGAGGCGTAGACATGCGTCATTCCCGAGAGATCCATCCACAACAACCTCCACCTCATGCGATACATCATAGAGAGGGTAGCTAGGGAACCTGGCACGCGTGGGACCTTGATCAAATTAGATCAGTCGAAAGCTTTCGATAGGGTCGAACATCGTTACCTAGCGGCAGTCCTGAGGGCGGCAGGCTTTGGGCCCGTCTTCAGAGGCTGGATCGCTGCCATGCACAGCGACATCAGCTCTGTGGTGAGAGTGACGGTCACCTCTCGGAACCGTTCAACATCATTCGCTCCGTCCGCCAAGGATGTCCCCTCTCGTCCCTCTTGTACGTATTGACTCTCGAGTCATTACTGCACAAACTGGAGACGTTGAGGGGGGTCCCGCGCGAATTAGGATGCGGAAGATACGTGTCAGCATATGTGGACGATGTCACCGTAGTGGTGTCGAACGCCAAACACATCCAGGCGATCGGCACTACACTAAAAGAATACGAAGCGGTGACAGGTGCAATGATCAACCGGAAAAGTCAGTGGGCCTGCAGCTCGGCACCTGCAGAGGAAGGTCCATGCCGTCCAACAGCGTCGTCGGACGCTGGACGGACGGACCGGTTAAATTGCTAGGGGTCTGGTTCGGTCCTGACATCCAGACGGACAAAAACTGGGACGAGGTGACGAGCAGGGTGGCTTCTCTCACCCAGAAATGGGCTGAGAGTAAGCTATCTCTGAAAGTTCGTGCGGAGGTGGCTAACGCGTACATCGCGTCTGTCATCTGCTACCGCCTGACCGTCGTACCTTGTCCTAAGCCACGCCTGACTGCGCTGGAGCGTTTGCTCTTTCGCTTTTTGTGGAAGGGACGCGCTCCGATGGTCAGGCGGTCCATCTGTTGTCAACACCCGCTACGTGGAGGGCTGGGCATGCCTTGGCTGATGATGCGCAGACACGCGCTCAGGCTACGACATCTCCACCTCTTCCTCGACGGTGATCAGGTGTGGTCGCCGTTTGCTAGACACGTATTTCCCCAGCTCGTTTCCTTGACAGAGCTGCAGTCCTGGGTCAAGCGAAGACCGAGAGGGAGCGCCTGGAGACTGGAATGTCTTCAGGCTCTCACAGCCCTCGACCAATCGGGAAATGTGGTCGGTTGAAACTCCACCTCGGCGTTCTATAGAGGATTAGTGGAGGGGAAGAGCGACGACGTACTTGGGGAAATTCTAGGCGTCGACGAAAATCAACTAGCCAATCTCTTCGGAAGAACTTTCGGGCCGGGGCCTATTGACAACTTCCAGAAATCTCTGGCCTAGCAGTGCTACCGAGGAGCCTTGCGAGTTCGGGATAAACTCTACAGACATGGTGGAGCCGTCAGCCGGGCATGTCAGAGATGCGCGCCGGGCTATGAAACCGCCCTGTGTCCGAAAATTGCTGACTTGTGGGTTCATGTCGAATACCTGCTGTCGCGTGTAGGACGGATCCGGCTATCATCTGAGTCCATCGTGAGGATTGCCCCGCCCTCTTCCTTTAACCTGGAAGGGCAGGAAGCTTTTATCTGTCTGGTGGCCATGGCGAAAGAGATAGTATGGCGGGCACGTTTGAAAGGGCTGAAGACGAGCACTTACCTCTTCTGTGATGCCCTGATTGACTTTTTAAAATTTCATTTGAAAAGGAAAATCAGAGTAGGGAGGAAAGTGCTCTCTTCCCAGCATTTTGTTGAAAGATGGTTGAGAGAAGCAAGAATGGCCCCACTGAATGGGCCTACTCTGAGTATGTATCTGTATATTAAAGGTGGAAAACTGGGAGAGGGCACTTGCCTTGGTGGTCAGGGTCACTGTGGACTTTTACTGGGCTTTCTCCACAAATGTCCCTCCGAAGTCTCCCCCCTATTGGGGAATTTTTCATTCTTATTTTTGTGTTACATCCTCCTATTTTGTTTTGTTACATCCTCCTTTTTTACACGCAGAAATGCCAATTTGTACCGTCCTGTATTGTCCTGCACTGTCCTTAATGTCTACTTTATGTAAACCCTTGTGGTTAATAAAGACATCATTATTATTACTATTATTGTTCGTTGAGTCTCAGTCATTTACTATCTTTTGTATTTCTCCTATACGCGAGTTTCCTGGGATTTGCGATAAGTAATCATTAGACCCCTTAGGTAACATTCCTAGAGCGCCTAAACCACTGGTATTGTTTTAGTTCTCAATTTCCACATTTTTCCAATTTCTATCTCCAGGTCCTTATACTTGCTCAATTTTTCAAATGTTTTTATAGATACATTCTTGTCTATTGGAACGGACATATCAATTAGCAGGCATACCCTCTTTTTAAAGTCCTTCAGTATTATATCAGGTCTTTTTGCATCTATTTGTCGGTCTGTTTGGATTCTAAAGTTCCACAAGATTGAGATGTGATCTTTTTCAAGTATGGGAAGTGGTTGATGCTCCCACCAATTCTTTTGATGGGGCAGGTCAAAATGCTTACACATTATCCAATGTATGTATTGTGCGGTTCTGTCATGCCTGTTTAAGTATTCGGTTGGAGCTATAGGACTGCACATTGAAATTATATGGTCAATGGTCTCTGGTTGTTTTTTACATACACGGCATAATGGGCTGCATCCATTTTTTATTATGTTGGCTGGGAAAGATTTTGTTGGCAGACACTGATCTTGTGCTGATATAATCAGTCCTTCAGTCTCCGATTTCAGTCCAGAGGATGCCAACCACTGATGGGTTAAAGTTTTGTCAACATCAGGATTGTTAGCTTGTTCTGGGTATTTTCCATACAGAGGCTTTTCTTGCCATTTCTTAGACAGTTTCTGTTGCAGTTCTTTCTTTGCAGTTACTTTTACCTGCTTTGCTTTTTCTATGTTTTCCATTTCAGCAATAAATGGGACTTCTGAAATTTGTAGTCCATTACTGTATCTTTGTGCATCTTTTGTAATGGAGTATGATCTTTTGATGCTTTTGTGTTTCAAAATGAGTTTGATCATCCAATCATGTGATTCCCTTAGATATGTAGATAATCCAATTGTTGCAGTTTTCAACGCAATGTCTAACTGGATTAACCCACGTCCTCCTTCTTTCGTATGGAGATATATTATATCTGTATCTGCCTTAGGGTGATGCATTCTGTGCATGGTTAAGAATTTTCGAATTTTTGTATCGAGCCTACGGATCTCTGTGCTTGACCAGTTGATGACATTGTAACTGTAGGTTACTACTGGTATGGCAAGCGTGTTTATGGCATCGATCCTATTCCTTGCATTCAATTCCGTTCTTAAGATTGCTCTTACTCTGCGGTAACATTCCTTCCTTATCCTTTCCCTCATTGTCAAGTGCTTGATTCCGTCTCCTTCACAAACACCTAGATATTTGTAAGTTTCCTCTTGATCAAGTTCTCTTATCACATTCCCCCGATCAAGATTAATGTCTGAACTTTTCAGCAGCTTTCCTCTGGTGAACGTTGCTTTGGCGCATTTATCTAGTCCAAACTCCATTTTAATGTCATCACTGAACTGCTCCACAGCGGATAATAGCCCTTGTAATTGTTCATCATTTATCTTTTTGTTCTGTTTGGAGTTCCGGATCTTAGGGAGGGTGTCTCGTTCCCCCATGTCAGATTCTTTCATTTTCATCCATTCGATCATAATTTCATCCTTCAATTTGGCAAGTTCATTCTCATTCATTTCTTTATCATTTACGATCTCATTGTTTTCATTATGAGTTTCATCTTGAGCATGCACTCCCTCCACTTTTTCGATCATTTCTTTAATTTGTTCTGTTGTCAGTGATTTCGCCCCAACCCTGGGATTCGAAGTGTTACAATTTACCTCGTTTTCACTGACACATGTTTCATTTTCCCTTCGCTGACTTTGTGCTAATAGCTTCATCTGATCAATTTCTATATCAGTTAGTAACTTTTTTTTACAATATTTCTTCGTATATTGGCTAGTTTGTTACTGTCAATATAGCCTCTGTTTTCGGGTTGTTTCTTTTTCCAGTTGATATATGTCTGTTCTGTATTCGATGTATTTGATGGGTAGTACATGTCAGTGTAGAAAGCTTCAAGGACTTCTTTATTATTTTCCCTTGACCATTTTTCTCTCTTTTTCTTTGGATTTCTTGGTGGTGAGCATGGAGGGCCAACAGTAGGAGTATTCCGGTTATGGGAGGTCTCCAGCTCCGAAGTGATGGGAAGGTTTGAACCATTAACTGATTTTTTGACCCCAGTCTGGTTCCTCTCTGAGGGACGCGGCCCTTTTTGACCCGGGTGACGGCCGATCCTGTATGAGATTTTATCATTTGACATTTACTTTATTTTGTCGCGTTTTATCCTTATCCGCCAAGGGGTAATCATTTCGTGTTACCACTTCTAGGACGAGTGTCAACCAAGACTAGAGGGGTGGTCCTCCTCTAGAGACACGACTATTCCCCGCCGACCGCCATCCCTGTGTTTCTTGGTCACGGGTTTTCTTTTTTGTTGTTTATTTAAATTGTTATTATCATGAGTGGTTCCTTAATGTGAGCATTGCGTGGCTTAAGAATGAAATTATTAATAATATAATATAATTTTTGCTGAAGTTGCCTGTTATTGTTGTTGGCTATGTCGGTGGTATGTGCTGGGGCTTTTTTCTATTATTGGTGGGGAAGGGTGGAGCTAGCAGTGCCATAGTCGATGACGTTTGGCCGGTGGCCGGGTCACTAAGTCAATCTATTTATATCTTTTGCTAGCCTCTCCCTTGTCTAGTGATACCGCCACCTTCCCCTTTCATTCTTTCTTTCTTTCTTAAGTTAACAGAAGGTAATGGGGTAATAGTGATGGTAGCAATGAAGGAGTGGTGACGGCGGTGATGCGATAGTGGTAGCAATTTTGGATGAAGTGGTGGCGGCGGGACTATAGTGATGGCGTTGTCGTTACTGAGTTTCGTTGAATAGACTGTAGTTTGTTTGATCTGTATATCTATGCGGTTTGTCGCGTATGTTTAGTATATGTGTTGACATATTTTCTTAATATTGGAATTAAAAATGTTGTGAAAACTTGAGACAGTAATAATAGTAATTATTATTATTATGCTGGGATTGGTGCTGGTTGTGGTGAAATATGCGTTATCTGGCTGTTGTATTTAGTGTACACAGAGGGGTGATGGGATAGGTGGTGTATCTAGTTTGTGGTGTTGGTGAAATTGCTGTTATTTGGCTGTTCTATATAGTGTAGACAGAGGGGGTTTTCTTCCATTTATAACCAGTTTCTTTTTTGAATAAAAATGTATGATACAAAATTAAATATTTGAGCGATATAACTGGATATTATGGATCCGAATTTTCTGAGAGTTGAGTCTGGTGCTTTATGTATCATTTGTACTAAGAATTGTTATTTCACAATTGATTTAAATATGTTAAAAACCAAAAACTTACGGGAGCGATTTCATGACCTTCTATCCACCACGTGCGTCTTCTTCCCTCTCTTCTTCTTCTTATTATTATTATTATGGTACTTTGAATCTCAGTCATTGATGTTATTTAACTGGAAAGTTTGTTGAAATGAATATCAATCCACTACCTGCAGCCTCAGATATTCAGGACGTATCGGGGGGTTCTTGCTGTTCCCTGCAAGCATGCCTTTTCAAGCGTTCCAAAAAGCGTGAAGTGGCCAATTTTCTTTAACCATGCCTGGAAACTTTTTGAAATAGTACCTAGTGCGCCTATGACAATCGGGATCACTTTGACTTCATGGCAGTTCCAAATCCTTTTTACCTCCCACTTTAAGTCCTGGTTAATTTTATCCCTCTCTTTTTCTTGCACTCTCGTGTCAAATGGGCAGGCTATATCTACAATCAGGCACGATCTTTTTTCCTTGTCCAAAACCACCAGCTCAGACCTATTGTTTTCTAATTTCTTATCCGTCTGTATCCTAAAATCCCACAGCACCTTCACCTGATCGTTTTCTATCACCGCCTCTGGCTTATGCTCATACCACTTCTCAGAATGTGGTAAATTGTTTACTTTGCAATGATGCCAGTGGATCACCCTGCCTATCACATCATGTCTCCAGCCTTTATAGTGAGGCTGGGCTAGGTGTTTACACTCGGATACAATGTGATCCACAGTCTCCTCTCTCTCTCCACAAATCCTATACAATGGGCTAGCCTCCTCCTTGCAAATATGGTGTTTCACCCACTTCGCTCTGGGGGCTTGCACTTGAGCAGCCATTAGCATTCCTTCTGTATATATAAATATATATATATATATATATATATATATATGTATATAAATATAAATATTTACAGATACATAAAAACTCAATTAGACCAGGCTATAAGAATAAAGGCTCCTATGAAGAAATGTATATATATATATATATTCTAGTGTGTTTGTGTTTGTGTGTGTGTGTGTGTGTGTGAATTTACGTTTTTCGAATATTAATAATTGTTTCTACTATTGGCACAAGGCCAGCAAATTACCCACTACATTACTGGTACTTTATTTTATCGACCCCCGTAAGGATGAAAGGCAAAGTTAACCTCGACGGGATTTGAACTCAGACCGTAAAGGGACGTAACTATGCTGGAAAGCATGAACATATCCCTATTCCGGGCCGCTAATTTCAAATAAACACATGTATTCTCTGTTATCAGATCACTATTTTACAGAGTGTAGGCAAATCCATATTCTGGGCCGTTACTTTAAAACGAACAAAAGTCTCCGTTAACAGATCACTACTTTATAAAGTGTAGGCAGATGTAAATATCCATATTAATCTTAAAATAAAAACGGAAAGCGAAATATTGCATATTTGAACGTGGCGTTTTGTAAATTGATTGCTGAGGTTCCATTATTATTATTTTTTTTAGTATTCTTATTATTTTTTTGTTATTATTATTATTAGATTTGTTGTGTGTGTTCTGAGGAGATACATTATATTTTGTATGACAATGTAAATTCCAGCAGCCCGTAGCTAAATTGAAGAAAGTCTGCAATTTTCGAATCTTAAATTAGTAGTTAGAAGCATTTTTATTTAATTTCTCTTCTATATTTGAATAAAAAAATTCACTTTCTCAATTCTTCGAACATAGAAACATCCTCGTTTGTTTTTGCCGTTGCATGTGTGTGTGAGAGACTGTGTACTGTGTTGTGCGTGTGTGTGTGTGGATGTATGCGTGTGTGTATCTGTGTTTTGCAGTGTGTGTGTGTGTGTGCTTGTGTCTTCGAGTCTTTATGGGTGTGAGAGAATGTGTCTTGTATGAGTGAGTGTATGTGTGTATCTGTGTATTGCTGTGTGTGTGGATGTGTCTTCGAGTCTTTTTTTGCATGAGAGAGTGTGTGCTGTATGTGTGTTGTATGAATGTGTGCGTATTTATGTGTATCGCAGTGTGTGTACATGGGTCTTTCAGTCTTTCCGGGTGTGAGAGAATGTGTGTTGTATGTGTGTTGTATGAATGTGTGTGTGCATCTGTGTATCGCTGTGTGTGTGTGCTTGAGTCTTTGAGTCTTTCTGGGGGTGAGAGAATGTGTGTTGTTTGTTTGTGTGTGGGGGGGGAGGGCGTGTGTGTGTGTGTCGCTATATGTGTGTGTATGTGTCTTTGAGCCTTTCTGGGTGTGAGAGAATGTGTACTGTATATATGTGTGCATGTGCGTAGGGGAATGTGTGTGTTGTATGAGTGTGTGTGTGTGTGTGTGTGTGTGTGTGTGTGTGTGTGTGTGTGTGTGTGTGTGTGTGTGTGTGTGTGTGTATGCGTGCTGTATGTGTATGCATGGGTCTTTGTTTCTTTCTGCATGTGAGAGTGTGTGTTATATGTACACGTGTGTATCTGCGTGTGCGTTTCTCTGTGTGCTGTATGTCTGTGTATGGATCTTTGATTCTTTCTGGGTGTACGAGTATGTGTGTTGTACATGTTCGTGTATGTATGTACGTGTGTGTGTGTATGTGTATGTGCGTCTGTGTGCGCATGTGTGTGTGTGTGTGTGTACGTTTTTTTTTCGTTGTACACTTGTCTCTCTAGGTGTTTTTGAATATCTGCAGGGTTGTGCACATGTCGTTAGCATTTATGTATGGCTGTGGAATTGCATGTGTGTGTGTGTGTAGGATAGCTTGGGTGGATTGTGTATGCGAGTATGTGGATGTGTCAAGCTGATAGGTTGTATGTAAATATTATTTTATATCTGTATGTGTGTGTGTATGTGTGTGTGTGTGATTCGAATTGTTATATTTTTATGGAAATGTTTTATGATAGCTTTTATGGAAATATGCTTATACGTATGTAGGTATAATGGACGTCCATTAATGTATATATATATGTAATACATGTATGTATGTGTAAATATGTTTTTTCCTGTTTTCATGTGATTAAGATGGATTTGTGTGTATTGTTTTGTAATTAATGGTATGACTGTGTGAATGTTTGAGTTTCTGTTCTCTTGCTGTGTTGGAGATTGAATATGTTGATTTATATATGTAAGTATAATTTCGTATGCATTCAGCTATGCATAAAGTTTTATGCATATTTGTGTTGTATGTGTTCAAATATTTGTATGTGTGTAGATGTGTTCATGTTATAGATATTGAAAGTGGTTTTGTTCTTCGCATATGAAGTTATATATTTATATTCGTTTTCTATACGAATATTTATGTATTTAAAAATAAGTTTTGTGTGTTGTGTGTTTGAGTGTATGCATGTGTGCTCATATGTGAATCCGTGTTGTTTACACGTGTGGATATGTATGGGTCTTTATATATGTACATCCATGCTTTTTTCTGTGTCTGTGTATGGTATATGTATGGGCCTGAATATGTACGCGATCTTGTCATACCTTCAAGAAAGAATTTGTCGTTTGCAAACCGGAATCACTGCTTAAACGACATTAAACATCCTTGTGGTGATACCAGTCACCAATAAATCTGTTTAGTAAAATAGAAAACAAGCATAAACCCCAAAATAGGATAAGAGATAACAAATAATATAAAGAAACAGAAATAGCAAGAAAGCGAGTAAAAAATTAATAAATTTTGGTGAAATAGACGTAATTTAAAACAAAATAAAAAGCGGAAGATAAAGTTTAATTGACAGTAGCTTTGGGAAAAACTTAACACTGAAAATATAATAATGTAAATCTAAATCCAACAAAAAAACAAGTAAAAGAATATAGAAAGAAAAGCTTCAACAAGATTAGTATATTCACTGCTTCATCTTCAGAAAACAATGTCGAACCTCTTAACCAGCCTAGAGTTCCATACATGATTGAAGGTAAAAATAAAAAAAATTAAATAATATAAATCACAAAATAATTTTTTCTAATGGCGAGAACATTCAAATCACTCGATAGAATTATATAACAGATATTTTTTTTCTTTTTGAATTATGGTGGAAAATGAATTAAGAAATTAAGTAAGTAAGAAATAATAAAATGTAATAAGGTAAAGGTAAAAATTAATACACATGAACATAGAAAACATTAAACAGATATTGCATAACACGAGCATTTGATCGGTGTCGTCCTTTTGAAAAGCAATGCATGCCCCTGTGTGAGGTTGTCGGAGAAATACTACATATTACACATTAAATGAGTGTTCGTAATCCCCTCACACACACGCACACACACACGCACACATACCCACAATGAGAAAAACTACCCCCACACGCAAATATGTATATATACACAAAATATCACTTACAGGCAAACACACATATATGTATACACATATGTGATGAGCATGTGTGTGTGTGTGTGTGTGTGTGTGTGTATGTGTGTATGTGTGTGTGTGTGTGTGTGTGTGTGTGTGTGTGTGTGTGTGTGTGTGTGTGTGTGTGTGTGTGTATTTGTATAGAATTAAAGCAGGTTAAAGCATTTCAAATCTTTTTGATATTCTTGACAATTCATTTTCTAACATCACAAATTATGTCAGATTTCAGGTTTAAATATTTCAAGACATCATTCCAGATTCTATTAAGAAGCATTTAAATGCAGCGGTATTTCGTGTATTATAAAATAGTTACCTAGACCATATTCTGCCTTCAGGCGTAGAAGTTGAAATAGCAGTAGAAGGATGATGCGATACGACCTACGTTCTTTTCTATTTTCCCTTAAATTTTGTACTGAAATAGCTAAGGATATTTTCATCCAGGATCACTTCAGTTTACAGGATTACATGAAGAATAGCTTGCAATGTGTTCAGAACTTCTGCCAATTCAATTAATGTAAAATATGTCAAGCACTCTTAATTTTAGCAGAGGGTGCACTTGTAATTCCGTGAATTCTTTTATCTGCATACTCTACGGATACTCTGCTAGTTAAAAGATATTTCGTACACTACCAATGTATTATTGAATATATCTATCTAACCAACATTATAATATCGTGCGTTGGCAAATAATTGTAATCTAAAATATCATTTGCGTAGCCATTCACTATCTCAAAAGAAGCAGTATATATTCAACAGCTCCTTCTAATTATAATTGGAGAACGAAGGAAAAGGATGAGAATAGTTCGGTTCAATATATTGTAATATCGCTAGAGAATCAGAGTATATTCCGTCTAACTAGATATGGAATTCACAGTTGATGAATATAATACTACACATACATACGCATTTATACTCATATATATATATTTATGTATGTACGTATACATGTATGTATATATATATATATATATTTCGTTTCTGAATTTGTTTAGCAAGATTCTTTATCTGAAATCGTGTGTTGAAACCGATATTGTTATACTTTGGGAGGGTCATGTTGCCAATAAGAAACACACGCACCAGTTGCTTTCACTTCAATTTATTATATATTTATAAATTTATAAATTTACAAATCTACAAACTTATAAATTTCTGGTTGGTTCCACAACCAGATAGTTGTTTATATATAGTCATAGTTTTTTCGTCACACACTTTGTGACCTCTTCAGTGACTGGGGATTCCTTTCTTTGTTTCTGTGCCTTTCCTTTCTTCTATCCTGCGCCATTTTGTTTCTGTGTGTGTGTTGTGTGCTCAGTTTGCGCATGCGCCACATCCGGGTGTCTGTGTGTGTTTATGTTCATTTATCTATTTGTTTATTTATTTATTTATTTATTGTTGGTTGGTTGTTTGTTCTATGTGTGTGTGTGTTTTCATTTTGTCCTGTGTGTGTTTTCATTTTGTCCTTAATTGTAAGTTGTTTGTTCTATGTGTGTGTGTGTGTTTTCATTTTGTCCTGTGTGTGTTTTCATTTTGTCCTTAATTGTAAGTTGTGATGTTGCTGTTCCACTCATATTTTCTATTTAATTTTGGTTGTAATTCTTTTATGCTTACTGCCTCTGTAATTTGCCTAAACATTGCATCTTTTCTGCATCACTGAAGAGGTCACAGAGTGTGTGACGAAAGGACTATGACTATATATAAACAACTATCTGGTTGTGGAACCAACCAACCAACCAGAAATTTATAAGTTTGTAGATTTGTAAATTTATAAATTTATAAATATATAATAAATTGAAGTGAAAGCAACTGGTGCGTGTGTTTCTTTTTGGCAACATGACCCTCCCAAAGTATAACAATATATATATATATATATATATATGTCCTGGGTATGACATTAAACTACATCCAGTGGCAAGGCTCCAGTTCGGGAGTTCAGGATATGTGGGGAATGTGGAGTTACCCCTTAGTTGTCATGACTCCCAGGTCTGCCCTGGCCCGGGGTGGTACTACCTGTTAGGGCTCCATTTATGGCTTAAATAACTACCTTATTCGAGTGGCGCCGGTAAGGTATTGTCAGCCATTGAAAAGAAATATGGAGAGTCGATCTAACAGCACTAGGGTTAGAGCCCCTAATTACACTGTCAAGCAGCAGCCTGGTCGTTATGACTCTGCTGGCTTAGAGCCACAGAGAGGGCCAGTGGATGATGGATCAGCTGTCTCTGAGACAAATATAAAGAATGCAGTTTTGTCCTGCAGAAGAGCCATCAAAATGGGCACTTTGAATGTGAGGACTATTCGGACGCTGGAGAAGAGAGAGGAGTTGGGACATCTGTTCGAGGAGAGTGGTATACAGATACTTGCGATCCAAGAAGACAGGATCCTACACGATGATCCCGTGAGGAGTGTGATGATCGGGAAGAGGAGCCAGCTCATCACTACATCGGCAGTGGAGAACACAACAAATGCTGCAGTGGGAGGAGTGGGATTTGTGTTCAATGCAAAAACCAATCTGTTGGTGAGGGAAATAATGCCTATCTCCCCGCGAGTGTTGAGGGTGAGCTTCAATGGAAACCCAAGACTGACAGTCATTTCAGCCTATAGTCCAACCGAGGGGGACAGTAATGTGAGTGCGGAAGAGTTCCATGAGGAGGTGTGTAGAGCTGTCAACACCACTCAGGCACAGAATATCCTGCTTGTTTTGGGGGTCTTCAATGCACATCTGAGTAAGGAGGGCAGTGAAGATCCTTGCTGGTACTTCCATAACAACACCAACCGAAATGGAAGACTACTGAGAGACACCCTGCTGGAGGCGAACTTGATGGCGACCAACCTAAGGTTTAGGAAGAATCTGGGGAAGATGTGGACCTACATCTCAGATATGCACCTGTCCAAGTCCCAGATTGATTTCATTCTGGTGAGGAAAAAGTGGCGGAATAGTGTTCTGAACACGGAACCATACAGCTATTTCAGTACACTGGGTAGTGACCACCGGCTTGTTATGAATGAGGTCCGGGTGAGCTTAAGAAAGAGCAAGGCTCGGCCCCGGAGAACAATCTATGACTGGGGAGCTTTCAAGGAAGATGATAAGCTACAGGAGAGTTTCACAGTGGAAGTGAGAAACAGGTTTAGTGCTCTGTGTGGAGAGTCAGAGGTGAGAGAGATTGGATGGACTGAGGAGAGTATGACGCGGAGGTACGGGCACTTCACCAATGCAGTGGCGGAAGCAAGTGAAACCCTGGTGCCGAGGAAAAAGAACAAAGGGAAGCACGTCAGCTCTGCAAACCCAAAAGTGTGTGCAGCCAGAGAACACCTGAAAGCTGCCAAGGACCAATTCTATGCTGATCCTACGGCGGAGAGGATGGAGACTGTGGAGGTGATGAGGGAAGAGCTCTGTACCGCTTACACTGAAGTCATAGTTTTGGTGACAAATACAGTGAAGGAGGTAGAGGATTTGATGCGGGAGGTGGAGACTGTATCGATGAGTGTGGGGCTGATAATGAATGAGACTAAAACAAAATATCTGGTAGAGAATGTTGAGAATCCAGAGGGGATCACTAATGTAGGCGGGAAGCCGCTGGAATTGGTTGATGACTTCCAGTATTTGGGAGCAAAGATTGGGAATACGGAAGATGATGTAGTTGAGAGGAAGAGCAAGGCCTGGGCGGCGTGCCACAGCTTGAGATCGGTGTGGAAGTCGGACCTTCGTAGAGACCTGAAAGTCCGCCTCTTCATTGCTGTAGTGGAGTATGTGCTGCTGTATGGGTCTGAGACTTGGACACTGACCAAGAAACTCACTCAGATGGTGGATGGATGCTACCCGAGAATGCTGAAGATGGCTCTGAACGTTAATCAGTATACACTGAGGATGAAAAACTCAGAGCTGTATGGGAGCATCCCAAAAGTCAGCTCAAAAGTGACACAGAGGAGACTGAGGTTAGCTGGACATGCTCACCGACATCCAGAGTTGACATTGCACTCAGTGCTCCTTTGGGAGCCGCTACATGGACACACTAGAAGATGAAGACCAAGGTTAACGTATGTTGATGCCCTAAGGACAGACACTGGTCTGTTGGAGATGCAGGACATGGCAGCGATAATGAGGGACAGAGACCGCTGGAGAGAACTCGTCCATGGATCTCTGGAATTTTACCCGCCTTAGATATATATATATATATATATATATATATATATATATATATACACATAGGGAGTTTAACGTTCAGTTACATACGCATACTTACATGCATGTGTGTATGTATATATATATATATATATATATACATATATATAGGGAGTGTAACATGCAGTTACTGTAGGTTCACCCAGGTGAGCACTCAAGGTGTAGAACTAAACAGAGTGTAAATATAATACTAAAAGCACGATTTGTTATGTCTTCATTACATTTATTGAGCAGTAACGCGCGTTTCGCTATTGATCAGCTCAAGGTTCGATCTGTATCGTTCTGGCCCATCTCTGGATGCAAAAGCTGGTCCGTCCTCTGCTGTGGTAATTACACATTCATAATAGAATATTTAATAAAGATTCTATGAAGAATAGCTTGCAATGAGCTTAGAACTTCTGCCATTTCAATTAATGTAAAATGTCACGCACTCTTAATTCTAGCAGAGGGTGCACCTGGTTGTATCCATCATCCCTCTGCTGCTTTTCTACTTCTACCTGTGAAGGCTTAATATGTTCTGGGTAAGTATTCTGTAATACAGGAAATACCGGTGCATTTAAATACTTCTTTATATTATCCACAGCAGAGCTCCGACGAGCTTTTGATTCCAGAGTCGGGGCAGAATGATACAGAATGATACAAAACGCGCGTCACCACTCAATAAATGTAATGAATACATTACAAATCGTCCTTTTATTGTTATCATATATATACACATATAGGGAAATGTATGACCCCGACGGCAGAGCTCAAGCCGTTTCAACGGCTATATCTACTACCCTAAGTATTGAGTACTCTGGTGCGTTATGGTCCATCTGGTTCCTTACCACAACGACTTTGTTATATATATATATATATATATATATATATATATATATATATATATATATATATATATATATATATATGTGTGTGTGTGTGTGCGTACGTCTGTGTGTGTGATGTGTATCAATAGCCATCATGAAGGAATAGAACTAAATGTAGTGAAACCATGATACAAAAAATAACATATAGACGCTAATTAGAATGTTTGAATAGACGAAAGTCGATATAGTTTTCAAGCCATGTCCCTTAGGTAATGCAACTCTCGTTAGCAAATATGTTACCAAAAACTTAAAAACTAAGTTAAATATGCAATCATACAAAATATATAGGTATCGATATAAAGTGAGAAATTAAAACGTGTTAAAAAATAAAACAGAAAATGATAAACTGAAATAAAAAAAATATATATAATCTTAGACAGAATTTTAATTAAAACATCTCATTTAATTCTGAACGGTGTCGTATATTTTGATCACGGGACTGAAAATTAAGACTTTTGCGATTTGAATATAAAAAAAGAAATTTTTTATAAATTTCAATTCGTTTTCCAATTTCTCAGGATCAGTTTAGTTCAGCAGCTGACAGGTGTAACACGTGATCTATGGTAGCCAGAATGATACGAGAGACAGGATAAAAAAATTAAATAAAACTGAAAGGTTGGAGCATTTGTTATTTGAATAGAATAATTCAGATGTGTTTTATTTACACTTGTATGTTCTAAAATGGCGTCAAATATATATGTATATACATATATAAATATATATATACATATATATATAAACATATATATATATATTTATTAAAATAACAGATTAAAGTTTAAGGAAAGAATCGCTGCTTTGACCCTTAACGGGATCTTCTGAAACTAGTTTCAGAAGATCCCGTTAAGGGTGAAAGCAGCGATTCTTTGCTTAAACTTTAATCTGTTATTTTAATAAATATTTGCTCTACCGTTCTTATATGTTTGATATATATTTATCCTTATCGAGCCCTCTTTGGATTTTAGTCTTCAAATTTATTATTATTACTATATATATATATATATATATATATATATATATATATATATATAAATATATATAGTAAAACATTTCGTTTTAATCATTGTCTAACCCAGAAAAAGAGATAAATAAATAAAAAAGGAAAAAAAAAAATTTTTCTTCCTAGTAATCGTCTTTTTCTCCCTGTTTTCATATATATATATATACATATATATATATATATATATGTATATATGTATATATATAAAAATGAGAGAAAGAAATAAAAAAGGAAAAAAAATATTTTTCTTCCTAATAATCGTCTCTTTCTCCCTGTTTTCATCTATATATATACACACACACACATATATATATATATATATATATATATATATATATATATATATATATATATATATATATATATATATATATATGTGTGTGTGTGTATATATATAGATGAAAACAGGGAGAAAGAGACGATTATTAGGAAGAAAAATATTTTTTTTCCTTTTTTATTTCTTTCTCTCATTTTTTGGGGTTAGAAAATAATTAAAACGAAATGTTTTACTTTGTGTGATGTGTTAAGGTATTAGTTGATTTATTTATTATTTAACAATGGCATTTATTTATCTATTTGTATGTTTAATAATTGTCTATTATTCCTGTCCACATTTTATTATTATATATGTATATATATGTGTATATATATATATATATATATATATATATATATATATATATATATATATATATATATATATATATATATATATATATATATATATATACAGTTTTTTCCGTTGTGTTGTAATATAAATATTACACACAGTAGATTATCAGCTCACGTAGAGTTTGCTCGACGGTTCCAGTTGTAGTTCCAAAAGTAATCCGGAGAAAAATAGAAAGATTTGAATGGATACAGTTTAGTTGAAAGGAATTTATTGACACGTGTTTCTATAACAGTTACATAACCTAAAACAGCTATCTACAAACTTTTAGTTATGCAGACATTCAATATTTCAATGTTATTGTTTACTGTCATTTCATCAGAATAATATTACTGAGGACCTATTTAGTTTTTTAAAATAACCAATAATATATTCTATAAAAAATGTCAAAACAACAGATGGGAATCTAATTAATCACTGCCACCAAGAATTCTCACTGCTATCGAAAAACCACTCCTTCAACTATTCTTCTAACAACTTCACCCCTTCCTCCTAATATTCTCTATAAAAACTAAATAGGTCCTCAGTAATATTATTCTGATGAAATGACAGTAAACAATAACATTGAAATATTGAATGTCTGCATAACTAAAAGTTTGTAGATAGCTGTTTTAGGTTATGTAACTGTTATAGAAACACGTGTCAATAAATTCCTTTCAACTAAACTGTATCCATTCAAATCTTTCTATATATATATATATATATTTATATAATCAAGGTTTAGCAAATAAGAAGTATATATCCCTACACGCAAAAAGCGTCTAGGGTCACATGTATTGTCAAACCATATGCCAATGTGGTTCAATGGCACGTTAATAAATTAAGCCAGTACATATATAATCAACGTTTAGCAAATAAGAATAAGTTTCAAAATAAATTTTAAAAGATTCACTGTACTCACTATGGTTACCTTTACCGAATCGGTTTCGAGTCTCAAAAATAAATGGACAGTCTTTGCGACCTTCCATTGAAAAGATAAACTCTCTTCAGAAAGTCTTTACACTCGGAGAATATAAAATTCTCGAGTTCAAATTACGAACTGGCGCTATTTAAAATATATATATATACATATTTATATATATATATATTTATTTATCTATATATATTTATTATATATATATATATATTTATTATATATATATATATATATATATATATATATATATATATATATATATATATATATATATATATATATATATATAACAATTAAGTCAAAGATGTACATCCATATATGTATACTGAAATACTAGTATGTATATGAATACACACACGTATACATATGTAGATGTACCAAGTTTTTTTTCACTGATCACTTTACTGTGAGTGGCCAGCTATTCTGTATGTAAACACACAGACAAACCGGTTTTTAGAGTCATACTGGTTTTTGAGGAAACACCTTTCCTCTATTCTCCAGAAAGCCAGACAAAGAATATTGAACTAGTTTCGTTGTTGTTACAACTCATCAGCAATATTTACCTATCTTCCGGCCTCTCTAGAGAATCGTAAAAGCACATATCGCTATATGCTTTTTCTATGAAAATTAGTAGTGGGCAGACCAACTTGCATAGAGTGTGAGTAAGTACCGGTTCAACGGAGACGATAAAAACAAATAACGAAACGAAATTAAATTTCGTTTCGTTTGTAACTCACTTTTGTATGACTGACGCTCAAACAATTAAGTCAAAGATGTACATCCATATATGTATACTGAAATACTAGTATGTATATGAATACACACACGTATACATATGTAGATGTACCAAGTTTTTTTTTTCACTGATCACTTTACTGTGAGTGGCCAGCTATTCTGTATGTAAACACACAGACAAACCGGTTTTTAGAGTCATACTGGTTTTTGAGGAAACACCTTTCCTCTATTCTCCAGAAAGCCAGACAAGGAATATTGAACTAGTTTCGTTGTTGTTACAACTCATCAGCAATATTTACCTATCTTCCGGCCTCTCTAGAGAATCGTAAAAGCACATATCGCTATATGCTTTTTCTATGAAAATTAGTAGTGGGCAGACCAACTTGCATAGAGTGTGAGTAAGTACCGGTTCAACGGAGACGATAAAAACAAATAACGAAACGAAATTAAATTTCGTTTCGTTTGTAACTCACTTTTGTATGACTGACGCTCAAACAATTAAGTCAAAGATGTACATCCATATATGTATACTGAAATACTAGTATGTATATGAATACACACACGTATACATATGTAGATGTACCAAGTTTTTTTTCACTGATCACTTTACTGTGAGTGGCCAGCTATTCTGTATGTAAACACACAGACAAACCGGTTTTTAGAGTCATACTGGTTTTTGAGGAAACACCTTTCCTCTATTCTCCAGAAAGCCAGACAAGGAATATTGAACTAGTTTCGTTGTTGTTACAACTCATCAGCAATATTTACCTATCTTCCGGCCTCTCTAGAGAATCGTAAAAGCACATATCGCTATATGCTTTTTCTATGAAAATTAGTAGTGGGCAGACCAACTTGCATAGAGTGTGAGTAAGTACCGGTTCAACGGAGACGATAAAAACAAATAACGAAACGAAATTAAATTTCGAAATTTAATTTCGTTTCGTTATTTGTTTTTATCGTCTCCGTTGAACCGGTACTTACTCACACTCTATGCAAGTTGGTCTGCCCACTACTAATTTTCATAGAAAAAGCATATAGCGATATGTGCTTTTACGATTCTCTAGAGAGGCCGGAAGATAGGTAAATATTGCTGATGAGTTGTAACAACAACGAAACTAGTTCAATATTCCTTGTCTGGCTTTCTGGAGAATAGAGGAAAGGTGTTTCCTCAAAAACCAGTATGACTCTAAAAACCGGTTTGTCTGTGTGTTTACATACAGAATAGCTGGCCACTCACAGTAAAGTGATCAGTGAAAAAAAAACTTGGTACATCTACATATGTATACGTGTGTGTATTCATATACATACTAGTATTTCAGTATACATATATGGATGTACATCTTTGACTTAATTGTTTGAGCGTCAGTCATACAAAAGTGAGTTACAAACGAAACGAAATTTAATTTCGTTTCGTTATTTGTTTTTATCGTCTCCGTTGAACCGGTACTTACTCACACTCTATGCAAGTTGGTCTGCCCACTACTAATTTTCATAGAAAAAGCATATAGCGATATGTGCTTTTACGATTCTCTAGAGAGGCCGGAAGATAGGTAAATATTGCTGATGAGTTGTAACAACAACGAAACTAGTTCAATATTCCTTGTCTGGCTTTCTGGAGAATAGAGGAAAGGTGTTTCCTCAAAAACCAGTATGACTCTAAAAACCGGTTTGTCTGTTTGTTTACATACAGAATAGCTGGCCACTCACAGTAAAGTGATCAGTGAAAAAAAACTTGGTACATCTACATATGTATACGTGTGTGTATTCATATA
>OZ024749.1:23387303-23404803 GCA_964016885.1 Eledone cirrhosa | reverse complement strand
TTTATTTATTTATTTATTGTTGGTTGGTTGTTTGTTCTATGTGTGTGTGTGTTTTCATTTTGTCCTGTGTGTGTTTTCATTTTGTCCTTAATTGTAAGTTGTTTGTTCTATGTGTGTGTGTGTTTTCATTTTGTCCTGTGTGTGTTTTCATTTTGTCCTTAATTGTAAGTTGTGATGTTGCTGTTCCACTCATATTTTCTATTTAATTTTGGTTGTAATTCTTTTATGCTTACTGCCTCTGTAATTTGCCTAAACATTGCATCTTTTCTGTGTGTGGATTCTATTTTTATTTCTATGTTCTCTATTCTACCCCTGTGTTCTATCTTAGCATGTTGGTAGAGCACAGATGATTCTTTTTGAATCATCTGTGCTCTACCAACTAGTTAATTATGCTAATTGGGAGAGGAAATAGTATACATATTATCTTGTGATTCTATAGACATGTTTTATGATATATAGCTCTGATTGTTTAATTTATTAATTTTTCATTGAGCCAAAAAGTGACCAGTTTCAAAACACGTATATGTATGTGTATGTGTATGTATATATATATATATGTAAACTTTTATATGTAATAATCTCCCACTAGTTTGAGATACAAATTTGCCTGTATTGTGCTGTGCTTTCTAGAAAAAATGCCACCAGTCGTAAGCAACTACCACACCCTTCCAACTTGACCGCGACTACGTCACGATTTTTAGCCATTTTGAAATACATTCTTGGCGCGATTGTTTTGGAAAATTTAATCTCTAGATATGAGCGAGCTTCCTGAAGAATCCGGCGCTCGAGTTTATATAATGATTACATAATTATTGGATAACTCAAAACACGGACGAAACCATGGTAGAGGTATTTAAGTGTATTCTATTTTCTTCTAGTTTATTTTAAACCTAATTCTGCTTAGTTGACTGTATCTAGGCGATTACGCTGTCGAAATATTCGATAAAAATTCCACTACGGCCGACGCGAAGCGCTAGTTTTGGTTATTTGTTGGAGATTCCTTCATAGAAGCCTCATTCGTATAGCCTGGTCTATTCGATTTTTATATAGTTAATTATGCTAATTGGGAGAGGAAATAGTATATATTTTATCTTTTGATTCTATAGACATGTTTTATGATATATAGCTCTGATTGTTTAATTTATTAATTTTTCATTGAGCCAAAAAGTGACCAGTTGCAAAACACGTATATGTATGTGTATGTATATATATATGTAAACTTTTATATATATATATATATATATATATATATATATATATATATATATATGTAGAAGTGGTAACACAACAGTTAGTTCACCATACCGAGAACAATTGTTTCACCTTAGCGGATCATCATTTCGTAATGGACATCCGCTAAGGTGAAACAATTGTTCTCGATATGGTGAACTAACTGTTGTGTTACCACTTCTACCTAACTCGTCCCATGGACTGAGTGCTCTAGCACTACGGATATCACCTTCCAGTGTTCTACCTCCCTCTCTCTCTCTCTATATATATATATATGTTGTGGGGGTGTGCAAACATAAGTGAGAATGTATATATGTACATATGTGTATGAGTTTCTATGTACATGTATATATATATATATATATAGACACACACACACATTTTAGTGTATGACTGTATATTTGATTTTGTGTTGATACGTTTTCTCATCGGAGAGGAATAGTTTTCTCTACTATATAAATTCGTTTGACCTGTTTAGCTTGCTTCGTTTTTGGGGTTCGGTGGCTGATAGCTTCATGACCGCCGTTTTCAGTTTGTTTGGCCTCTATAACCTATGTTTATTGCTCTGGTATTCTTTTAGTCCATTGAGCGCTTGCCGCATATCTCGAAAATTGCGTTTCGCTTTGTTTTTGACCCTGCCGAGATTCGATCTCGCTGAAATTATATTTATATAAATATATACATATATATATATATATATGCGTGTGTGTGCGTACACAAACATATATATGCACACATACATACATACATATATATATATATATATATATATATATATATATATATATATATATATATATATATATATATATATATATATATATATATATATATTATACGCTTTTTTTGATAATATATTAATATTAATATCACCGTCGAGATGCCTCTTCACGAAAATCCATTTTGCACTTGCTTTTTATTTCTGTAATATAGTTGATATCTGTTCAATTGAGAAGCATGACGTTTGCAATTTCCC
Source organism: Eledone cirrhosa (assembly GCA_964016885.1). NCBI lineage: Eukaryota > Metazoa > Mollusca > Cephalopoda > Octopoda > Eledonidae > Eledone > Eledone cirrhosa. The sequence continues at coordinate 23,402,597 of OZ024749.1, read as the reverse complement.
GAAGCCTGAATTAAGATATCGGAGATTGGAATTTCCTTTGATTAAGTGGATGTAGTATAGTTATCCAATTTGCATTAAATTATTTTAAGCTCTCATTTAAATTTTGTTTTCTATTTCAAGCATCTACGAATCAACAAGAGACTCTTACGTGCACAATTAACCTGTAAGTATGTGCAGCCGAGATTATGTCTGTATTAAAGTACGCATTGCCCGTATGTGAATAATTTAGAGATGCTATAAATTCTAGATCTGATATCATATTTTGCGCGATATAAGTTGTACCGGTGTATGAAACATATTCGTATTTTAAAATTTTTTTCTTCTTCTGGAAATGTTAATATTGGATTTTGTTATGAATTTAAACGATAAGAAATTTTTATTTTTGTAAAAGTAAGATTTAAAAATATATCACCATGATTTTGATAATTTGAATAATGATTTCTACTGAAGTCCCAAGGGCAGCAATGGATCTCTAAATTCCATTTTCTTAAAGAAGGTGGTATGAAGGGATTATTATTATTGTGTATTTATTTTTCATTGTTTTCCTTCAGTATTGTTTCTGATATATACCGAGTGTCTTCCTGACACCTAGGGCAAATGAATTCACTGTATACATTGGTAAGTCAGTTAACACGCCACATTGATTATAATTTACGGTTTAAATATATATATATATATATATGATAAAGAACACAAGAGCGTCTACAACATCAAAAGATTTGTATTGGCTTACAATGTTTCTTCCTTACGTAACCGTAGGATTCTTCAGAGCTATAAAAGGGGTTTGATTGGTGTTATGGACTCTACCAACCAAACATTCAAGAACAAAGAGTAAAGAGAGTAAAGAGCAAAAGCAGGGGACGATAAGTCTAATTTTGGTGCGGGAGGGTGGGGTGTGGGTCCTTGTTTACTAGCTGTGGTCATATTCATTCCCGGGTGTCGAGTGGTTAGTGGAGCCATAGATGGGGTGGTGTCGATAGTAGGGTGCAGAGGGTGTGCAGAGGCTACACACAGACAAAGGGCATACAATATATATATAACGGAGGAGAAAGTACATGAGGTAATTAGAAATGGAATAAGAGCAATAATAATAATCTATAATTAATAATGTATAATAAGGCATGGGGAAGATTACACTATAATAAGGTATAAAAGTAAGAATAAGGTAAAATATAAAGGAGGATAAGAGTGAAAATAAGAATAAAGATAAAAATATCTATATATATAAAATATATAGAGAATATATGAAAAAATATAAGCAAGTATTAGAAGGGAAAAACACAATGTAAAAAAAAATGATTTTGTCAAAAAAAAATATTATAAATATGGGTGGAGAAAACGGGATAGAGAAATATGATCAAATGTGATTAGTTGAGAGAATATAAGATGATAATAGTTATGTCAAGTTTATACATCTTAATAATAAATAATCTGTATATCAGAGGTACACATCCTTCAATTCACTTGCAAGTTCAACCCACGTGGCATAGTCCATTGCTCATATGTGCGGTCGTGTGCGTTTGTGTTTGACACCACAGCAGATGCACAAGTTCGTAAATTTCAATGCAGATAGAAATCTATTTTTGCTCACCCAGACGGAGGATCCAATGCCGACCCAATATGTGTGTGGTGTTATTTTGGTGGCACAAATCAATCACTTGGTTCAATATTATGGAGTATGGTTTTCTGGTCTTCGTTACACTATCAGTGGTTGTATATCTCGAAATCACAAGGATCACAGTACTCCGGTTTGGTGTGATTATCGGTCATCCAACTATGTTGTCGGTGGTTGAATTCAATTCTATTGCCCAGAACGTAGAACTTTGGTGTTGATTGAACATTAACGAGGCAGAGTGAGATCGCATCTGTGGTACGCAAGGAAATTCTTCGTCTTCGTTTCATCCGGGTCTAGCAGTCACGTTCAAGAACCGCTACGTAGTAATTGTGAGGGTAAGCGGTCAAGATAGTAACTGACCGAAAATGTTCTTGGGAATTCAGCCAGGCATGACAGGTACATTTAGGTCAGCAGTTTCTTCATGTGTACGTGTGTCCGATACACACAGACACATATTTATATGTATTTCAACTCAAAAAATTCAATTGATTCGCTTATTGATATTATATCTCTGTTGCTCCGATGTGCATGTTGTGATGTTCTGGTCGTGTTTACCATTTACTGTGTTTTGCCATTACCTTGGAAAGTAATGTTTTGGTCATCAATAGTCCGGCAAGCGCATTCCTCTCTTATATTGTGGAGAATGGTGTTCTGGTCCTCAGTAAACATTTGGGTCAGCAGGAGGGGTGGTGGTTCTCAGTTTCAACTGCGACAATACATATGTGTTACTCTACATATCGCATTATCACTAGGTACCTCTATATCATTAGATGGCTCAGTGATGCCTATTTTCCAGTGTAGTCGGTTGCTGGTGGTTAACTGCCATTTTAATTGTTTCGAAACCTTCCCTAGTTTTCCTAATGTTCGTACGTGCTAGGTGTGATGCGAGGTTAGGTGTGGTCGAATAGGATAATTTAATCACTTTTTTGTTAATTATGTTGCGATATCTATTGCCTGGTGGGAAGTTTTTTTCTAATAATGAGAAGAATACTCTGGGGAGGTTAGTGAGGACCTCAGAATTAAAAGGTGGGTTAAAATACATGTTTTTCCTTCTTCTATTTTTCTTATCTGTGGGGTGAGTCTCATTATATATATATATATATATATATATATATATATATATATATATATATATATATATATATATATATATATATATATATATATACAAACGATTTGCTTCGAAGTAGGTAGACGTATCTGAGGAACATGAGAATCCACAAATATATCGAATCTCGAGCTATTCGAAATCAGCAAGTTTCAGCATACAGTTGTTTGTTGTTTCAAGGTATTTGGCTAGTCCAATAGTGGTGGTACTCGTGTAGATATGTTCAAATTGGATCAGGCCACCGCTTCCTTGAGTTCTAGGAAGGTAAAGACGATCAACAGCTGCTCTGGAGTGGTGCACCCTATTCAAGTCAGTAACTTAAGTATTTTGGTGTCGATTCTTTTAATTTCACTCGTATTCAAGTTCAACACACCGAATCTATAAGTGAAAACTGAAACTGCCTAGGAATTTATGGCTCACACTTTGTTATGAGAACTTAGTTCTGATTTTAGTACTGCGCGTTCTCTCCTATAACATTCCTTCCTTATTTGCTCTTTCATCCTTTCATGCTGAAAGCCAGAGCCCTCATTAATTCCTAAGTATTTATAGGGTTGTTCCTGCTCAAGATCCTTTATGGCTGTTTCAGCATCTAAATCTAATCTATTTCAACTGAGTTTGAGTTAACAATATTATTATTATTATTTTTATTATTATTCCTTGAATCTCAGTCATTGATGTTAGTTAACTGGAAAGTCCGTTGGAATGAATATCAAGCCACTACCTGCAGCCTCAGATATTCAGGACGTATCGGAGGGTTCTTGCTGTTTCCAGCAAGCATGCCTTTTGAAGCGTTTCAAAAAGCGTGAAGGGGCCGATTTTCTTTAACCATCCCTGGAAACTTTTGGAGTTAGTCCCCAGTGCGCCTATGACAATCGGGATCACTTTGACTTCATGGCAGTTCCAAATCCTTTTTACCTCCCACTTTAAGTCCTGGTATCGGTTAATTTTCTCCCTCTCCTTCTCTTGCACTCTCGTGTCGAATGGGCAGGCCACATTCACAATCAGACACGATCTTTTTTCTTTGTCCACAACCATCAGGTCAGGTCGATTGTATTCCAGTTTTTTGTCCGTCTGTATCCTAAAATCCCACAGCACCTTCACCTGATCGTTCTCCATCACCGCCTCTGGCTTATGCTCATTATTATTATTATTAAGGGCGGTGAATTGGCAGTATCGGTAGAGGGTTGGACGGCATGCTTTCTAGCATAGTTACATCCCTTTACGGTTTGAGTTCAAATCCCGCTGAGGTTAACTTTGCCTTTCATCTTTACGGGGTCGATAAAATAAAGTACCAGTAATGTACTGGGTAATTTCTGGCCTTGTGCCTAAAGTAGAAACAATTATTATTATTATTATTACAGTTGCATTTATCTTGCTATATGTTCATACGAGTTATCACCAAGTCACAACCAGTGACCTCAAGAGACAACAAGGTCCGCCATGTTCAAGAAAGAACATACATATTCACACATGCATCTTTAGTGTTTAGACTTGTGATGTACTTATATTGACAGAATCTTCCTTAGTATATGGGCAGTTCCCATTAGTACTATCCTTTGTATTTTTCCTATACGCGGGTTTCCTGGGATTTGCAATATGTAATCATTAGACCCCTTAGGTATCATTCCCAGAGCGCCTACAACCACTGGTATTGTTTTAGTTCTCAATTTCCACATTTTTCCAATTTCTATCTCCAGGTCCTTATACTTGCTCAATTTTTCAAATGTTTTTATAGATACATTCTTGTCTATCGGAACAGACATATCAATTAGCAGGCATACCCTCTTTTGAAAGTCTTTCAATATTATATCAGGTCTGTTTGCATCTATTTTTCGGTCTGTTTGGATGCTAAAGTTCCACAAGATTGAGATGTGATCTTTTTCAAGTATGGGAGGTGGTTGATGCTCCCACCAATTCTTTTGATGGGGCAGGTCAAAATGCTTTCACATTATCCCATGTATGTATTGTACAGCTCTGTCATACCTGTTTAGGTATTCGGTCAATGGTCTCTGGTTGTTTTTTGCATACACGGCATAATGGGCTGCACCCATTTTTTATTATGTTGGCTTGGTAATTTTTTGTTGGCAGACACTGATCTTGTGCCGATATAATCACTCCCTCAGTCTCCGATTTCAGTCCAGAGGATGCCAACCACTGATGGGTTAAAGTTTTGTCAACATCAGGATTGTTAGCTCGCTCTGGGTATTTTCCATGCAGAGGCTTTTCTTGCCATTTCTTAGCCAGTTTCTGTAGCAGTTCTTTCTTTGCAGTTACTTTTACCTGCTTTGCTTTTTCTGTGTTTTCCATTTCAGCAGTAAATGGGACTTCTGAAATGTGTAGTCCATTACTGTATCTTTGTGCATCTTTTGTAATGGAATATGATCTTTTGATGCTTTCGTGTTTCAAAACGAGTTTGATCATCCAATCATGTGATTCCCTTAGATATGTAGATAATCCATTTGTTGCAGTTTCCAACACAATGTCTAACTGAATTAACCCACGTCCTCCTTCTTTCCTAGGGAGATATATTCTATCTATATCTGCTTTAGGGTGATGCATTCTGTGCATGGTTAAGAATTTTCGAATTTTTGTATCGAGCCTACGGATCTCTGTGCTTGACCAGTTGATGACATTGTAACTGTAGGTTATTACTGGTATGGCAAGCGTGTTTATGGCATCGATCCTATTCCTTGCATTCAATTCCGTTTTTAAGATTGCTCTCACTCTGCGGTAACATTCCTTCCTTATCATTTCCCTCATTGTCGAGTGCTTGATTCCGTCTCCTTCACAAACACCTAGATATTTGTAAGTTTCCTCTTGATCAAGTTCTCTTATCACATTCCCCCGATCAAGATTAATGTCTGAACTTTTCAGCAGCTTTCCTCTGGTGAACGTTGCTTTGGCGCATTTATCTAGTCCAAACTCCATTTTAATGTCATCACTAAACTGCTTCACAGTGGATAATAGCCCTTGCAATTGTTCATCATTTTTTGCAAATAGTTTCAGTTCATCCATGTAGAACAGGTGATTAATGGTTTTGTCATAGACTTTATATCCATGTTTTGTTTCATTGAACATTTTACTTAATGGTATAAGTGCGATGCAGAATAAAAGCGGTGATAAAGAGTCACCGTGAAAAATTCCACACTTAATATTAACTTCTCCAGCTTCCAGTGATTTTGTTTCACTATTCAAAAGGAGTGTCGTTTTCCATGTCTTCATACTGAATGACAAAAACCTCCTGACAACGGGGGATACTTTGAACATCTCTAAACATTTTTCAATCCAACTGTGTGGCAAACTATCAAATGCTTTTTTATAATCTATCCAAGCAATCGATAGATTTTTGTGTCTATTATGACAATCTTCCAGTATCATTTTGTTAACCAGAAGCTGATCCTTACAGCCATATGAGCCTCGTTTACACCCTTTCTGCTCAATGGGAAATTGGTCATTTGTTATCAGGTGGTCATATGTGTATTCAGTTAGGACTGATGTTAAAATGTTATACATTGTGGTCAAGCAAGTTATCGGTCTGTAATTTTGGGGATTGTTTGTCTCATCATTCTTCGGAAGCAGGAATGTAATGCCATTAACTAGCCATGAAGGTATCTTTTCTGGCTCCTTAACTATTTCATTGTAAAGTTGGGCGAAGAGCTCATGAGACTCTGTGAAGGCATTTATCCAAAAGTTTTGTATTTTGTCTTTTCCTGGAGATTTCCATTTGCTGGTTTTTCTTAGAGCCAAGCGCAACTGTTCAACTGTTATATTTTCCCATGTTTGTTCCTCAAGGTGAGCTGTATCTTTCATTTGTCTGTCTATCCATGGGGCATGTATGTCATGAACTTTTTCTTCGGCCCAGATCTTTTCCCAGAATTCTTGCACTTCCTCCTTGGGTGGTATTGATTTAGCAGTTATTGTTGACTTACCAATTTTTCTGTAGAAGTTTCTTTGGTTGTTTTTGAACATATTATTGTCCTTATAGAATCTAGATCGTTTTTCAAAGCGCCTTATACGAGCAGCTTTGGCCGACACTTTTTGCTTCATTATTTCTATCAGCATGTCTATGTCACATGTTGATTTTATACTGTACTTTTTTTTCAATTTTCTAAGTTTAGTTTGTTTAACATGTTCACCTACTTTATAGTTTGTTAAAATGTCTATGTCAGATCGGAGAAGGTTTATTTGGCGATTGATGTTCTCTTGCCAAGTAGATTTCTTGTGGGAATTCCTTTGTTTTTTCATCTTCACTCCACATAAGTGAGTGGTGACTTTAGCCGATGCATAATAGAGATGATTTAAATCAGTAATGTTTAGTTTGTTTGTGATGATAATGTTTTTGAGAATTATGTTAGTCTTGTGTATTATCTTTTGGTTCTGTTTGGAGTTCTGGATCTTAGGGAGGGTGTCTCGTTGCCCCATGTCAGATTCTTTCATTTTCATCCATTCGATCATAATTTCATCCTTCAAGTTGGCAAGTTCATTCTCATTCATTTCTTTATCATTTACGATCTCATTATTTTCATTTGGAGTTTCATCCTGAGCATGCACTCCCTCCACTTTTTCGATCCTTTCTTTAATTTTAATTTTAATTTTTTCTGTTGCCAGTGATTCCGCCCCAACCCTGGGATTCGAAGTGTTACAGTTTACCTCGTTTTCACTGACACATGTTTCATTTTCCCCTCGCTGACTTTGTGCTAATAGCTTGATCTGATCAATTTCTATATCAGTTAGTAACTTTTTTCTTACAATATTTCTCCGTATATTGGCTAGTTTGTTGCTGTCAATATAGCCTCTTTTTTCGGGATGTTTATTTTTCCAGTTTATATATGTCTGTTCTGTATTCGATGTATTTGATGGGTAGTACATGGCAGTGTAGAAAGCCTCAAGGACTTCTTTATTATCTTCTTTTTACCATTTTTCTCTCTTTTTCTTTGGATTTCTTGGTGGTGAGCATGGAGGGCCAACAGTAGGAGTATTCCGGTTATGGGAGGTCTCCAGCTCCGAAGTGATGGGAAGGTTTGACCCATTAGCTGAGTTTTCGATCCCAGTCTGGTTCCTCTCTGAGGGACGCGGCCCTTTTTTACCCGGGTGACGGCCGATCCGGTATGAGATCTTATCATTAGACATTTACTTTATTTTGTCGCGTTTTATCCTTATCCGCCAAGGGGTAATCATTTCGTTTTACCACTTCTAGAACGAGTGTCAACCAAGACTAGAGGGGTCGTTCTCCCCTAGAGACACGGCTATTCCCCGCCGGCCGCCTTCCCGGTATTTCTTGGTCGCGGGGTTTTCATTTTGTTTTTTTTTTTAAATTGTTATTATCATGAGTGGTTCCTTAATGTGAACATCGCGTGGCTTATGAATGAAATTATTAATAATTGTCTCCACTCCAGGCACAAGGCCAGCAATCACCCAGTGCATTACAATATTATAATATACTTTTTGTTGTGGTTGGCTATTATTGTTGTTGGCTATGTCGGTGGTGGTGCCGGGGCTTTTTATACTGTTGGTGAGGAAGGGGTGAGCCAGCAGTCCCATAATTGTTGATGTGGCCAGGTCACTAAGTCAATCTATTTATATCTTTTGCTAGCCTCTCCCTTGTCTAGTGATACCGCCACCTTCCCCTTTCTCTCTCAAGTTAACAGGGGAATAGTGGTGGTAGCATTGAAGGAGTGGTGGCGGCGGGGTGATGTGGGAGACAGTAGCGACGGTATCGATACTGAGACAGTGGTGGTGGTGATGTCGTTACCGAGGCAGTGGTGGCGGTGATGTGATCGTATTACTGTAGCGATGGTGTTGTAGCGGTGGCAGCAATGAGGGAGTGGTGGCGGCGGTGATGGGATAGTGGTGGTAATGATGACAGTAGTGAGTGGTGGTGGTGAAATTGCCGTTATCTGGCTGTTGTGTTTAGTGTACACAGAGAGGTGATGGGGTAGGTGTTGTATCTAGTTTCTGGTGTTGTTTGGCTGTTCTATATAGCGTAGACAGAGGAGGGGGGGGGGGTTCTTCTCCCATTTATAGCCATTTTCTTTTTTGAATATACAATGTACAATACAAAGTTGAATATTTGAATATTTGAGCCTTATAACAATATATTTTGGGTCCGAATTTTTTTGGGGCTCAAGCCGGATGCTTTACGTAGCATTTGTACTAAGAGTTGTTATTTCACAAATGATTTAAATATGTTAAAAATTCAAAACTTACGGGAGCGATTTCATGACCTTCTACCACCTCGTGCGTCTTCTTCCCTTCTTCTGCGTCTTCTTCCCTTCTTCTTCTTCTTCTTATTATTATTATTATTATTTTCAGCAAAGAACGAGCGTTAGAGAAAAATAGAAAGGAGGGGGAGCTGGTAGATAAGTTAGACGAGGCTATTTGTAGTGGCATCGCAACTGACGTGCTAGCGGCGAGAATGGCATTAGACCATTTTTTCAATGCCAAACACGAAGGTTGCATTGTCAGAGCTAAGGCGCGTGCGCTGAGAAACGAGGGAACTAAAGCTGTTCGATGGGCCCGCGTGGCGGAGGCGCAGCGTGGTAATAAAACCACAATTCGGTCTTTGGCGGACCGAGACGGACACGAGATAAGCGATTCCAAGCGGATGTGTGAGGCCTTTCGCCAGCATTTTGCTCGGTTGTTCGGGGAGAGTGGCGAGTCAGAGAGAGTAGCGGATTTCAGTCCCTACCTTGACGGCTTGCCGCGCATTTCGACGGTCGTAGCTGAGCGCTGCGAAAGGCCTATTACTTCAGCCGAAATTCAGGACGCCCTTGTCGGCTGCATGAGGCACAAGTCACCCGGTTTGGATGGCCTGCCCTACGAGCTTTACGTAAATATGCCAGCCTTGTTCTCCGAACTCCTCGAAGCACTCTACTGTAACTGGCAGCAGAATGGGAGTATTCCCAGTTCTGTGAGCAGGGGAGTGGTGACGCTGATAAGGAAAGACGAGAACAAGAGGGATACATTAGACAACTTCAGGCTCATAACTCTGCTCAACACAGAGTTTAAGATTTTGGCCAAGGCGTTAGCAAAGAGATTGGCGCTTGTCGTCGAGGATTTGGTTGGGGAGGCGCAAACTTGCGCAATCCCAGCCAGGTCCATACACGACAATCTCCACCTCATGCGATACATCATAGAGAGGGTAGGGTGTAAACCTGGCTTCGGTGGGGCACTGATCAATTTAGATCAATCGAAAGCATTCGATAGGGTCGACCATCGGTATCTGGAATTTGTCCTTAAAGCTGCTGGCTTCGGCCCTGTCTTTAGAAGCTGGATCGTTGCAATGCACAGCGGCACACGCTCGGTGGTCAAGGTTAATGGCCACCTCTCGGAACCATTTCGGCTCTCCCGATCGGTCCGTCAAGGGTGCCCTCTCTCTTCCCTTCTGTACGTATTGACTCTCGAGCCTTTACTGCGGAAGCTGGAGCTGTTGCAGGGCATCCCGCTCGAACCGGGACGTGGAAAGGCGGTGTCGGCTTATGCGGACATCACCGTGATGGTGTCGAACACCTCAGAAATCGAGGTGGTCGGCACCTTATTGAAGGAATATGAAAGGTTGACAGGAGCCAAACTTCAGCCGGAAAAGTCGGTGGGCTTGCAGCTCGGAACATGGAGAGGCAAGCCCATGCCGTCCAAGAGCGTCGTGGGGCGCTGGACGGACGGACCAGTAAAGTTGCTCGGGGCTTGGTTCGGACCAGACCTCCAGGTGGAAAAGAATTGGGACGAGGTAACGAGCAGAGTAGCCAGTCTCACCCAAAAATGGGCTGGGAGGAAGCGAATGCGTACATCGCTGGGAGGTGGCGAATGCGTACATCGCGTCCGTCATCTATTACCGCCTAACCGTCGTGCCTTGCCCCCGTCCGCGCCTCGTCAAGTTGGAACGGCTCCTCTTCAAATTCTTGTGGAGGGGACAAGTTCCGTTGGTGAGGCGGTCCATCTGCTTCCAGCACCCACATTTTGTTATACTTTGTTATATTAAATTTTGCATAGTTTATTTTATACTTTTATATTTTCATTGTTAAATTAGTCTTGCCATTGTGCACTTTTACTCGACCTCATTGTAAACCCCCACTCTCCCTGTCTTTGTATTGTCCCCTACATGTCGGCCCTTGTGGCTAATAAATGAAATCATTATTATTATTATTATTATTATTATTATTATTATTATTATTATTATTATTATTATTATTATTATTATCGTTCTTAGAGTCTCAGTCATTTATGTTAGTTAACTGGAAAGTTTGTTGAGATGAATATCAAGCCACTACCTGCAGCCTCAGATATTCAGGACGTATCGGAGGGTTCTTGCTGTACCCAGCAAGCATGCCTTTTGAAGCGTTCCAAAAAGCGTGAAGGGGCCAATTTTCTTTAACCATCCCTGGAAACTTTTTGAGATAGTCCCTAGTGCGCCTATGACAATCGGGATCACTTTGACTTCATGGCAGTTCCAAATCCTTTTTACCTCCCACTTTAAGTCCTGGTATCGGTTAATTTTCTCCCTCTCCTTCTCTTGCACTCTCGTGTCGAATGGGCAGGCCACATCCACAATCAGGCACGATCTTTTTTCTTTGTCCAAAACCACCAGGCCAGGTCTATTGTCTTCCAGTTTCTTGTCTGTCTGTATCCTAAAATCCCACAGCACCTTCACCTGATCGTTTTCTAGCACCGCCTCTGGCTTATGGTCATACCACTTCTCAGAATGTGGTAAATTGTTTACTTTGCATAGGTGCCAGTGGATCCTCTTTTCAACCAGTTCCATGTCTGTGGATCTCTAAATTCAGTTTTCTCAAAGAAGGTACTATGAAGGGATTTTTCCTGAAGGCTGCTCTTTCTCCTTGATGTTATTTCCTCCTTGGACATCCCCTGGCCTATTTTCCCCTCCTTCAGTACAGTTCTGAGCATTGACTCCTTACTATCAGTCACGTATTTGTGTAGGTTGTTTTTCTCCATCTGAACACAGTCCTTTATGCTGATAAAACCTCTTCCATCCTCAGATCTCCTTAAGTAGAGTCTATCGACATCACTCCTCTTGTGGAACATATTGTAGATAGTCAATAGCTTCCTAGTCTTCCTATCCATTTCTTTTTGTTCAGCAACATTCCATCTCAGAATTCCCGCACTGTACCTAATAATAGACACAGCTCGGGAATTTACTGCACTTATGGCATTCCTACTGTTCAGATGTGACTTTAATACGCTCCTTACTCTCCGAAGGTATTCAGTTTTTATCAATTCCTTCATTTTTTTGTTGTTGGTGTCATCAGCCTCCAGAACGCCCAAATACTTGTATCCTTCCTCAGAGTCAATTTCTTTTATCATCTCACCTGTTGGTATCTGGAATCCGTTACCTCTGCTCAACTTAACCCTCCTCATCACAATGACTCCACACTTACTAATACCAAATTGCATACATATAGGACATCTTCCCGAAGAGCTTAAGATCGTACATGAAGAGGAGGTGATTGATGGTAAGCCCTCCCTTTCCCAACCTGTATCCTGCTCTCACTTTTCGCAGTACACTGGTCAGGGGCATCAGGGCAAGGACAAACAACAGAGGGGACATACTATCTCCCTGGAAGATACCTCTCTTGATCTTCACGCTTCCCAAGGATTCTCCAGTTGATGTTAACTCTGTGTCCCAGGACTTCATACTTTTGCCCAACAACTGCCTGATGTTATCTGCAAAGGCTTTTGGTGATCCAAGAATGAGGCACCATGTCAAATGCCTTTTTGTAGTCTATCCACCCCATGGCAAGACCAGTGTGTCTCCTCTTGCAATTCCTCATTACCATCTTATCAATAAGTAACTGGGCCTTTGTACCACGTGACTTCTTTCGGCATCCTTTCTGTTCGTCCGGTAACAAGTTGTTTGTGTGGAGGTGATGGCAGATTTCCTCAGACATAATGCTTGTCAACAGTTTCCACATTACGGACAGACATGTGATCGGTCTATAGTTGGTAACATCATTACCCTTAGTTCGGGCTTTCATTATCAGAACTGTGGTACCTTTTGTCAACCACTCTGGTACCCCACCTGACATCAAGCAGTCATTGAACATGGTTGTCAGTTTCGGGTGGAGGGATGTTATGGTTTTAATCCAATACCCCTGCACACCATCTGGGCCAGGTGATTTCTAGTTGGTTAGTTTTTTGGCCTGCCCCTTAAGAGTTTCAACTGTGATACTCAAATCAGTTTGTTTGCGTGCCTGTTCACTGATCTCCTTCTGTACTGTCTCAATCCACACTGCCTGGTCATTATGTTTAACATCCTGCTCCCATATTCCTCTCCAGAATGTTTTAGTTTGTTCCGCCTCAGGGATCAAGTCGTTGCCTCTTTCTTTCCCGTCAAGCTGTCCAAACAGCATCTTCTGGTTGTTGTCGAACATGCGGTTCTGTCTATACTGGCTGACTCTGTTCTCGTATCGTCTGATTTTTGCACTCTTTGCTACAATGCGTTGCTTCAGTTCCTCTATGATAATATTTAGCTTTTTCCTCCTAGTTTTGTACTTTATTTCCAGTCTATTTTTAGTGTCTATGTTTTTTAGTGTCCCATTCAGTAGGGACTCAAGCTTTCCAATGTCATTTCTCATTTCCCTGATTTGACCACTCAGTCGTTTCTTCCACCAAGGCTCTGCTCTTTCTTGTCTGTTGTTTCCTCTCGCTTTTATACCAAGTAGTTTCCTCACCTTATTTGCTGTTGCTTTGAGGATATTGTTGCACTGGTGAAGGCTCCTCGCCTCAAGGTATGGGATGACTTTGTTTACCTTAGCTGTTGTTTCTTTTAACTTTTTCCTGTCTACAAATCTTAGGTTCATAGGTCTCCCACTATCATTGTTCAATTCATCTACCACTAAGTTTAGGATATCTACCAAATCTTGTCCTAGCCCGTCAGCATTCATTTCCTCAGTGGCCGTATCTCTGTTCCAGGTATTATTTATCTCAGTATTCTGATCATTGTCTGTTTCGGATGGTTCCTCCGTTCTCTCGACCTCTTCACCTTCATTTCCCACTGGTTCGCTTGCCTGGCATACTCCACTCTCCATCTCCAAGCTAATCTCTCTGCCCAGTTCCTCCAGTTCCAGCTCGCTTATCCACCCATTAGTTCTTATTACCCGAGCCAGCCCGGATTCTTCTTCTTCTTCTTCTTCTTCTTCTTCTTCTTCTTCTTCTTCTTCTTCTTCTTCTTCTTCTTCTTCTTCTTCTTCTTCTTCTTCTTCTTCTTCTTCTTCTTCTTCTTCTTCTTCTTCTTCTTCTTCTTCTTCTTCTTCTTCCTCTTCTTCTTCTTCTTCTTCTTCTTCTTCTTCTTCTTCTTCTTCTTCTTCTTCTTCTTCTTCTTCTTCTTCTTCTTCTTCTTTATCATGATCATGATCATCAACAGCATCATCAACAGCATCATCACCATCATCACCACCACCACCATGCTTGCGATACTTTTCATAACAATAGCATATATATATGAACGTGCTATTAATAATATTGGTCAATCTTTTATTGAACATGAAATACACCATTGGTTATGGCATGTATCCATTGTACCCTTGTTAAAATCCAAGGAACAATGATACACCATTCTAGAAGAATTTTCTTCAACAGATTAAAGGCGGCGCTCCTTCAGAATATTGAATGCATTCTTCCCATTCCTTCAGATATCTTCAGATTTCACCGCATAACTTACGTGCAGAAATATGGTCTTTGAATATTTGAATAATAGCAGATCCATTAATCTGTATAGGCATATATATATATATATATATATATATATATATATATATATATATATATATATATATATATATATATATATATATATGTGTGTATGTATATATAATGTGTATGTATATATATATATATATATATATATATATGTATGGTGTTATTCAAGAGCTGTATATATATATATATATATATATATATATATATATATATATATATATATATATACAGCTCTTGAATAACACCATACGAGGAGCAAATAACTTATTTATTTATTCACCTGCAAAAACACATGATATTTCATGCTTTCTGTATTATTATTACGTTTAAAAGACAGTGAGTCCAATGGGTAATATAGAGTCAATAGTTATAGCGTCATGGTGGAACCTGCAATCATTATTTTATCATATTTCGGCAGATGGTAGCTGTGCTCGATTGTTGATCTTCTTGCTTCCATGATACGCATATCTGACTAATTGTGTTAGCCTAAATGGTGCTAAATCGAAACCATTCAACGTGGGAGTCGGACTCCGTCAAGTATGCGTACAATCATATCTCTTTCTCGATGGATTGGCAGTATCGGTAGACGGTCGGACGCCATGTTTTGACGTATAGTGTTATGACCCTTGCCATTCTCAGTTCAAATACCGCCGAGGTTAACTTTGCCTTTAATCCTTACGGGGTCGATAAAATAAAGTACCAGTAATGCACTGGGTAATTGCTGACCTTGTGCCAAAAAGTATACACAATTATTTTCATGAATAGGATAGCCATGCACAGTTAGGTTCATAGTAGTATTATGATTGGCAGGTGTAAAATCTGTCCTCTGAAATTTCAGACGACATGTTGTTATTTAACA
>OZ024749.1:23329803-23384803 GCA_964016885.1 Eledone cirrhosa | reverse complement strand
ATATATATCTGTGTGCCTACGTATATATATATATATATATATATATATATATATATATATATATATATATATATATATATATATATATATATATACTGTGTATTTCTGTTTGTGTATGTGTGATTTTGTGTATAATATCTATACATACATACAGAAATCATACATGTACACATATATCTACATATATATGCTAAACTCAGCGGATTTCACAATTACGCTCCACCAATTAAGGAGATGCGAGATAATGGATAAGAAACCTGTAATAAAGTACGAAGGAAGAATTAGAATACTTCTTTTTACCTCTTTAAGTGTCTTCATCCTCCTTTACAAGCTATATTATATCATCTCCACGAATGTGCACACCAACCATTATATTAACTTTAGCTTTAATGTTATTAACAGTTACGGTTATACTCTGGTGTATGGAGTTAGCTATCTGCTGGATGCTTTCCATTGTGCTATCTTCTAAATCATGTTCTCTCTTGTGGAGGTGTTCTTATTACTATATTAATATCGCCTACACTTCAATATGTTCTTTTAGTCTCCTTTCCCACCATACCATAAATAGATTGGCAACATTACCAGCTATGCTGCCGCCAATGGCTGCTCCCTCATTCTGGGTGTAGATCATTTCGTTAAATTTAAACATGTGGGCCTTTAGAGTAGTTTTAATACTATCCCGTATTGCATGTGCGACCATTTTTCTCACCTGATCCTTGATTTTGGGTGTCTGTATGGCTTTGATCCATCCATTCCATCTTCCCATGGGAGTCCGTTTAGCCATTGAGGTTTGATAGACTAACAATATATTTTATATCTGTATTTTTAACTGTTGGTCAATCAATGATAAACAGTGATTGCCAAATAAGTTTACTATGAAGGTACAAAAGATACAGAAGCGAAAACCAACCAAACAGTGAGTGTGTTCTGTTATTATTTCTGGCAATATTATTACAACAATATGACCCTCCCCAATTATAACAATATATATATATATATATAAAACCTTAATTGGTATGAGTGCGTTAATAGCACTACATAGCGATGTCTTTCAAAACATGCTTTGGACTCCCTGGACCATTCGGGAAGAGAGTTCTGGTGAGACATGATAGTTCTATTTTATCGCTGTGGTGTAATTTAGTCGTGCTTGAGCAGTCACCAGCTCTGTAGGGTTGGTGATGTATAAATACAAATAACCACTTCCGCCCAGCAGTAGAACGCGCCTTTTTCGAAACTAGAAAGTAGTTGCGTTTTTGACGTTGACAGTGCAACAGCTCGTAACTCGCCTTCCCACTATTTTGATTTTTTTTCCAACATTGAGATTGGTTCATTAGACGGCCTTTCAGAGATTTACCATTTATCTGTCAACTTTGTTTTACCAAATATCGAATCCGTTATGGATGAAACATTATTATCCCTCCTAAAACCAGCTTTGGAAAGTTTACTTACTTTAATAGTGACAGTAAATAACGATAAATAAGTGCCTGTCTCGCTACATTCTTAGCCTACTACAAACCATATATTTCACTGTCATTTTCACAGAGAAAACCTTGCTGCATACATTTTTTACACTTGTTCAAACCAACCAAAATAAATTATTTTTGTATAAAAACTACGCCATCTGATATATTTTTTGAACCATTGGAACATTTCTACACTAAAGAGTTATTGCTTTCGGAGACATATCCTGTTGTAGAAGATTTTATCATTGATTTCTTGGAAAAATTTGTCCAAAGTCTTATTTGATTTTTACGTGTTCTTTTCCTGTTATAATGTGTTTTGTTGTAATGTTCAAAATTTTAGGACCAGTTAAGGTGAAGTAATTGTGCCATATTGTTTTTATGAGATGAGAGTTTGATTTTTGTTGTGGGCAGTTATCATGAATGCCAAGCCTAAGTTGGCTTTAAAACATTATGCCAACATCATTTGGTCAATGCTGTAGGAATATTTTCCACATCATACAGATAATGTAGCGCTCATGGCAGCATTAGAGAAAATAGAGTTTGAGCTTTTTTAATTGACCCAATACTCAATGCTTGTCATGCCGTGTATCTTCCTTGTGATTGATCTTTGAGACATTTCAATGTTCATAAAACTTGTTTTCTTCTTTTAATAGAGGTACATTTTTATGTTTCGTTCACTTCGGGTCAGCTGTTAAACAAGTGACGATCTCTAAATAACAAACGTGTTCAATAGAGAGTCTTTGCCTCCGATTTTGAAGCTGGCAATATCTACCAGTTTGTCCATTAACATGGTGAGGTTTGGCACATGACTCAATAGCATCTTTCATATATATATATAACAGTTTATCTCATCCGTCGTTCAACAGATTAGAGACGCAGAGCTCCCTGACCTTCCCACAACATAAGGCATTTGACCGAAATTACTTTACTAGTGAACGTTTTATTCATTGTCCACTATTATACCAGGTGTGTTTCGAAACCAAAGCTTTCTGCATTATTCTAAGCATATCAGAACTAAGATTTTGCACGTAGTCAACATTACTACTGATTCTTTTGTTAGGAAGGTTAAACAAATACATCTTCCAGCGGGCCTTGTCATGTTTGTAGTATATATGTTGTCCAGCTTAGCTTATCAACAATTGCTCCCAGGGCTCTGGTGTTGGTGGATGCAAGGGCGAAAATAATATGATAGCTTCAGGGCATATATATACACACACACACCCACGCGCACACACACACACACACATATATATATATATATATATATATATATATATATATATATATATATATATATATATATTTATATATATTTGAGGAATTTGTAGTTTACTTGAAGCATTTTATAGGGTTTACAAAATTCGAAGTTTGAAAGTCATGACAATGTTGAATGGACGAATAAACAAATACATAAGTTGGTTAAAACGCAGCGTTTTTACCGTCTTGACTGTCACCACAGAATACGAACCTGAAGACTGCGAAAGCATGAAAGTACTTGTTCAATTAACACTTAACATTTAATATTCTACCATACTATTTCATTCTAATACCATTATAATTTTAAAGGATTGTAAATAAAACGAGTAAATCAGACAGATTTGGAATTCCTTTTATTAATATAATCTTCTATACACAATGTATAAGTATATTTACTTATATATATATAAATATATATATATATATATATATATATATATATATATATATAGTGCTTTGTTGACTCATTTCATATAGTAGGCCGAATTTGCTTACAAACTACCAGAGATTCGATTTTACTAAGTGTATATACATATATATATATATATATATATATATATATATACATATATATAAGTATATATATATATATATACATATATATATATATATATATATATATATATATATATATATATATATATATATATATATATATATATATATATATATATATATATATATATATATATATATACATATATATATATACGATCAAAAGATGGTTAAAAGAGTACCATGTATTTTATTATGGGCATTTCAAAAACAAATATCATCATGCAATAACATTTGTGTTTTCGTCAGATAAAATAGGAAGACATGATATGAAGGTTAAAAAACACTTGTGAATAGTGCAGTTTTAAATCAACATATGAATAGTAGTTTTAGATTGATGTGTGATATTGGGAAAAAAGAGTTTTTGAGGGGGGGGGGATGACAAAGAGGAGGAGATGAGAGTAAAGAGTGGAGGGGGAGGAGTATAATGAGGAAGTATGAGATAGGGGGAGAGATGGGTGATAGAGAGAGATAGCTTTTATAACTGAGAAAAATATATTGTTTAACATAGAGAGGTTGAAAAACCGTTGGAAGATAATATATAAATTAAAATAATTTGAAAATTAACGAAGAGAAAAATAATGTTAAGTTAAGGTTTGTATATTGAAGGGTTTAATAATATGTGCGATGAAAAGAAATTGTTAATATGTATTAAGAATAATATTTAAGGGTTTAATAATATGTGCGATGGAAAGAAAATGTTGATATGTATTATTAAAAAAAGCAATAGTAATGTAAGTAAGGATATATTGTGAAAGAAGTAGAAGATAGGATGAATAAGTTAGATAACACTAGGTCACTCGTTAATAACTCTGCTAATGTCTCTAATCGCAATTGCAATTGCCCTGTTAAAAATAAATGTCCTCTCAACAACCATTGTCTGGAAAAAAACTTAATCTACGAATGTAAAGTTATAACTGACACCAATTCCTTCACCTATTTTGGCTCCACTTCCACCTGCTTTAAAGCTCGTCATTATAATCATCATTCGTCTTTTAAATACCAACTTAAAAGAACCAACACGGCACTCTCAGAACTCATATGCTCCTTGAAAGACAAAAATATTAAATATAACATCTCTTGGAAAAAGGTTTCTTCTGCTTCTACATACTTGAACAGTTCTCTATCCAAGACTTGCAATCTCTGTTTAAATGAAAAATTTACCATTATATCTTATTTAGATTCTATAATAAATAGACGCACTGACTTATTTTCTCTCTGCTTGCATAAATTCCACAGAACATTCTATAAAGTATACAGCTAATATCTAATACTTTAACAATTTAAAATCCTTTTCTCAAAGGCACTTATTTATATATACCTCTTTAAAAATATACCCATCTTTCTACCTTATATCAAAGTTAATTATTATACATTATATAATACTAGTTACTCATTCTATATCACTCCTATTTATCACTTTCCTTTCTTCCTTTTCCTTTTCTTTTCCTTTTTCTTTTAATTTCTAACCCCCAATCTGTACCTTTTCTCATTGTGCCTAACATAGAAACATTTATTACACAGTACAATTATATTCTTACTTCATATCACCTTGAAAAAAATCCTTCGTAAACATAAACATTTTTTTGACGTTAGATTATTCATCCTCAATTCATTATTTTTTCTCCCTTTCATCTAACTTATTCATCCTATCTTCTACTTCTTTCACAATATATCCTTACTTACATTACTATTGCTTTTTTTAATAATACATATCAACATTTTCTTTCCATCGCACATATTATTAAACCCTTAAATATTATTCTTAATACATATTAACAATTTCTTTTCATCGCACATATTATTAAACCCTTCAATATACAAACCTTAACTTAACATTATTTTTCTCTTCGTTAATTTTCAAATTATTTTAATTTATATATTATCTTCCAACGGTTTTTCAACCTCTCTATGTAAAACAATATATTTTTCTCAGTTATAAAAGCTATCTCTCTCTCTCTATCACCCATCTCTCCCCCTATCTCATCCCTCCTCATTATACTCCTCCCCCTCCACTCTTTACTCTCATCTACTCCTCTTCGTCACCCCCCCCCCCCCTCAAAAAATCTTTTTTCCCAATATCACACACCAATCTAAAACTACTTTTCATATGTTGATTTGAAACTGCAATATTCACAAGTGTTTTTTAACCTTCATATCATGTCTTCCTATTTTATCTGGTGAAAACACAAATGTTATTGCATGATGATATTTGTTTTTGAAATGCCCATAATAAAATGCATGGAACTCTTTTAACCATCTTTTGATCTTATATATTATGTATACTCCAGTCCTACAAACTGTAGAGTGCTTCTTATTCGATATCTGCATTGCTTTATTGTACTACAATACAACTGACCTCCTACATATACATATATATATATATATGTGTGTGTGTGTATATATATATATGTGTGAATATTTAATTATGTAATAAACAACATAAGACAATTATTCGTTGACCTCGTCTGTCTTCGTGTTGTTTATTACATTATTAAAAAACTCTGTAGCATACATCGAGCACTCTCCTTTCCTTTACCCTTCCTACGGAAATACTTCATATGTATATGTATGTATATATATATATAGGAAATATATCAGGACCCCGACGGCTGAGCGCCGGCCGTTTCAACAGCCTCATAGGCCTGGTTTCTTACCACACTTTCTTTGTTTTATATATATATATTCATACTAAAGCTATGAGCATCATCCTAACCAGATCAGAACTAAGGATTTGCATAAACCAATATTATCACTGATTCTATTGTTAAGAATATTCGAAAGATATATACTGTATATTTGCATTTGAGGTCGGATTGGTGATGTGTTTGATGAAAGATACCTTATTTGGGATGATTATTCCCAAGTCCCCCATGTCATTAGCGCTCCGAATGATTGTTGTCTTCGGGAATCATATAATCTGTACTGTCCATCCTCCCAACGGTAATGAAGAAACTCTAATGTTGATGTATTGAATTTCATATTATTTTCATCTGCCCATCAATAAATGGGGTTTCGGTCAATTTCGCGAGGCACACATATATACATATACATATACATATAGACATACATACATGAATATATATATATAAATATATGTATATACATGAATATATATATATATATATATATATATATATATATATACAGAGGATAGAGAAAAAGCCATCAATGCCCATATGGTGATGTGGACGAATATAATGCAGCCCAACAACTTCCAGGCCTGGAATAATGACGTGCCGGCGTTGTATGGGCTTCGAAAAGACCATAAAACGGGCAGTGACCCTGTCGCGGGACCACCAACACGGCCAGTCTGTGGAGCTAACATTACAAGTAACTACAGACTGTCCTACTTCCTCTCCCTGATCATACGCCCCATCATTGGAATGTCCCCAGATGTATGTGACAGCATGGAGGACCTCCTCAGCAGAATCGGCGAGAATAACCGATCTAGGGACCTAACAAACTGCATAATAGGTAGTATGGATGTTGTGTCCCTGTATCCATCTATTGACGGGGATTTTGCTGTGGTGAAATGCGTAGAAATGATCAGTGAGAGCAATGTTGAGTTCCGTGGGATTGATACCAGTGAGCTGGGACTCCTACTTAAACTTACCTATAGTAATAATTACCTAGACACATATGACCATAGCAAACTGTGCCCTACAAGACCAGCAAGAGGCAGACCACCTACCATTACCTTAATGGCCAAGAAAACTCACACAGATAGATGGAACGGGTGGACCAGAGCCATACGGACACCCGAAAACCACGATGAACTGTAGAAAATGATGGCACATGCGGTAGGGGCCAGCATAAAACTAATCCTTAAGGAACATATGTTCAAATTTAATGGAAAAACATATGCCCAAGAGGAAGGAGCAGCCATTGGTGTTAGCATTGCAGGCGACATAGCTAACTTATTCATGGTATGGTGGGACAGTAGACTTAAACTTAAACTTAAAGAACAATTAGAAGACCCCTTAACCCTGATAATGTACTCCCGCTACGTTGATGATATAAACATCGTAGTTAAGACACCCCCACTAGAGAACAGTCAGGAACTAGAGAAAAACACAATGGAAAGCATCCAGAAAATAGCTAACTCCATCCACCAGAGCATTAGAGTTACTATAGACTACCCAAGTAAACACCCCAACCATCGATTACCTGTACTAGACACAGAGCTCTGGTTAGATACCATTAATAACAAAAAACAAATCCTCCATTCCCATTATGCCAAACCCATGACTTCCAAACATCTGATCCACCGAAACTCGGCCGTTTCGGACCATACCAAAATCAAAATACTGATTGCGGATTTGGTACGGGTGATGAGAAACGTGTCCCGCATGTGCAACCCCGAAGAACTAGAGAGGCACATACAACACTTCATCCACCGTATGCAGTTCTCTAGTTACAATCAGAGAGATAAAATCAGAGTGTATAGAGGAGCCAGAACCAAATGGGAAAAAATGGTAAATAATGACATAAATGGGACCTGCCCCTTGTATAGGAGCAAATTTTGGAATAGAATAGAAAGAACTAGGAACAAGGCTAATAGAATAAACTCATGGTATGATAGCAATAAATACCAGAGTGTAATGTTCATCGATACAACCCCTAGAGGTGAATCAGCTTACAAATTTAGAAGGGCCCTAGATAAACATAAACTCAATATTAAGATAGTAGAAAGACCAGGTACCTCCGTAAAAACACTTATTAGCAAGACATACCCTTTTCAAAGGCCCTCATGTATAGATAAGAAATGTATAACCAGGTAAAATAAGCCCCCATATTAACTGTAAAACTAGAAATGTAGTGTATAGCATAAGATGTACAGAAGGACAATGTAGAGACAAAAATATAGTGTACATAGGTGAGACAGCTCGTAGTGTAGGGGAACGGATAAATGAACACTCGCGAGACCTTCAAGATAATAAAGAATCATCTGTACTCTACCAACATTCTAAAATAGAACACAGGGGTAAATTAGAGAACATAGAATCTACACACAGAAAAGACGCAATGTTTAGACAAATTACAGAGGCAATAAACATAAAAGAATTACAACCAAAATTAAATAGGAAATATGAGTGGAACAGCAACATCACAACTTACAATTAAGGACAAAATGAAAACACACACATAGAACAAACAACCAACCAGTAACATGTAAATAAACAAATAAATAAGTGAACATAAACACACACAGACACGCGGATGTGGCGCATGCGCAGACTGAGCACACAACACACACACAGAAACAAAATGGGGTAGGACAGAACAAAGGAGAGGCACAAAAACAAAGAAAGGAATCCCCAGTCACTGAAGAGGTCACAGAGTGTGTGACGAAAGAACTATGACAATATATAAACAACTATCTGGTTGTGGAACCAACCAACCAACCAGAAATTTATAAATTTATAAATTTATTATAAATTTATTATAATAAATTGAAGTGAAACAACTGGTGCGTGTGTTCCTTATTGGCAACATGACCCTCCGAAAGTATAACAATATCGGTTTCAACACACGATTTCAGATAAAGAATCTTGCTAAACAAATTCAGAAACGAAATATATATATATATTTATATATGTGTATATATATATACAAATACACACATAGTGACACGTACACACACATTCACAAACACCAGACCTCCCATATATACATATTTATATATACACACACACACACATATATATATATATATATATATATATATATATATATATATATATATATGCTGTTTCATGTAAACAGAAATTGCTCTCATTCTGACGTCACCAGACATGTATTTCCATGGGCGTTTATTTTTCATAATTACGTACGAGGTGAACTAGCCTGTCTTTAAATTCCCTTTTTGGCATATTCTACAGTACCATTAGGGTTATCGTGTTTGAGCTCTGCTGATGAACGACTCCAACCGCTGAAAGTTTCGCGAAATAGTCTTTTTAAGACTATACAGAGTATTTGTAGTTTTTCCAAATTGAAGGGTGAGTATTTAAACTTTATTTTATTCTGAGTTAAGGCTCTATTGATTTTTCCCTAGATTTCACAAAATTCTATGGATAAATCTGTCTTGATTTTTTAAAAATTGAGTTTGAATTATTTTCCCACATCTTACGTTAACTATTTTTCCATTTCGACGTTATAGACCTTTATATATTATGAAATACTGTTGGCTTCACGCTCACAACAACTTCTATACTTTAATTTATATATATATATATATATATATATATATATATATATATATATATATATATATATATATATATATATATATATATATATACTGGTAGAACACTGGGAGGTAATATCTGTACTGGTAGAGCACTCAGTCCATGGGACGAGTTAGGTAGAAGTGGTTACACAACAGTTAGATCACCATACAGAGAACAATTGTTTCACCTTAGCGGATCCTCAGCTCGTAATGGACATGGTTATACAGGTCCATTACGAGCTGGGGATCCGCTAAGGTGAAATAATTGTTCTCGGTATGCTGAACTAACTGTTGTGTAACCACTTCTATATATATATATATATATATATATATATATATATATATATATATATATATATATATAGAGAGAGAGAGAGAGAGAGAGAGAGAGAGACATACATAGATAGATATTTACTGTATATCTGTGTTTGATTGATAAAAACAGTCAGGAGTAGATAGAGTTAGTTTATTGTTTTATTATATATATATATAGAGTGATGTATATGTAATATATATGCATGCATATATGTATAATCCTTCACATAGACCATATACACCCCTATATATGTATAGAAAGAGAGAGAGAGAGGTGTATATATATATATATATATATACATATATATATATATATATATATATACATATATATATATATATATATGTATATATATATATATATATATATATATATATATATATATATATATATATATACAATATTAAATAAATGGAAAACTATATTTATAAAACCATATTTATTTCATTATATATATTTCGGGGATATCATATTAACAATATGCTATGCCTTCATCAGACAAAATACAATATAAACAGTTTTATAGATAAATATATTCGACATACCGTAATAAACATCAACTTCATTTGAAGAGGTTCACTCTAGCAGTGAACCTCTTCAAATGAAGTTGATGTTTATTACGGTATGTCGAATATATTTATCTATAAAACTGTTTATATTGTATTTTGTCTGATGAAGGCATAGCATATTGTTAATATGATATCCCCGAAATATATATAATGAAATAAATATGGTTTTATAAATATAGTTTTCCATTTATTTAATATTGTAAATATACTCCAAGTATTTGTCGAGTGCTTTTATATCAGTTATAAATATTTACTAGTTGTAACCCAACAATTTTAAATATAACTTTACATGTATATATATATATATATATATATATATATATATACACGCACCGCATCACATTCCTTGCTTTCCGTCAACATCTATCTAACGTTCTACTACAACTACTCAATATTTCGGTTTCTGTCATTCCAAAATTGATGAGTTCCTGGAATTAGATAGCACTGTTCTGTCAGACACGACATATTGGTAAACATTCCTGGCAGAAATTACCAATTCCTAGCACATAAAACAGCAATCAATTCTAGAGTCATTAGCTTAACTATCAAAACGATCTTAGTTACGAAGCGAGACTTTTATCTCTAAAATTGTTCATTTGTTATAAAGTTAGTAGTGTTTTTATTCCTCTTTCACGTGTTGTTCTTGTTGCTATTGTTTGCTGCTGTTGCTAATTTTGCTGCTGCCGTTGTTTCTGTTGTGGTTGTTAATTTCAGTACCGATGTTGTTATTGTTTTCACTTTGCTACTGTTATTGTTAGTAGTAGTTGTTATTTTAGATTTTGCTACTGTTGTTGTTGATGTTGTTACTTTGACTACCGACGTTGCTGTTAATTTTGCTACTGCTGTTGTTGCTAATTTGACTGCCGATGTTGTTGTTTTCATTTTGTTACTGTTGTTGTTTTTGCTAATTCTAATTACCGATAATATTGTGGTTGCTAATTTGACTACCTTTGTGGTTTCGGCAGTTGTTGCTGTTGCTAATTTTGCTTCAGCCGTTGTTTATATTGTGGTTGGTAATCTCACTACGTTTGTTGTTGTTTTAGTAGTTATTGTGGTTGCTAATCTGACTAGCTTTGTCGTTGTTTTAGTAGTTGTTGGTGTTGCTAATTTGACTGCCGATGCTGTTGTCATAGTAGTTGTGTTTCTAATTTTGTTACTGACGTTGTTGTTGTGGTTGCTAATTTGACTGCCGTTGTTGTTGTTTTAGTAGTTTGCGGTGTTGCTAATTTTGCTGCTGCAGTTTTTTTTTGTGGTTGTTAATTCGACTACCATTGTTGATGTTGCTAATTTTACTGCTGTTGATTTTGTTGAGGTTGCTAATTTGACTGCCGATGCTGTTGCCATAGTAGTTGTGTTTCTAATTTTGTTACTGACGTTGGTTTTTGTTGCTCATTTGACTCTCGATGCTGTCATCTTATCCGTTGTTGTTTTATAAAACATGCTGTTTTGGTAATTTTCCTGCTGTCGTTGCTGTTGCTAATTTTGGTGCTACCGTTCTTTTTGTTGTGGTTGCTAATTTTGACTGCCATTGTTGTCGTTCTTGTTGCTATTACTGTTACTGGTGTTGTTTTTCTTGTGCTTGTTAATTTAAATACCAATGTTGTCTTAGTAGTGGTTATTTTTAATTTTATTACCACTGTTGTTGATGCTAATTATGTTGCCGTTCTTGCTGTTGCTAATTTTGCTACCGATGTACTTGTTGCAAATTTTGCTACCAAATTTGTGGTGGTGATAATGTTGTTGTTGTTGTTGTTGTTGATATTGTTGCTAAATTTGCTACTAATTTTGTTGCCGTCGTTGCTAATTTCCCTTCCAATGTGTTTGTTGTTAATTTCGCTACGGGTTTTGTTGTTGTTGGTTTTCCTAATTTAGTTACCGATGATGTTGATGTTTTTTTTATTTTTTTATTTGTATTTTGTTGCTGATGTTGTTGTTAATTTGGCTACAGATGCTGTTTTTATTGTTGTAGTTGCAAATGTTGGTTCCGTTGGTGTAGTTGCTAATCTTGCTACCGCAGATATGTTTGTTTCTGTTGTTGCTGGTATTGGCACCGTTGTTTTTGTTGTTGTTGTTGCTAATGTGGCTAAGGTGCTTGTTGTTGCAAATGCTGCTATTGATGTTTGTCTTGTAGTTGTTACCGCTGAAGAATGTTTCCTGTAATGTTTGTTACAGAAAGAGATGATACAACGTACACTCCCTCATCGCTCTGAGTTCTAATCCTGCCGTGATCAACTTTAACTTTCATCTCTCCAGAATCGATAAAAGCAATTTACCAGTCGAATTATGGCGTTGATTTTTCCTCTAAGTCTCTCTCTCTATATATTTCTCTCTTTCTCTATCTATCACTCTATCTATCTATCCATATCTCTCTCTCTCTCTCACTCTCTCTCTCTCTCTCTCTCTCTCTCTCTCTCTCTCTCTCCCTCTCTATCTCTCTCTTTTTTCTTTCTCTCTCTCTCTCTCTCTCTATCTATCTATCTATCTATCCATCCTTCTCACTCTCTCTCTTTCTCTATCTCTATCTATCTATACGTCCTTCTCACTCTCTCTCTTTCTCTATCTCTATCTATTTCTGTCTCTCTCCCCCTCCTCCCCCTCGTCATCCTCCACCTCTTCCCCAATCTCCTCCTCCTCACTGTTTCCTCTTCTATTTAAAGTGCTGGCACTGTGCTAAAAATAGAAACGATTATTATTCATGTTATTGTCGTTGCTATTCGCGTTATTGTCGTTGCTATGCACGTTATTGTCGTTGTTATTCGCGTTATTGTCGTTGCTATTCGCGTTATTGTTGCTATTCCAGTTATTGTCGTTGCTGTTCGTGTTATTGTCGTTGCTATTCGCGTTATTGCCGTTGCTATTCGCGTTATTGTCGTTGCTATTCGCGTTATTGTCGTTGCTATTCGCGTTATCGTCGTTACTATTCGCGTTATTATCGTTGCTATTCGCGTTATTATCGTTGCTATTCGTGTTATTGTCGTTGCTATTCGCGTTATTGTCGTTGCTACTCGTGTTATTGCCGTTGCTATTCGTGTTACTGCTGCTGCTATTTGTATTATTGCTGTTGCTATTTATATAATTGCTGTTGCTATTTATATCATTGTTGTTATGCTATTCGTGTTATTGTTGCTATCGTTTCCATAATTAACTATTTTGGCTATGAATGTGTTGCTAATTATACTAATGGTGTAACAGGTGTTGTTTATTTATATTTGTTGTTGTTGCTACTGAATTATTTTTGTTGTTGTTGTTATTATCATTATAGTGACCGTTAGGGCGGTTGATTGGCAGTCTGGGTAGAGCGTCTGACATTATGCTTCGCCTCATAGAGTTACGGCCCTTTACGGTCTGAGTTCAAATCCCGCCGAGGTTAACTTTGCCTTTCATCCTTACGATGTCGATAAAATAAAGTACCAGTAATACACTGGAGTCAATTTAATCGACCCCGCACCGCCCACGAAATTAGTAGCCTTGTGCCTATCCTAAACATCATCATTAAACAGACCGTTATTTTTTATCAACTGCTGCAGAAGTTGACTTGATGTTACTGTTTGTGTTGTTGTTATGTTGTTGTGCCTGTAGTAGTAGTAGTAGTAGTAGTAGTAGTAGTAGTAGTAGTAGTAGTAGTAGTAGTAGTAGTAACTGTTGTAGTAGTAGTAGTAGGAGCAGCAGCAGTAGTGGTAGTAGTAGTAGTAGTAGTAGTAGCATTAGTAGTAGTAGTAGTAATAGTAGTAGTAGTAGTAGTAATAGTAGTAGTAGTAGTAGTAGTAATCGTTGTTGTAGTAGTAGTAGTAGTAATAGTAGCAATAGTAGTAGTAGAAGTAGTAGTATTAGTAGTTGAATTTGTTGTTGCTGTTGTGTTGTTGCTGTTGTTGTTGTTGCTGTTGTTGTTGCTGCTGTCGTTGCCGTCGTCGTTGTTGTTGTTGTTGCTGCTGCTGTTGTTGTCGTCGTCGTCGTTGTTGTTGTTGTCGCTGCTGCTGCTGCTGTCGTCGTCGTCGTTGTTGTTGTTGTTGCTCTTGTTGCTGTTACTGTTGTTGCTGCTGCTGTTGTTGTTGTCGTCGTCGTCGTCGTAGTCGTCGTAGTTGTTGTTGTTGTTTTTGTTGCTGCTGCTGTCGTCTTCGTCGATATCGTTTTTGTTGTTGTTGCTGCTGCTGCTGCTGTTGTTGTCGTCGTCGGCGTTGTTGTCGTCATTGTTGTTGTTGTTGCCAATGATAATGTTACTGAAGTTGTTTTGTTCCTCTACCTGCTGATTATTTCGCTGTTGTAATCATTAAAGTTTTTCAACATGGCGGCTCCTGTTAATTCCGTTGCCGTCATTGCTGTTGTTGTTGTTGTTGTTGTTAATGTGTTTTTTTTGCTTTCTTTCGTGTTTGTTTATTGTTATTGATGCAGAAGTGGTTGCTGTTATATGGCCTTTTGTAATGTTTGCTCTTGTTAATATTAATGTTGCACCTACTCCACCTCTTTTTACTCTTCCTCCTCCTCATTCTTCTTCTTCTTCTTATTCTTCTTCTTATTATTATTATTATTATTATAATTATTATTATTATTATTATTATTATTATTATTATTATTATTATTATTATTATTATTATTATTATTATTATTTGCATTTATCTTGCTTTATGTTTATACGAGTTATCACCAAGTCACAACCAGTGACCTCAAGAGACAACAAGGTCCGCCATGTTCAAGAGAGAACACACATATTCACACATGCATCCTTAGTGTTTAGACTTGTGATGTACTTATATTGACAGGATCTTCCTTAGTATATGGGCAGTTCCCATTAGTACTATCTTATGTATTTCTCCTATACGCGGGTTTCCTGGGATTTGCGATAAGTAGTCGTTAGACCCCTTAGGTATCATTCCCAGAGCGCCTACAACCACTGGTATTGTTTTAGTTCTCAATTTCCACATTTTTCCAATTTCTATCTCCAGGTCCTTATACTTGCTCAATTTTTCAAATGTTTTTATAGATACATTCTTGTCTATTGGAACAGACATATCAATTAGCAGGCATACCCTCCTTTGAAAGTCCTTCAATATTATATCAGGTCTATTTGCATCTATTTTTCGGTCTGTTTGGATGCTAAAGTTCCACAAGATTGAGATGTGATCTTTTTCAAGTATGGGAGGTGGTTGATGCTCCCACCAATTCTTTTATATGGGGCAGGTCAAAATGCTTACACATTATCCAATGTATGTATTGTGCAGCTCTGTCATGCCTGTTTAGGTATTCGGTTGGAGCTATAGGACTGCACATTGAAATTATATGATCAATGGTCTCTGGTTGTTTTTTGCATACACGGCATAATGGGCTGCACCCATTTTTTATTATGTTGGCTTGGTAATTTTTTGTTGGCAGACACTGATCTTGTGCGGATATAATCAGTCCTTCAGTCTCCGATTTCAGTCCAGAGGATGCCAACCACTGATGGGTTAAAGTTTTGTCAACATCAGGATTGTTAGCTCGCTCTGGGTATTTTCCATACAGAGGCTATTCTTGCCATTTCTTAGCCAGTTTCTGTAGCAGTTCTTTCTTTGCAGTTACTTTTACCTGCTTTGCTTTTTCTGTGTTTTCCATTTCAGCAGTAAATGGGACTTCTGAAATTTGTAGTCCATTATTATTGTTATTATTATTATTGTTGTTATTCCTTGAATCTCAGTCATTGATGTTGGTTAACTGGAAAGTCCGTTGGATTGAATATCAAGCCACTACCTGCAGCCTCAGATATTCAGGACGTATCGGAGGGTTCTTGCTGTTCCAAGCAAGCATGCCTTTTGAAGCGTTCCAAAAAGCGTGAAGGGGCCGATTTTCTTTAACCATCCCTGGAAACTTTTGGAGATAGTCCCCAGTGCGCCTATGACAATCGGGATCACTTTGACTTCATGGCAATTCCAAATCCTTTTCACCTCCCACTTTAGGTCCTGGTATCGGTTAATTTTCTCCCTCTCCTTCTCTTGCACTCTCGTGTCGAAAGGGCAGGCCACATCCACAATCAGACACGATCTTTTTTCTTTGTCCACAACCACCAGGTCAGGTCTATCGTGTTCCAGTTTTTTGTCCGTCTGTATCCTAAAATCCCACAACACCTTCACCTGATTGTTCTCCATCACCACCTCTGGCCTATGCTCATACCATTTCTCAGAATGTGGTAAATTGTTTACCTTGCACAGGTGCCAGTGGAGCACCCTGCCCATCACATCGTGTCTCCAGCCCTTATAGTGGGTCTGGGCTAGTTGTTTACACTCGGACACAATGTGAGCCACAGTCTCCTCTCTCTCTCCACAGATCCTGCACAGTGGGCTAGCCTCCTCCTTGTAAATATGGTGCTTCAACCACTTCGTTTTGAGGGCCTGCTCCTGCGCAGCCATTAGCCTTCCTTCTGTAGCCTTTTTCAGGTCTCCCCTTCTCAACCAGTTCCATGTCTGTGCATCTCTAAATTCAGTTTTCTCAAAGAAGGTACTATGAAGGGATTTTCCCTTAAGGCTGCTCTTCCTCCTTGATGTTATTTCCTCCTTGGACATCCCCTGGCCTACTGTCCCCTCCTTCAGTACAGTTCTGAGCATTGGCTCCTTACTATAGGTCACGTATTTGTATAGGTTGTTTTTCTCCATCTGAACACAGTCCTCTATGCTGATAAGACCTCTTCCACCCTCAGATCTCCTTAGGTAGAGTCTATCGACATCACTCCTCTTTATTATTATTATTATTATTGAATGCCATGGTTGACGGAGGCTCGGCTCTGTAAGGTATAGTAATTTTTAACCGTTAAAACAATTGTAAATTGTTTAAAACTTGAACCAAATTGTTGATAAAGACACCCCCCTCCTCGTGAGAGGGGTCTTTCTGTCCGTTATTTGGCCCTTCGGGGTTAAATAATCAGTTATTGGGGTTTTGTACCCAAAATTTCATTTTAAACAAAAAACAACATGGCTACGAAAAAGAAATTTCATACGTCACTCCCACTCATTCCGTCTTCTTCTTCCTCAATCATCACTACAGCAGAGAGAAGATTGTCTCTCTCCCTCCCTTCTTTAAATGTGTCTCTCTCCCTCCCTTCTCTTTCGCAAGTGACGAAAGAAAAGAAAAGTCTCGTGCAAAGCGTGCAAGGTTTCTCCACGACGACGACGACAGCGACGAAACAGGTGTGCGGGAAATACGAAAACCCAGTTCATTCGTCTGACGTCAGGAATAATAGCAGTAGCAGCCGTAATAACAACAGCAACAGTGACAATGAAAACAACAGTAGCAGCCGCAACAGCATCACCAGCAGCATAAACAACAACAGCATTAGCAGCAGCAACACCAACAACAACCACAGCAACAGCGGCGGAGGCAGTAGTCGTAGTACCTGCAGCAACAAAAGTACCAGCAGCTCTGACGACAACAACAACAGCAGAGAAAAACCAATCTCATTTGCAGGTATTGCGAAAAACTTGGAAACAATCCTCATAACAAATGAGGAATTAGAGGAAGCGAAGAAGATGGTGACAAAGAACGGGCACCGAGCAATCTGCAAGGCAGCGAAAAATTTTTTCGAAACCCAAGAGCACTGTACGGTCACGTACCGTACAGTAAGTACAAAATCCCGTAGGGTGGAAAGAGCCACAGAGGCCCAAATACAAAAAGCCTTAGGGTCTGTGTGGCAGCGGAAAACGCACATCACCCGAGGCAAAAAATATGCCACCGTAGACGTACTTTTTGCCACACCCCAGGAGGCAAAGGCCCAATCAGTAGTGACCCTAAGGAGCGAGGAAATGGTGTTGGTGCCCTCCTACTGTGGGCAAAAAATTGTGAGGGTCAAACTGACCCACGTCCCCCCCGGAATGACCCCTTCTTGGCTGGCCGCGTCTGTCCTCGTCGGAATCGAGGACAAAACAACTGTACTGCAAGTACAGAAAAAAGTAAGAGAAGATTGGGTCGGCTCCTCCATTGAGATGCTAATCCAAACCAACCAGGAGTGCATCGAAGCTATCCCGGATGTGATAGACTTCGATAACGGCACTCAACTGCCCATAAGTGTTGAGGGCAAACGCCCGAAATGCTTTCGCTGTGGATCGAAGACTCACCTCAGGGCCTTCTGCAACGAGAAGACCCTGAGAAAGGAGAAAACCCCCCTCCTTCCGAATCCGGCTCCACGACTACCAGCAACAGGACAAGGGGCAACCAGGAACGATAGGCCCGTGGCACCCATACCCACTCCACGGAAATCAAAAACAGCAGCAGCAGTGGAAATACTAACAACAACAACAGCAATACCAAATGCAGCTGCAACAGAGACTCCAGTGCAAACATCACCAACAACAACAAGTGAAAGAGTGGAGTTGGTACCCCTCCCCGACCTCACAGAATCAGACATGGAGTGTGAGGTGGGAGAGAGATGGCA
Source organism: Eledone cirrhosa (assembly GCA_964016885.1). NCBI lineage: Eukaryota > Metazoa > Mollusca > Cephalopoda > Octopoda > Eledonidae > Eledone > Eledone cirrhosa. Next base: position 23,366,019 of record OZ024749.1, on the reverse strand, counting down.
AAAGGTCGTAAGAAGGCACAAACGCAGAAGCAGCGCATCGTCGCCTTTGAAAAGGGAGGAAAGAAATGAGAAAAGGGTAAAGTCTACTGCAAAGAGACCCACAGCAGCAACAACACCAACACCATCACCACCCACACTAGCGCCACCATCACCACCGGCGACAACCCCACCGCCAACAACACCTTCAACACCACCACCACAAGCACCAACATCGCAAACACAACAACAAAACACACACACCCAGCAACAACGACAAGAAAATAGCAGAACCACACCCCACCCCCAGAAAAACAAATGCACGGCAATAAACACACACAACAAGAAACTAATGACTTACATAATTGAACACACAGACATTTCACAACAGGACTACATAATACCAGCACCAATCAAAACGCCAACTAACATAAGACTGCTAAAAATAGCACAGAAACAATACACAAACATTAAAACGAAATTCCCCAACGCAGTTGGTGATTTCAGGGACCTAGGAGGAACCATTAATCGAAGAGTATATTCAGACATTCTCTTAGAAGAGCCGACGACCAGCCGAAGGGACGATTCAACGGTCCCTTCACCAGACGATCAAGTGAAAAGGGATGTAAAAACCATCCCTCCTCTACCAAAAGTACGGTAAGTGGTCTTTCCCATCTTTTCCACTCTATTTTAAACATGACCTCACTCAGAATAGGCAGCATAAATGCGCGTGGCTTGGGGTCGTCATGGAAGCAGGGTCACCTGCTCAACGACCTCAGGTCACTAAACATAGATGTAGTGGCCATCAGTGAGACCAGAATCTCCGAAGCACGGGCGTTCGCACCGATCTTCGGCGGCTACGATGTGTACGCATCTCCCAGCCGTCCTGGATCGGGTGGAGGAGTTGCTGTGCTTTTTCGGAGAGGTTTGGATCTCGCCATACGGGCCATCTTCCTGGACCCAGAGGGTAAGCTGGTGGTGCTGGACGTGACCAGCGGAGACGGGCAAGCTTTCAGGCTAGTGGCCGTCTATGCCCCGACAGGAGCAGGGCGGCCTGATTTCTTCCGGCGTCTGGAGACCTTTCTTGGAACGTCCCGCTCTTTAGTGTTAGTGGGCGACTGGAACGGGATCTTAGATGCACGCTGGGACTGTGTGGGATTAGCGGATAGGGGTGGAGGGTGCAAGAGCCTCACCAACCTGCTCAGGCGTTTTGAACTGTCTGACAGGTACCGATTGGATTTCCCGAATGTGCCAATGTGGACTTGGACAAACCGCATAGGGTCATCCAGATCATATCTAGATAGAGTATTTTGTAGGGAAATAGATAGGTCTAGCATAGGCTGTCCACAATTCAAGATAGTCAGCTACACGGACCACAAATTCGTGATCTGTGTGCTTGACTTAGATAGGCTTCATAGACGAGGACCCGGCTACTGGAAGCTAAACGCGTCCTTACCAGCGCGCAAGGCCTACAGAGACCGGATTAGCGAACTAGTTAAGCGGTCGTTGACGGGGGCCATCGTCAACAACAAGTGGTGGTTTGCTCTGAAAAGAGCGATTAGAATAGAATCGATTAGGTTTAGTAAGGCTTTAGCAATAGAGAAAAATAGAGCAGAGGGAGAACTAGTTAGAAAATTAGACGAGGCGCTTAGCAAAGGCATTGCGACCGACGTGCTTGCGGCGAAATTGGCCCTTGACCAATTCTTCAATGCAAAGCACGAAGGCTGCGTTGTCAGAGCTAGGGTGCGTGCTCTCAGACACGAGGGGACGAAAGCCGTTCAATGGGCCCGAGTGGCGGAGGCGCGACGTGGCAACAAAGCCACGATCCGGTCTTTGGTGGACCACGACGGGCGCATGCTACTCGATCCCGGGCAAATGTGTGAAGCTTTTCAGCGACACTTCGCTCAGCTGTTCGGGGGCAGCGGTGGGCCGGGTAGAGGGATGGACTTTAGTGTCTACCTCGACGGACTGCCGCGGCTCTCGGCCACTGAGGCGAAGTGTTGCGAAAAGCCGATAACAGCCGCTGAAGTAAGGGAGGCAATGACTGGCTGCACAAGGGGTAAATCGCCTGGTTTGGATGGTCTGCCCTATGAACTTTACGTACAGATGCCAGACTTGTTCGGGGGCCTCTTGGCGGACGTCTACTGCAACTGGCAACAGAACGGGAGAATTCCCAGTTCTGTGAGCCGAGGAGCGGTGGCACTGCTGAGAAAGGATCCGAACAAGGGGGATAACATAGACAATTTCCGGCCCATAACTCTGCTAAACACAGAGTTTAAGATTTTGGCCAAGGTGCTAGCAAAGAGGTTGGCGCTTGTCGTTGGTGGTCTGGTGGGAGAGGCGCAGACATGCGCCATTCCCGACAGATCCATCCACGACAACCTCCACCTCATGCGATACATCGTAGAGAGGGTAGCTAGGGAACCTGGCACGGGTGGGTCCTTGATCAATTTAGATCAGTCGAAAGCTTTCGATAGGGTCGACCATCGTTACCTAGCGGCAGTCCTGAGGGCGGCTGGCTTTGGGCCCGTCTTCAGAGGCTGGATCGCTGCCATGCACAGCGACATCTGCTCTGTGGTGAGAGTGAACGGTCACCTGTCGGAACCGTTCAACATCATGCGCTCGGTCCGCCAAGGATGTCCCCTCTCGTCCCTCTTGTACGTATTGACTCTCGAGCCATTACTGCACAAACTGGAGACGTTGAGGGGAGTCCCGCGCGAACTAGGATGCGGAAGATCCGTGTCAGCATATGCCGACGATGTCACCGTAGTGGTGTCGAACGCCAAACACATCGAGGCGATCGGCACTACACTAAGAGAATACGAAGCGGTGACAGGAGCAATGATCAACCAGGAAAAGTCAGTGGGCCTGCAGCTCGGCACCTGGAGAGGCAGGTCCATGCCGTCCAACAGCGTCGTCGGGCGCTGGACGGACGGACCGGTTAAATTGCTAGGGGTCTGGTTCGGTCCGGACCTCCAGACGGACAAAAACTGGGACGAGGTGACGAGCAGGGTAGCTTCTCTCACCCAGAAATGGGCGGAGAGGAAGCTATCCCTGAAAGGTCGAGCGGAGGTGGCTAACGCGTACATCGCGTCTGTCATCTGCTACCGCCTAACCGTCGTACCTTGTCCTAAGCCTCGCCTGACTGCGCTGGAGCGTTTGCTCTTTCGCTTTTTGTGGAAGGGACGTGCTCCAATGGTCAGGCGGTCCATCTGTTGTCAACACCCGCTACGTGGAGGGCTGGGCATGCCGTGGCTGATGATGCGCAGGCACGCGCTCAGGCTACGACATCTCCACCTCTTCCTCGACGGTGATCAGGTGTGGTCGCCGTTTGCTAGACGCGTTTTTCCCCAGCTCGTTTCCTTGACGGAGCTGCAGTCCTGGGTCAAGCGAAGACCGAGAGGGAGCGCCTGGAGACTGGAATGTCTTCAGGCGCTCACAGCCCTCGACCAATCGGGCAATGTGATCGGTGGAAACTCCACCTCGGCGTTCTATAGAGGATTAGTGGAGGGGAAGAGCGACGACGTACTTGGGGAAACTCTAGGCGTCGACGAAAATCAACTAGCCAATCTCTTCGGAAGAACTTTCGGGCCGGGGCCTATGGACAACTTCCAGAAATCTCTGGCCTGGCAGTGCTACCGAGGAGCCTTGCCAGTTCGGGATAAACTCTACAGGCATGGAGGTGCCGTCAGCCGGGCATGTCCGAGATGCGCGCAGGGCGACGAAACCGTCCTGCACGCACTCGTCCAGTGTCCGAAAATTGCTGACTTGTGGGTTTATGTCGAACACCTGCTGTCGCGTTTAGGACGGATCCAGCTATCATCTGAGTCTATCGTGAGGATTGCCCCGCCCTCCTCCTTTAGCCGGGAAGGGCAGGCAGTTTTTATCTGTCTGGTGGCCATGGCGAAAGAGATAGTATGGTGGACACGTTTGAAAGGGCTGAAGACGAGCACTTACCTCTTCGGTGATGCTCTGATTGACTTTTTCAAATTTCATTTGAAAAGGAAAATCAGAGTAGAGAAGGAAGTGCTCTCTTCCCAGCATTTTGTTGAAAGATGGGTGAGAGAAGCAAGAATGGCCCGAGTGAATGGGCCGACTCTGAGTATATATCTGTAAACTAAAGGTGGAAAACTGGGAGAGGACACTTGCCTTGGTGGTCAGGGTCATTGTGGCTTTTTACTGGGCTTTCTCCACAAATGTCCCTCCGAAGTCTCCCCCCTATTGGGGAATTTTTCATTGTTATTTTCATTGTTATTTTTGTTACATCCTCTGTTTTTGTTTTTTTTACACGCAGAAATGCCCATTTGTACCGTCCTGCATTGTCCTGCACTGTCCTTAATGTCTACTTTATGTAAACCCTTGTGGTTAATAAAGAAATCATTATTATTATTATTATTATTATTATTATTATTATTATTATTATTATTATTATTTGCATTTATCTTGCTTTATGTTTATACGAGTTATCACCAAGTCACAACCAGTGACCTCAAGAGACAACAAGGTCCGCCATGTTCAAGAGAGAACACACATATTCACACATGCATCCTTAGTGTTTAGACTTGTGATGTACTTATATTGACAGGATCTTCCTTAGTATATGGGCAGTTCCCATTAGTACTATCTTATGTATTTCTCCTATACGCGGGTTTCCTGGGATTTGCGATAAGTAGTCGTTAGACCCCTTAGGTATCATTCCCAGAGCGCCTACAACCACTGGTATTGTTTTAGTTCTCAATTTCCACATTTTTCCAATTTCTATCTCCAGGTCCTTATACTTGCTCAATTTTTCAAATGTTTTTATAGATACATTCTTGTCTATTGGAACAGACATATCAATTAGCAGGCATACCCTCCTTTGAAAGTCCTTCAATATTATATCAGGTCTATTTGCATCTATTTTTCGGTCTGTTTGGATGCTAAAGTTCCACAAGATTGAGATGTGATCTTTTTCAAGTATGGGAGGTGGTTGATGCTCCCACCAATTCTTTTATATGGGGCAGGTCAAAATGCTTACACATTATCCAATGTATGTATTGTGCAGCTCTGTCATGCCTGTTTAGGTATTCGGTTGGAGCTATAGGACTGCACATTGAAATTATATGATCAATGGTCTCTGGTTGTTTTTTGCATACACGGCATAATGGGCTGCACCCATTTTTTATTATGTTGGCTTGGTAATTTTTTGTTGGCAGACACTGATCTTGTGCGGATATAATCAGTCCTTCAGTCTCCGATTTCAGTCCAGAGGATGCCAACCACTGATGGGTTAAAGTTTTGTCAACATCAGGATTGTTAGCTCGCTCTGGGTATTTTCCATACAGAGGCTATTCTTGCCATTTCTTAGCCAGTTTCTGTAGCAGTTCTTTCTTTGCAGTTACTTTTACCTGCTTTGCTTTTTCTGTGTTTTCCATTTCAGCAGTAAATGGGACTTCTGAAATTTGTAGTCCATTATTATTGTTATTATTATTATTGTTGTTATTCCTTGAATCTCAGTCATTGATGTTGGTTAACTGGAAAGTCCGTTGGATTGAATATCAAGCCACTACCTGCAGCCTCAGATATTCAGGACGTATCGGAGGGTTCTTGCTGTTCCAAGCAAGCATGCCTTTTGAAGCGTTCCAAAAAGCGTGAAGGGGCCGATTTTCTTTAACCATCCCTGGAAACTTTTGGAGATAGTCCCCAGTGCGCCTATGACAATCGGGATCACTTTGACTTCATGGCAATTCCAAATCCTTTTCACCTCCCACTTTAGGTCCTGGTATCGGTTAATTTTCTCCCTCTCCTTCTCTTGCACTCTCGTGTCGAAAGGGCAGGCCACATCCACAATCAGACACGATCTTTTTTCTTTGTCCACAACCACCAGGTCAGGTCTATCGTGTTCCAGTTTTTTGTCCGTCTGTATCCTAAAATCCCACAACACCTTCACCTGATTGTTCTCCATCACCACCTCTGGCCTATGCTCATACCATTTCTCAGAATGTGGTAAATTGTTTACCTTGCACAGGTGCCAGTGGAGCACCCTGCCCATCACATCGTGTCTCCAGCCCTTATAGTGGGTCTGGGCTAGTTGTTTACACTCGGACACAATGTGAGCCACAGTCTCCTCTCTCTCTCCACAGATCCTGCACAGTGGGCTAGCCTCCTCCTTGTAAATATGGTGCTTCAACCACTTCGTTTTGAGGGCCTGCTCCTGCGCAGCCATTAGCCTTCCTTCTGTAGCCTTTTTCAGGTCTCCCCTTCTCAACCAGTTCCATGTCTGTGCATCTCTAAATTCAGTTTTCTCAAAGAAGGTACTATGAAGGGATTTTCCCTTAAGGCTGCTCTTCCTCCTTGATGTTATTTCCTCCTTGGACATCCCCTGGCCTACTGTCCCCTCCTTCAGTACAGTTCTGAGCATTGGCTCCTTACTATAGGTCACGTATTTGTATAGGTTGTTTTTCTCCATCTGAACACAGTCCTCTATGCTGATAAGACCTCTTCCACCCTCAGATCTCCTTAGGTAGAGTCTATCGACATCACTCCTCTTTATTATTATTATTATTATTGAATGCCATGGTTGACGGAGGCTCGGCTCTGTAAGGTATAGTAATTTTTAACCGTTAAAACAATTGTAAATTGTTTAAAACTTGAACCAAATTGTTGATAAAGACACCCCCCTCCTCGTGAGAGGGGTCTTTCTGTCCGTTATTTGGCCCTTCGGGGTTAAATAATCAGTTATTGGGGTTTTGTACCCAAAATTTCATTTTAAACAAAAAACAACATGGCTACGAAAAAGAAATTTCATACGTCACTCCCACTCATTCCGTCTTCTTCTTCCTCAATCATCACTACAGCAGAGAGAAGATTGTCTCTCTCCCTCCCTTCTTTAAATGTGTCTCTCTCCCTCCCTTCTCTTTCGCAAGTGACGAAAGAAAAGAAAAGTCTCGTGCAAAGCGTGCAAGGTTTCTCCACGACGACCACGACAGCGACGAAACAGGTGTGCGGGAAATACGAAAACCCAGTTCATTCGTCTGACGTCAGGAATAATAGCAGTAGCAGCCGTAATAACAACAGCAACAGTGACAATGAAAACAACAGTAGCAGCCGCAACAGCATCACCAGCAGCATAAACAACAACAGCATTAGCAGCAGCAACACCAACAACAACCACAGCAACAGCGGCGGAGGCAGTAGTCGTAGTACCTGCAGCAACAACAAAAGTACCAGCAGCTCTGACGACAACAACAACAGCAGAGAAAAACCAATCTCATTTGCAGGTATTGCGAAAAACTTGGAAACAATCCTCATAACAAATGAGGAATTAGAGGAAGCGAAGAAGATGGTGACAAAGAGTGGACACCGAGAAATCTGCAAGGCAGCGAAAAAATGTTTCGAAACCCAAGAGCACTGTACGGTCACGTACCGTACAGTAAGTACAAAATCCCGTAGGGTGGAAAGAGCCACAGAGGCCCAAATACAAAAAGCCTTGGGGTCTGTGTGGCAGCGGAAAACGCACATCACCCGAGGCAAAACATATGCCACCGTAGACGTACTTTTTGCCACACCCCAGGAGGCAAAGGCCCAATCAGTAGTGACCCTAAGGAGCGAGGAAATGGTGTTGGTGCCCTCCTACTGTGGGCAAAAAATTGTGAGGGTCAAACTGACCCACGTCCCCCCCGGAATGACCCCTTCTTGGCTGGCCGCGTCTGTCCTCGTCGGAATCGAGGACAAAACAACTGTACTGCAAGTACAGAAAAAAGTAAGAGAAGATTGGGTCGGCTCCTCCATTGAGATGCTAATCCAAACCAACCAGGAGTGCATCGAAGCTATCCCGGATGTGATAGACTTCGATAACGGCACTCAACTGCCCATAAGTGTTGAGGGCAAACGCCCGAAATGCTTTCGCTGTGGATCGAAGACTCACCTCAGGGCCTTCTGCAACGAGAAGACCCTGAGAAAGGAGAAAACCCCCCTCCTTCCGAATCCGGCTCCACGGCTACCAGCAACAGGACAAGCGGCAACCAGGAACGATAGGCCCGTGGCACCCATACCCACTCCACGGAAATCAAAAACAGCAGCAGCAGTGGAAATACTAACAACAACAACAGCAATACCAAATGCAGCTGCAACAGAGACTCCAGTGCAAACATCACCAACAACAACAAGTGAAAGAGTGGAGTTGGTACCCCTCCCCGACCTCACAGAATCAGACATGGAGTGTGAGGTGGGAGAGAGATGGCAAAAGGTCGTAAGAAGGCACAAACGCAGAAGCAGCGCATCGTCGCCTTTGAAAAGGGAGGAAAGAAATGAGAAAAGGGTAAAGTCTACTGCAAAGAGACCCACAGCAGCAACAACACCAACACCATCACCACCCACACTAGCGCCACCATCACCACCGGCGACAACCCCCCCCCCGCCAACAACACCTTCAACACCACCACCACAAGCACCAACATCGCAAACACAACAACAAAACACACACACCCAGCAACAACGACAAGAAAATAGCAGAACCACATCCCACCCCCAGAAAAATAAATGCACGGCAATAAATACACACAACAAGAAACTAATGACTTACATAATTGAACACACAGACATTTCACAACAGGACTACATAATACCAGCACCAATCAAAACGCCAACTAACATAAGACTGCTAAAAATAGCACAGAAACAATACACAAATATTAAAACGAAATTCCCCAACGCAGTTGGTGATTTCAGGGACCTAGGAGGAACCATCAATCGAAGAGTATACTCAGACATTCTCTTAGAAGAGCCGACGACCAGCCGAAGGGACGATTCAACGGTCCCTTCACCAGACGATCAAGTGAAAAGGGATGTAAAAACCATCCCTCCTCTACCAAAAGTACGGTAAGTGGTCTTTCCTATCATTTCCACTCTATTTTAAACATGACCTCACTCAGAATAGGCATCATAAATGCGCGTGGCTTGGGGTCGTCATGGAAGCAGGGTCACCTGCTCAACGACCTCAGGTCACTAAACATAGATGTAGTGGCCATCAGCGAGACCAGAATCTCCGAAGCACGGGCCTTCGCACCGATCTTCGGCGGCTACGATGTGTACGCATCTCCCAGCCATCCTGGATCCGGTGGAGGAGTTGCTGTACTTTTTCGGAGAGGTTTGGATCTCGCCATACGGGCCATCTTCCTGGACCCAGAGGGTAAGCTGGTGGTGCTGGACGTGACCAGCGGAGACGGGCAAGCTTTCAGGCTAGTGGCCGTCTATGCCCCGACAGGAGCAGGGCGGCCTGATTTCTTCCGGCGTCTGGAGACCTTTCTTGGAACGTCGCGCTCTTTAGTGTTAGTGGGCGACTGGAACGGGATCTTAGATGCACGCTGGGACTGTGTGGGATTAGCAGATAGGGGTGGCGGGTGCAAGAGCCTCACCAACCTGCTCAGGCGTTTTGAACTGTCTGACAGGTACCGATTGGATTTCCCGAATGTGCCAATGTGGACTTGGACAAACCGCATAGGGTCATCCAGATCATATCTAGATAGAGTATTTTGTAGGGAAATAGATTGGTCTAGCATAGGCTGTCCACAATTCAAGATAGTCAGCTACACGGACCACAAATTCGTGATCTGTGTGCTTGACTTAGATAGGCTTCATAGACGAGGACCCGGCTACTGGAAGCTAAACGCGTCCTTACCAGCGCGCAAGGCCTACAGAGACCGGATTAGCGAACTAGTTAAGCGGGCGTTGACGGGGGCCATCGTCAACAACAAGTGGTGGTTTGCTCTGAAAAGAGCGATTAGAATAGAATCGATTAGATTTAGTAAGGCTTTAGCAATAGAGAAAAATAGAGCAGAGGGAGAACTAGTTAGAAAATTAGACGAGGCGCTTAGCAAAGGCATTGCGACCGACGTGCTTGCGGCGAAATTGGCCCTTGACCAATTCTTCAATGCAAAGCACGAAGGCTGCGTTGTCAGAGCAAGGGTGCGTGCTCTCAGACACGAGGGGACGAAAGCCGTTCAATGGGCCCGAGTGGCGGAGGCGCGTCGTGGCAACAAAGCCACGATCCGGTCTTTGGTGGACCACGACGGGCGCATGCTACTCGATCCCGGGCAAATGTGTGAAGCTTTTCAGCGACACTTCGCTCAGCTGTTCGGGGGCAGCGGTGGGCCGGGTAGAGGGATGGACTTTAGTGTCTACCTCGACGGACTGCCGCGGCTCTCGGCCACTGAGGCGAAGTGTTGCGAAAAGCCGATAACAGCCGCTGAAGTAAGGGAGGCAATGACTGGCTGCACAAGGGGTAAATCGCCTGGTTTGGATGGTCTGCCCTATGAACTTTACGTACAGATTCCAGACTTGTTCGGAGGCCTCTTGGCGGACGTCTACTGCAACTGGCAACAGAACGGGAGAATTCCCAGTTCTGTGAGCCGAGGAGCGGTGGCACTGCTGAGAAAGGATCCAAACAAGGGGGATAACATAGAAAATTTCCGGCCCATAACTCTGCTAAACACAGAGTTTAAGATTTTGGCCAAGGTGCTAGCAAAGAGGTTGGCGCTTGTCGTTGGTGGTCTGGTGGGAGAGGCGCAGACCTGCGCCATTCCCGACAGATCCATCCACGACAACCTCCACCTCATGCGATACATCGTAGAGAGGGTAGCTAGGGAACCTGGCACGGGTGGGTCCTTGATCAATTTAGATCAGTCGAAAGCTTTCGATAGGGTCGACCATCGTTACCTAGCGGCAGTCCTGAGGGCGGCTGGCTTTGGGCCCGTCTTCAGAGGCTGGATCGCTGCCATGCACAGCGACATCTGCTCTGTGGTGAGAGTGAACGGTCACCTGTCGGAACCGTTCAACATCATGCGCTCGGTCCGCCAAGGATGTCCCCTCTCGTCCCTCTTGTACGTATTGACTCTCGAGCCATTACTGCACAAACTGGAGACGTTGAGGGGGGTCCCGCGCGAAATAGGATGCGGAAGATCCGTATCAGCATATGCGGACGATGTCACCGTAGTGGTGTCGAACGCCAAACACATCGAGGCGATCGGCAATACACTAAGAGAATACGAAGCGGTGACAGGAGCAATGATCAACCAGGAAAAGTCAGTGGGCCTGCAGCTCGGCACCTGGAGAGGCAAGTCCATGCCGTCCAACAGCGTCGTCGGACGCTGGACGGACGGACCGGTTAAATTGCTAGGGGTCTGGTTCGGTCCGGACCTCCAGACGGACAAAAACTGGGACGAGGTGACGAGCAGGGTGGCTTCTCTCACCCAGAAATGGGCCGAGAGGAAGCTATCCCTGAAAGGTCGAGCGGAGGTGGCTAACGCGTACATCGCGTCCGTCATCTGCTACCGCCTGACCGTCGTACCTTGTCCTAAGCCTCGCCTGACTGTGCTGGAGCGTTTGCTCTTTCGCTTTTTGTGGAAGGGACGCGCTCCGATGGTCAGGCGGTCCATCTGTTGTCAACACCCGCTACGTGGAGGGCTGGGCATGCCGTGGCTGATGATGCGCAGGCACGCGCTCAGGCTACGACATCTCCACCTCTTCCTCGACGGTGATCAGGTGTGGTCGCCGTTTGCTAGACGCGTGTTTCCCCAGCTCGTTTCCTTGACGGAGCTGCAGTCCTGGGTCAAGCGAAGACCGAGAGGGAGCGCCTGGAGACTAGAATGTCTTAAGGCGCACACAGCCCTCGACCAATCGGGCAATGTGATCGGTGGAAACTCCACCTCGGCGTTCTATAGAGGATTAGTGGAGGGGAAGAGCGACGACGTACTTGGGGAAACTCTAGGCGTCGACGAAAATCAACTAGCCAATCTCTTCGGAAGAACTTTCGGGCCAGGGCCTATGGACAACTTCCAGAAATCTCTGGCCTGGCAGTGCTACCGAGGAGCCTTGCCAGTTCGGGATAAACTCTACAGGCATGGAGGTGCCGTCAGCCGGGCATGTCCGAGATGCGCGCAGGGCGACGAAACCGTCCTGCACGCACTCGATCAGTGTCCGAAAATTGCTGACTTGTGGGTTTATGTCGAACACCTGCTGTCGCGTTTAGGACGGATCCGGCTATCATCTGAGTCCATCGTGAGGATTGCCCCGCCCTCCTCCTTTAGCCGGGAAGGGCAGGCAGTTTTTATCTGCCTGGTGGCCATGGCGAAAGAGATAGTATGGTGGACACGTTTGAAAGGGCCGAAGACGAGCACTTACCTCTTCGGTGATGCTCTGATTGACTTTTTCAAATTTCATTTGAAAAGGAAAATCAGAGTAGAGAGGGAAGTGCTCTCTTCCCAGCATTTTGTTGAAAGATGGGTGAGAGAAGCAAGAATGGCCCGAGTGAATGGGCCTACTCTGAGCATATATCTGTAAATTAAAGGTGGAAAACTGGGAGAGGGCACTTGCCTTGGTGGTCAGGGTCATTGTGGCTTTTTACTGGGCTTTCTCCATAAATGTCCCTCCGAAGTCTCCCCCCCTATTGGGGAATTTTTCATTGTTATTTTCATTGTTATTTTTGTTACATCCTCTGTTTTTGTTTTTTTTACACGCAGAAATGCCCATTTGTACCGTCCTGCGTTGTCCTGCACTGTCCTTAATGTCTACTTTATGTAAACCCTTGTGGTTAATAAAGAAATCATTATTATTATTATTATTATTATTATTATTATTATTATTATTATTGTTATTCCTTGAATCTCAGTCATTGATGTTGGTTAACTGGAAAGTCCTTTGGAATGAATATCAAGCCACTACCTGCAGCCTCAGATATTCAGGACGTATCGGAGGGTTCTTGCTGTTCCAAGCAAGCATGCCTTTTGAAGCGTTCCAAAAAGCGTGAAGGGGCCGATTTTCTTTAACCATCCCTGGAAACTTTTGGAGATAGTCCCTAGTGCGCCTATGACAATCGGGATCACTTTGACTTCATGGCAGTTCCAAATCCTTTTCACCTCCCACTTTAGGTCCTGGTATCGGTTAATTTTCTCCCTCTCCTTCTCTTGCACTCTCGTGTCGAACGGGCAGGCCACATCCACAATCAGACACGATCTTTTTTCCTTGTCCACAACCACCAGGTCAGGTCTATTGTGTTCCAGTTTTTTGTCCGTCTGTATCCTAAGATCCCACAGCACCTTCACCTGATTGTTCTCCATCAACGCCTCCCGCCTATGCTCATACCATTTCTCAGAATGTGGTAAATTGTTTACTTTGCACAGGTGCCAGTGGATCACCCTGCCCATCACATCGTGTCTCCAGCCCTTATAGTGGGTCTGGGCTAGGTGTTTACACTCGGACACAATGTGAGCCACAGTCTCCTCTCTCTCTCCACAGATCCTGCACAGTGGGCTAGCCTCCTCCTTGTAAATATGGTGCTTCAACCACTTCGTTTTGAGGGCCTGCTCCTGCGCAGCCATTAGCATTCCTTCTGTAGCCTTTTTGAGGTCTCCTCTTCTCAACCAGTTCCATGTCTGTGGATCTCTAAATTCAGTTTTCTCAAAGAAGGTACTATGAAGGGATTTTCCCTTAAGGCTGCTCTTCCTCCTTGATGTTATTTCCTCCTTGGACATCCCCTGGCCTACTGTCCCCTCCTTCATACAGTTTTGAGCATTGGCTCCTTACTATAGGTCACGTATTTGTATAGGTTGTTTTTCTCCATCTGAACACAGTCCTCTATGCTGATAAGACCTCTTCCACCCTCAGATCTCCTTAGGTAGAGTCTATCGACATCACTCCTCTTGTGGAACATGTTGTAGATAGTCAATAGCTTCCTAGTCTTCCTATCCATTTCTTTCTGTTCAGCAACATTCCATCTCAGAATTCCCGCACTGTACCTAATAATAGACACAGCTCGGGAATTTACTGCGCTTATGGCATTTCTGCTGTTCAGATGTGACTTCAATACGCTCCTTACTCTCCGAATGTATTCAGTTCTTAACAATTCCTTCATTTTTTTGTTCTTTATGCCATCAGCCTCCAGAACGCCCAAATACTTGTATCCTTCCTCAGAATCAATTTCCTTTATCATCTCACCTGTTGGTATCTGGATCCCGCTACTTCTGCTCAACCTACCCCTCCTCATCACAATGACTCCACATTTACCAATACCAAACTGCATACATATATCACTGCTGAAAATACGGACAGTGTCAACAAGCACATCCAACTCCTTCTCACTTTTCCCGAAGAGCTTAAGATCGTCCATGAAGAGGAGGTGATTGATGGTAAGCTCTCCCCTTCCCAACTTGTATCCTGCTCTCACTTTTCGCAGCATAATGGTCAAGGGCATTAGGGCAAGGACAAACAACAGAGGGGACAGGCTATCTCCCTGGAAGATACCTCTCTTGATCTTCACGCTTCCCAAGGATACTCCAGTTGATGTCAACTCTGTCTCCCAGGATCCCATACTCCTGCCCAGCAACTAACTGTCTGATGTTATCTGCCACCCTGAAGATCTCCAGGCTTTTGGTGATCCAAGAATGAGGCACCATGTCAAATGCCTTTCTGTAGTCTATCCATCCCATGGCAAGATCAGTGTGTCTCCTCCTGCAATTCCCCATTACCATCTTATCAATAAGTAACTGGTCCTTTGTACCACGTGACTTCTTTCGGCATCCTTTCTGTTCGTCCGGTAACAAGTTGTTTGTGTGGAGGTGATGGTAGATTTCCTCAGACACAATGCTCGTCAACAGTTTCCACATTACGGACAGACATGTGATAGGTCTATAGTTGGTAGCATCATTACCCTTGATTCGGTCTTTCATTATCAGAACTGTGGTACCTTTTGTCAACCACTCTGGCACCTCACCCGACACCAAGCAGTCATTGAACATGGCCGTCAGCTTCGGGTGGAGGGATGTTAAATGTTTAATCCAATACCCCTGCACACCATCTGGGCCTGGTGATTTCCAGTTGGTTAGTTTTTTGGCCTGCCCCTTAAGAGTTTCAACTGTGATACTCAAATCAGTTTGTTGTTGTGCCTGCTCACCGATCTCCCTCTGTACTGTCTCAATCCACCCTGCCTGGGCATTATGTCTGACATCCTGCTCCCATATTCCTCTCCAGAATGTTTTAGTTTGTTCCGCCCCAGGGATCAAGTCGTTGCCTCTTTCTTTCCCCTCAAGCTGTCCAAACAGCATCTTCTGGTTGTTGTCGAACATGCGGTTCTGTTTATACTGACTGACTCTGTTCTCGTATCGCCTGATTTTTGCACTCTTGCTACAATGCGTTGCTTCAATTCCTCTATGATAATATTTAGCTTTTTACTCCTAGTTTTGTATTTTATTTCCAGTCTATTTTTAGTGCCTATGTTTTTTAGTGTCCCATTCAGTAGTGACTCAAGCTTTCCTATGTCATTTCTCATTTCCCCGATTTGCCCACTCAGTCGCTTTTTCCACCACGGCTCTGCTCTTTCTTGTCTGTTGTTTCCTCTCGCTTTTATACCAAGTAGTTTCCTCACCTTATTTGCTGTTGGTTTGAGGATATTGTTGCACTGGTGAAGGCTCCTCGCCTCAAGGTATGGGATGACTTTGTTTACCTTAGCTGTTGTTTCTTTTAACTTTTTCCTGTCTACAAATCTTAGGTTCATAGGTCTCCCACTATCATTGTTCAATTCATCTACCACTAAATTTAGGATGTCAACCGAATCTTGTCCTAGCCCGTCAGCATTCATCTCCTCAGTGGCCGTATCTCTGTTCCAGGTATTATTTATCTCAGTATTCAGATCATTGTCTGTTTCGGGTGGTTCCTCCGTTCTCAGGACCTCTTCACCTTCATTTCATACTGGCTCGCTTGTCTGGCATACTACACCCGCCATCTCCAAGCCATTCTCTCTGCTCAGTTCCTCCAGTTCCAGCTCGCTTATCCACCCATTAGTTCTTATTACCCGAGCCTGCCCGGCCAATTTTTGTTCATCTAATTTAAATAAACCAATCTCGTTCCAGATGTTATGCATCCGTCTCCTGTAGCCCCTCTCCTTGGGGTTACTTTTCAGGTAGCATTGCATAACAGTTCTATTCAATTATTTCGTCCAGTTGGTTCTGGCCCCTTTCCTTCTTCTTCTTCCTCCAACATCAGCAGTATTTGGTTGACAGTCAGGTTCCTGCTGCTGAGCCAGGGGGCACCTGTTGGGTGAGAGTCTGTCACATGACGTTCTAGTCTCCATTTCACCGTTATTCGAACTGTTTATGTTCGATATTTAAACACTCTTATCGAGGATTGGCGAATGTATGGCTACATAGCCATCCGTGGATCCGCCATCCCACTTGGCCCTTGTGTGGCATTATCACCACGCTGTATACGAACACACATAAACAAACAAACACACAGGCAGAAAGGGCCCCAAAAATGAATAAGCATAAGCTTCATTGTAATGTAGTGTTCGAATGTCTGACTTAGTTTTTGTTTTTTAAGTTTTAGTTTTTCCCCCCTCTTTTCTGTCCGTCCGCCTGCTTCTCTCTTCATTCTTATTTTCTTTACGTTTTTGGGGTTTCTTTTTTTGTTTTTGTTTTTCTCTGTTTGTTTTTCTCGTTTTTGCTGTTGTTGCTGTGCTGCTTTGGTTTTGTTGTTTGTTTTTTCTTTTTTCTTTTGAGTCTATCTATATATATATTTTGATGCCTTCCTCTTTGTTAGTAGTAGGAATTCTATAATGTGGAAGTAGCAGCCAGCAGGGAGAAGTGGGAGACTGGCGGCGGTAGCGATACTGAGACAGTGGTGGTGGTGATGTCGATACCGAGGCAGTGGTGGCGGTGATGTGACCGTATTACTGTAGTGATGGTGCTGTAGCGGTGGCAGCAGTGAAGGAGTTAAGGGGTGGTGGCGGCGGTGATGGGATAGTGGTGGTAATGATGGCCGTAGTGAGCGGTGGTGGTGAAGGTGAAAATGCCGTTATCTGGCTGGTGTGTTTAGTGTACACAGATGATGGGGTGAGTGGTGTATCTAGTTTCTGGTGTTGGTGAGTTTGGCTGTCCTATATAGTGTAGACAGAGGAGAGGATGGGGGGGGGGGGGGGTTCTTCTTCTATTTATAGCCATTTTCTTTTTTGGATATACAGTGTACAATACAAAGTTGAATATTTGAATATTTGAGCCTTATAACAATATATTTTGGGTCCGAATTTTTGGGGGCTCAAGCCGGGTGCTTTACGTAGCATTTGTACTAAGAGTTGTTATTTCACAAATGATTTAAATATGTTAAAAATTCAAAACTTACGGGAGCGATTTCATGACCTCCGTCACCTCGTGCGTCTTCTTCCTTATTATTATTATTATTATTATTATTATTATTATTATTATGATTATGATTATTATTATTATTATTGTTATTGTTATTCCTTGAATCTCAGTCATTGATGTTGGTTAACTGGAAAGTCCGTTGGATTGAATATCAAGCCACTACCTGCAGCCTCAGATATTCAGGACGTATCGGAGGGTTCTTGCCGTTCCAAGCAAGCATGCCTTTTGAAGCGTTCCAAAAAGCGTGAAGGGGCCGATTTTCTTTAACCATTCCTGGAAACCTTTGGAGATAGTCCCCAGTGCGCCTATGACAATCGGGATCACTTTGACTTCATGGCAGTTCCAAATCCTTTTCACCTCCCACTTTAGGTCCTGGTATCGGTTAATTTTCTCCCTCTCCTTCTCTTGCACTCTCGTGTCGAACGGGCAGGCCACATCCACAATCAGGCACGATCTTTTTTCTTTGTCCACAACCACCAGGTCAGGTCTATTGTGTTCCAGTTTTTTGTCCGTCTGTATCCTAAAATCCCACAGCACCTTCACCTGACTGTTCTCCATCACCGCCTCTGGCCTATGCTCATACCATTTCTCAGAATGTGGTAGATTGTTTACTTTGCACAGGTGCCAGTGGATCACCCTGCCCATCACATCGTGTCTCCAGCCCTTATAGTGGGTCTGGGCTAGGTGTTTACACTCGGACACAATGTGAGCCACAGTCTCCTCTCTCTCTCCACAGATCCTGCACAGTGGGCTAGCCTCCTCCTTGTAGATATGGTGCTTCAACCACTTCGTTTTGAGGGCCTGCTCCTTCGCAGCCATTAGCATTCCTTCTGTAGCCTTTTTGAGGTCTCCTCTTCTCAACCAGTTCCATGTCTGTGGATCTCTAAATTCAGTTTTCTCAAAGAAGGTACTATGAAGGGATTTTCCCTTAAGGCTGCTCTTCCTCCTTGATGTTATTTCCTCCTTGGGTATCCCCTGGCCTACTGTCCCCTCCTTCAGTACAGCTCTGAGCATTGGCTCCTTACTATAGGTCACGTATTTGTATAGGTTGTTTTTCTCCATCTGAACACAGTCCTCTATGCTGATAAGACCTCTTCCACCCTCAGATCTCCTTAGGTAGAGTCTATCGACATCACTCCTCTTGTGGAACATGTTGTAGATAGTCAATAGCTTCCTAGTCTTCCTATCCATTTCTTTTTGTTCAGCAACATTCCATCTCAGAATTCCCGCACTGTACCTAATAATAGACACAGCTCGGGAATTTACTGCGCTTATGGCATTTCTGCTGTTCAGATGTGACTTCAATACGCTCCTTACTCTCCGAATGTATTCAGTTCTTAACAATTCCTTCATTTTTTTGTTCTTTATGCCATCAGCCTCCAGAACGCCCAAATACTTGTATCCTTCCTCAGAGTCAATTTCCTTTATCATCTCACCTGTTGGTATCTGGATCCCGTTACTTCTGCTCAACCTACCCCTCCTCATCACAATGACTCCACATTTACCAATACCAAACTGCATACATATATCACTGCTGAAAATACGGACAGTGTCAACAAGCACATCCAACTCCTTCTCACTTTTCCCGAAGAGCTTAAGATCGTCCATGAAGAGGAGGTGATTGATGGTAAGCTCTCCCCTTCCCAACTTGTATCCTGCTCTCACTTTTCGCAGCATAATGGTCAAGGGCATCAGGGCAAGGACAAACAACAGAGGGGACAGGCTACCTCCCTGGAAGATACCTCTCTTGATCTTCACGCTTCCCAAGGATACTCCAGTTGATGTCAACTCTGTCTCCCAGGACCCCATACTCCTGCCCAGCAACTGTCTGATGTTATCTGCCACCCTGAAGATCTCCAGGCTTTTGGTGATCCAGGAATGAGGCACCATGTCAAATGCCTTTCTGTAGTCTATCCATCCCATGGCAAGATCAGTGTGTCTCCTCCTGCAATTCCCCATTACCATCTTATCAATAAGCAACTGGTCCTTTGTACCACGTGACTTCTTTCGGCATCCTTTCTGTTCGTCCGGCAACAAGTTGTTTGTGTGGAGGTGATGGTAGATTTCCTCAGACACAATGCTCGTCAACAGTTTCCACATTACGGGCAGACATGTGATAGGTCTATAGTTGGTAACATCATTACCCTTGATTCGGTCTTTCATTATCAGAACTGTGGTACCTTTTGTCAACCACTCTGGCACCTCACCCGACACCAAGCAGTCATTGAACATGGCCGTCAGCTTCGGGTGGAGGGATGTTACATGTTTAATCCAATACCCCTGCACACCATCTGGGCCTGGTGATGTCCAGTTGGTTAGTTTTTCGGCTTGCCCCTTAAGAGTTTCAACTGTGATACTCAAATCAGTCTGTTGCTGTGCCTGCTCACCGATCTCCCTCTGTACTGTCTCAATCCACCCTGCCTGGGCATTGTGTCTAACATCCTGCTCCCATATTCCTCTCCAGAATGTTTTAGCTTGTTCCGCCCCAGGGATCAAGTCGGTGCCTCTTTCTTTCCCCTCAAGCTGTCCAAACAGCATCTTCTGGTTGTTGTCGAACATGCGGTTCTGTTTATACTGACTGACTCTGTTCTCGTATCGCCTGATTTTGGCACTCTTTGCTACAATGCGTTGCTTCAATTCCTCTATGATAATATTTAGCTTTTTACTCCTAGTTTTGTATTTTATTTCCAGTCTATTTTTAGTGCCTATGTTTTTTAGTGTCCCATTCAGTAGTGACTCAAGCTTTGCTATGTCATTTCTCATTTCCCCGATTTGCCCACTCAGTCGCTTCTTCCACCACGGCTCTGCTCTTTCTTGTCTGTTGTTTCCTCTCGCTTTTATACCAAGTAGTTTCCTCACCGTATTTGCTGTTGCTTTGAGGATATTGTTGCACTGGTGAAGACTCCTCGCCTCAAGGTATGGGATGACTTTGTTTACCTTAGCTGTTGTTTCTTTTAACTTTTTCCTGTCTACAAATCTTAGGTTCATAGGTCTCCCACTATCATTGTTCAACTCATCTACCACTAAATTTAGGATGTCAATCGAATCTTGTCCTAGCCCGTCAGCATTCATCTCCTCAGTGGCCGTATCTCTGTTCCAGGTATTATTTATCTCAGTATTCAGATCATTGTCTGCTTCGGGTGGTTCCTCCGCTCTCAGGACCTCCTCACCTTCATTTCCCGCCGGCTCGCTTGTCTGGCATACTACACCCGCCATCTCCAAGCCATTCTCTCTGCTCAGTTCCTCCAGTTCCAGCTCGCTTATCCACCCATTAGTTCTTATTACCCGAGCCTGCCCGGCCAATTTTTGTTCATCTAATTTAAATAAACCAATCTCGTTCCAGATGTTATGCATCCGTCTCCTGTAGCCCCTCTCCTTGGGGTTACTTTTCAGGTAGCATTGCATAACAGTTCTATTCAATTCTTTCGTCCAGTTGGTTCTGGCCCCTTTCCTTCTTCTTCTTCCTCAAACATCAGCAGTATTTCGTTGACAGTCAGGTTCCTGCTGCTGAGCCAGGGGGCACCTGTTGGGTGAGAGTCTGTCACATGACGTTCTAGTCTCCATTTCACCGTTATTCGAACTGTTTATGTTCGATATTTAAACACTCTTATCGAGGATTGGCGAATGTATGTTTACATAGCCATCTGTGGATCCGCCATCCCACTTGGCCCTTGTGTGGCATTATCACCACGCTGTATACGGACACACATAAACAAACAAACACACGGGCAGAAAGGGCCCCAAAAATGAATAAGCATAAGTTTCATTGTAATGTAGTATTCGAATGTCTGACTTAGTTTTTGTTTTTTAAGTTTTACTTTTTCCCCCCTCTTCTCTGTCCGTCCGCCTGCTTCTCTCTTCATTCTTATTTTCTTTACGTTTTTGGGGTTTCTTTTTTTGTTTTTGTTTTTCTCTGTTTTTCTCGTTTTTTACTGTTGTTGCTGTGCTGCTTTTGTTGTTTGTTTTTTCTTTTTTCTTTTGAGTCTATCTATATATTTTGATGCCTTCCTCTTTGTTGGTAGTAGGAATTCTATAATGTGGAAGTGGTAGCCAGCAGAGACTAGCGGCGTTGGCGATACTGAGACAGTGGTGGCGGTGATGTCGATACCGAGGCAGTGGTGGCGGTGATGCGACCGTATTACTGTAGTGATGGTGCTGTAGCGGTGGCAGCAGCAGTGAAGGAGTCAGGGGGTGGTGGCGGCGGTGATGGGATAGTGGTGGTAATGATGGCCGTAGTGAGCGGTGGCGGTGAAGGTGAAAATGCTGTTGTGTTTAGTGTACACAGATGATGGGGTGGGTGGTGTATCTGGTTTCTGGTGTTGGTGAGTTTCGCTGTCCTATATAGTGTAGCCAGAGGAGAGGAGGGGGGGGTTCTTCTTCTTCCATTTATAGCCATTTTATTTTATTTATTTTTTTTTTTTCTTTTGGATATACAGTGTACAATACAAAGTTGAATATTTGAATATTTGAGCCGTATTACTGTAGTGATGGTGCTGTAGCGGTGGCAGCAGCAGTGAAGGAGTCAAGGGGTGGTGGCGGCGGTGATGGGATAGTGGTGGTAATGATGGCCGTAGTGAGCGGTGGCGGTGAAGGTGAAAATGCTGTTGTGTTTAGTGTACACAGATGATGGGGTGGGCGGTGTATCTAGTTTCTGGTGTTGGTGAGTTTAGCTGTCCTATATAGTGTAGCCAGAGGAGAGGAGGGGGGGGGTTCTTCTTCTTCCATTTATAGCCATTTTTTTTTGGATATACAGTGTACAATACAAAGTTGAATATTTGAATATTTGAGCCTTATAACAATATATTTTGGGTCCGAATTTTTTGGGGCTCAAGCCGGGTGCTTTACGTAGCATTTGTACTAAGAGTTGTTATTTCACAAATGATTTAAATATGTTAAAAATTCAAAACTTACGGGAGCGATTTCATGACCTCCGTCACCTCGTGCGTCTTCTTCCCTTATTATTATTATTATTATTATAATTATTATTATTATTATTATTATTATTAGTAGTAGTAGTAGTAGTAGTAGTAGTAGTAGTAGTAGTAGTAGTAGTAGGTTAAGACCGGGTTACTGGAAGCTGAACATGTCATTTCCGGCACGTAAGGCTTGCAGGGACCGAGTCAACAATTTAGTTAAGCAAAAGTTGACAGGAGGGATCATCAACAATAGATGGGGGGGGGGGCTCTCAAAAGAGAGATTAGAGTAACTTCGATAGAGTTCAGCAAAGAACTAGCGTTAGAGAAACATAGAAAGGAGGGGGAGCTGGTAGATAAGTTAGACGAGGCTATTTGTAGTGGCATTGCAACTGACGTGCTAGCGGCGAGAATGGCATTAGACCATTTCTTCAATGCGAAAAACGAAGTTGCATTGTCAGAGCTAAGGCGCGTGCGCTGAGAAATCAGGAAACCAAAGCTGTTCGATGGGCCCGCGTGGCGGAGGCGAAGCGTGGTAATAAAACCACAATTCGGTCTTTGGCGGACCGAGACGGACACGAGATAAGCGATTCCAAGCGGATGTGTGAGGTCTTTCGTCAGCACTTTGCTCGGTTGTTCGGGGAGAGTGGCGAGTCAGAGAGAGTTGCGGATTTCAGTCCCTATCTTGATGGCTTGCCGCGCATCTCGACGGTCGACTCTGAGCGTTGCGAAAGGCGGATTATTTCAGCCGAAATTCAGGACGCCTTTGTCGGCTGCATAAGGCGCAAGTCACCCGGTCTGGATGGCCTGCCCTACGAGCTTTACGTAAATATGCCAGAATTGTTCTCCGAACCCCTCGAAGCACTTTACTGCAACTGGCAGCAGAATGGGAGTATTCCCACTTCTGTGAGCAGGGGAATGGTGACGCTGATAAGGAAAGACGAGAACAAGAGGGATACATTAGACAACTTCAGGCCCATAACTCTGCTCAAAACAGAGTTTAAGATTTTGGCCAAGGTGTTAGCAAAGAGATTGGCGCTTGTCGTCGAGGATTTGGTTGGGGAGGCGCAAACTTGCGCAATCCCAGAGCCAGGTCCATACACGACAATCTCCAGCTCATGCGATACGTCATAGAGAGGGTAGGGTGTAAACCTGGCTTCGGTGGGGCACTGATCAATTTAGATCAATCGAAAGCATTCGATAGGGTCGACCATCGGTATCTGGAATTTGTCCTTAAAGCTGCTGGCTTCGGCCCTGTCTTTAGAAGCTGGATCGTTGCAATGCACAGCGGCACACGCTCGGTGGTCAAGGTTAATGGCCACCTCTCGGAACCATTTCGGCTCTCCCGATCGGTCCGTCAAGGGTGCCCTCTCTCCTCCCTTCTGTACGTATTGACTCTCGAGCCTTTACTGCGGAAGCTGGAAATGTAGCAGGCCATTCCTCTTGAACCGGGACGTGGAAAGGCGGTGTCGACTTATGCGTACGACATCACCGTGATGGTGTCGAACACCTCAGAAATCGAGGTGGTCGGCACCTTATTGAAGGAATATGAAAGGTTGACAGGAGCCAAACTTAAGCCGGAAAAGTCGGTGGGCTTGCAGCTCGGAACCTGGAGAGGTAAACCCATGCCGTCCAACAGCGTCGTGGGCGCTGGACGGACGGACCGGTAAAGTTGCTTGGGGTTTGGTTCGGACCAGACCTCCAGGTGGAAAAGAATTGGGACAAGGTAACGAGCAGAGTAGCCAGTCTCACCCAAAAATGGGCTTGGAGGAAGCTATCACTGAAAAGTCGAGCGGAGGTGGCGAATGCTTACATCGCATGCGTCATCTACTACCGCCTGACCGTCGTGCCTTGGCCCCGTCCGCGCCTCATCAAGTTGGAACGGCTCCTCTTCAAATTATTGTGGAGAGGAGAAGTTCCGTTGGTGAGGCGGTCCATCTGCTGCCAGCACCCTCTACGCGGAGGGCTGGGCATGCCGTCGCTAATGATGAGCAGACATGCGTTGAGGCTGCGACATCTCCAGATATTCTGCCTCAACGGTGAACAGGTGTGGTCGCCGTTTATCAGATGGGCTTTCCGCAGCTCATTTATTTGACTGAGCTGCAATCCTGGGTCAAGAAGAGACCGAGACTGGGTGACTGGCACCTGGAATGTTGCCAGGCACTCACTGCCCTCTACGAAGCGGGCAATGCGATCAGTGGAACTTCCACTCTCGAGTTCTATAGAGGATTAGTGGTGGGCAAGTGCAATGACGCACTCGGAGAAGCTTTGGGCCTGGACGAAGTCGAACTGACCAGTCTGTACCGGAGGACTTTTGAGCCGGGGACGATGGACAATTTCCAGAAATCCCTCGCTTGGCAGTGCTACAGGGAGGCACTGCCGGTTCGGGATAAACTCTACAGGCACGGAAGTGCTGTCAGACGGACCTGCCCAAGATGCGCACAGAACGACGAAACCGTTCTGCACGCACTTGTCCAATGTCCGTGATGTTGGTCTTGTCGTTTTTGTGGTTGCTGCTGTTGTTGTTGATATTCTTGCTGCTGTTGCTGTTGGTGCTGCTGCTTTCGCTGTTGCTACTGTTGCTGTTGTTGTTATTGTTGTTCTCTCTCTTCCATTAGAACTTATTATGAGAATTACAGCTGTTGTAGCCGCAACTATTGCTACTACTGCGGCTGCTGCTGCGGCTGCCGCTGCTATGTTGCTGCTGTTGTGGTTGCTGTCTCAGCTGTTGTTGTTGGTTATGTTGTTGCTGTTGTTGTTGTTGTTGTTTTTGTTGTTGTTGCTGCTGTTTTCCTTTAGAAATAATCACCAGTGTTGCTGCAACTTGTGCTGCTGTTGTTGTTCCTGCTACTGTTGTTGTTGTTGTTGCTGTTGTTGTTGTTGTTGTTGTTGTTGTTGTTGTTGCTGCTGTTTTTCTCCTACTGTTGTTGTTGTTAATGTTGTTATTGCTGCTAATATTGTTGTTGTTGCTGTTTATGTTGCTGTTGCTGTTCGTTGTTGTTGTCGTTGTTGCTGTTGTTGTTGTTGTTGTTGTTGTTTCTGCTGTTTTTCTGCCACTGTTGCTATTGTTGTTGTTGTTGCTGTTGCTGTTTTTCTGCTACTGTTGTTGTTGTTGCTGTTACTGTTACTGCTGCTAATGTTGTTGTTGTTACTGATGTGTTGCCTCGTCACTGCTACTGTTCAGGTTATTGTTGTTATTGTTGTTATTGTTGTTACTGCTATTATTGCTGCTACTGTTGTTGTTGTTGTTGATGTTGTTGATGCTGCTGTTGTTGTCGTTGTTGTTGTTTTTGTTGTTGTTGTTGTAGTTGTTTTGTGTTTGTTGTTGCCGTTGTTGTTGCTGTTGTTGTTGTTTTCGCTGTTGCTGTTACTGTTGTTGTTGTTTTTGCTGCTGTTTTTCTTGTTGTTGCTGTTGGTGTTGGTGTTGCTGCTGCTGTTGTAATTGTTCTATTATCATTATCGAAGCTGTAAAACTTCTTAACTAATGAATAAGTGGATGAATGAACAAATGAGTTAAACATTCTCATCAAATACAACAACAACAACAACAACGACAACAACAACGACGACGAACACAATAACAACAACAACAACAACAACAACGACAAAAACAACAATAACAACAACAACATCAACGATGACAACAACAACAACGATGGCAACAACAACAAAAACAACGGCGACAACAACGGTGACAACACCAACAACAACGACCGCAACAAAAAAATCAATAACAACAACAATAATAACAACAACAGCGATCACATAAAACATTACATTAAGAAGGAAAAAACCTGAAAGAGAAAGAATCTGTTTTCAAAGCAAGGTAGAGGCGTGAGGGGGGGGGGGGTCCTAATAAGGATGAAGAATGAGAGATAAACGGAAAGATAGATAGGGGAGTGTGAGGGGGAGAGAGATAGAGAGAGAAGAGAGAGTGAGAGATAAACGTATGTATATATATATATATATATATATATACATATACAACTATATATATGCATATGCATCTATATACATACATACACACACACATACATATATATATACATATATATATATACACATATACATCTATATATATACATATGCATCTATATACATACACACACACACACACATACACATATATATATATATATATATGAGAGTGGTGAACATGAAAAAGATTCGTTAGTTGAGCTCCTAAATGTGCATATGCTATAATATATTTTTTTTCTCAATGTGAGGATATAAAAAGACTGCTATCTAAATGAATGAATTGATTTAAGTATTGCAGGTCTTCTTGTACATCTCATTTTTCACATACTTAGGGAAGAAGTAGAATCTAATATAATCTTTATTTAATCCTAATAACTTATAAATATAGCCCGAGATATTTGCTTTGAATCTATTCATTTCATTCATTTCAGGTATCTATTTATTATATTGTTCAGTTTTAATTATTCTTTCTATGAAGAACATAAGTAGTCAATCTCTCGGAGTTTAATGAAATACTGACAATATAAGGTTAATATAAAAAAAAAGGGTGTGCTCATTTACACATGCCTTGAGATGCTGCAAAATAGCTCATAAAATAAAGTGGCAACCTGCTCTACCAAGAACAAAGTAAAATGGAAAAAGAAAGCGGCCATCGATCGCTTCTGTATTCGTGTGCTGGGGTGCGATGAAATAAGCTTATAAATTTGCCATAGTAGGTTGAGGGGGCCTCCCAAGTATTACATAAGCTATGTTATAGCATCTCCACGCAAGAGCACTGTAGTGGCCTCTGGCGACATCTCTTTTCCGTAGAAGAGTGAAGACTCTCAATAGAGAGTCTTCACTCTATCTTGTAAGCCATATTATAATATCTCCGCACATGAAAACAGAAGTGACTAATGGCGACATCTTTTTTTTTCGTTTTGCGGGCCTTTCACTCTATTTTATAAGCTATTTTATAGCATCTCTGCGCATGAGCACATCGTGCTTCATATCAACATTCTTTCTATATTATTTTTTAATAAAGTACCAGTAATACACTGGCTTATGGCTGGCCTTGTGCCAAAAGTAGAAACAATTATTTTTTAATAATCCTTGTGTGAAAGGATATAGAAATGGTGATATTTTCGTTTTGTTCTCGTAGTTAGTAGAAGTAATTTACTGACCATTCTCTCGTTATTCCAGGTCATTGATAATTGTGGATATTACAGAACAGAGCAGTTAGCATTGGTTTTGTTTTGGGTACTCTTGTGTTTCGTCAACTTCATGTATTTCTTTGGTGCCCTTGTTGTTGTTGTAGTTGCTGTTATTTTTATCGCTGTTGTTATACCACATTCGAGGGCTCTACTTAGTGACATATATACCAACATGTAGACCACTGGTGGTAAACAAAATGGTTGTTTTTTAAATGGTAGATCTTCTATTTCAGAAGAAAGGTGATATAAAGTACATCTAATTATAATCTCTGTTGTTGTAGTCGATATAAAGCTCTACTTTTGTAGAGGACATCGCGAATTATACTAAGACGTTGTTGTTACACAACTCTGCTTTCAAGATACATATGTTTTAAAAGATCTGCTGTAGTATCCAACATTTAGCTACGTCGTTTCACCTTCACGAGATAATCTACGTAAACATTTGAGTTGCTAGTCATGGCAGCCAAAGATTATCGTGCGAAGCAATATCTACTAGTCCTGAAATCCACTAATATCTACTAATATCTACTTATATCTACTAATAAAAACTAATATCACTAATATCTATTAATCCGGAACCTCACTGTGGGTGGGTGTTGTGTAAACCAGCTTATCCAATCGATTTACTCCATTATTAGTCTATATGTTCTGCATCACCAGACAGAGCAATCATGCTGATGCACGTTAGTGGGTCACAAATTGTTAAAACACATATTTGTCAACACGAATAAAACCCTTTCTTTTGTAAATTCCTCGTGAAAGGAAGGACTAACATTCTCGACATTCCTCCTCCATTCCCCATTGTTTAACTCTTACTTCTTTCAACTCAAAATGTTTGCAAAAACTCGATGATATTGTTGCAGCTGTTGTTGTTTATGGAGATTCTATGTTTTTATGTTTTTCGATTTAAATTAATATTTCCCAGATTTTTTAGTGGTAAAGCTTGAAGCTCAACACGAGTTATCTCTTTTTTTTTCTTTGTTTTTGACATTTTTCATTCAATGTTACTTTCGTGTTTAAAAATAATTTACGGCGTGTTTATATGATGTTATAGTACGTGTCGCCGCCATTGTGACAAGCCGTTCATCGTGTTGCTACAATCACGGCCATCATGAGACAAGTCTAATAATTGTAGTCAAATGAAATAAGTCAATTTAGTCAATAAGGTTAATGAGAAGAAAATCCATTAGCGACAATGACAATTAGCGACAAATGGACAAGGGAGTAAACTACCAAAATTTCAATTATCAAAAATCAAAATGGAGATATGTTATGTGGAGGAAATTGTTATCTCCCTTGTCACATTTGATATCAATTTTCATTAGCACTAATGACTTTTTCTCACGGTACAGTTATCATTTTAATTAATTTAACATTAATTTTGGTACAAGATTAAGGAGGGTAGACAGCTATTAACTATACTTCATCACCGTCCACAAGTTACACTTGGGATATATTGTAATGCCTATATTTCAAAGTGCCTAATTACTTACACGCGAAAGGTATATTTATAAATTGTTTTAGGGGTCATGTGGTTATACACTCTCACGTACATACATATATATATATATATGTATATATATATATATATATTTATATATATATATATATATATATATATACAGGCAAAGAAAGAGGGGGAGAGAGAGATAAGTAGATAGACACAGAGTGAGTAGGGACTCATCGTCATCAACACGGCCCAAATGTATCATAAATCCATTTTCTCAGAGTGGCACCAATTAATAAGCTTCTGAAATGTCTATACAAAAAGCATAGATAAGGTATAGATATCAAACGCAGAATAACAATAAATACCCATGAAAAAAATAATGGTTTCTTATATAGGCACAAGGCCAGTAATTTTGGGGGAGGGGAAAGTCGATTAAATCGACCCCAGTGCGTGACTGGTACTTTATTTTATCGACCCATAAGGATGAGGCAAAGTTGACCTCGGCGGGATTTGAACTCAAACCGTAAAGGACCGTAACTCTATGCTGCAAAGCATGGTGCTCGACCCAGGAAAAAAAATGTAACCCTCGCAGGTTTCTGCTTCAACTGACTTTATATATAAATAAATACTAGTGGCACCTTTACACCAATTGTATACGTATTTGGGTCGGATGGACTTCATCAGCAGATAAAATACATTTATAGTTATATTGTCTTACAGAGCCTACGAGAATCACTGGTACTGATATAGAAGTTTAGCCGCTACTGTTATGACATCTATATATATCTATCTATCTATCTAAAAAAAAAATAAATAAATAAAAAGGAAAGCTATCTCTCTTTCTCTCCCTCTCTTTCTCTCCCTCTCTCTCTCTCTCTCTCTCTCTCTATCTATCTATCTATATATATATATATATATATATATATATATATATATATATATAATAAACAATACAATATAATTACCTCATTACCAGAGGTTTCCCGAATAAGACGAATACGAAAAAAATGTCCTCATTCGTTCGTCGGACAAGGTAATATAAAACATAGTCAAATATTTGGAAAGTCTCCTCAAGAAATGCAAAAAATACATAAACAAAGGTAATGCAAGAGATATATAAAAACATATAGAAAAATATACAAAAAATATAAGGAAATATAGTTAGGTATGTGTATATGTATGTATATACACTCACAAATGTACATATGTGTGTATGTACATATGCATGTGTATGGTGAAAATGTGTGCGTAAGTACATATATGAGGGCAAGTATATTTGTGTATATGTTACCACACATACGGATATAATATGAGTTGAAAGAGAAGATGATGATATAGTTGACACGCATCGAGATACAGGTATTAAATATACATACGAGTATGAAAGCACGCGTATAAACACACACACACGGTGGTCACTTATATGCGGAAGATAAAGAGGGAAGGGAGTGAAATAGTGAAAAGAAGTGGCATTCTCAATAAATGTATAAAAATGAAACAGTATATGATAATGAAAACAATTTTGAAATGAAAGAGAAAGTAATCAATTAACACTAGAGAAAAGAAAACAAACATAGGGACGCACGTACATACACATATATCTATAAATAACATATATCTATAAAAATATTTATACACACAAATACGTACAGACAATCAACCCCATATATATATATATATATATATATATATATATATATATATATATATATATGGGGTTGATTGTGTCTGTGTTTAAATATATATATGTATGCCGCAGTCTCGTCGCACTCAGCTGGTCATTTAGATAATGTTATAATTATATTTATGTTTAAATCACACGCTGCATTATATATATATATATATATATATATATATATATATATATATATAACTATCCGGGAGCTTCCAACAGAAATGGTCGCATTTTTTAAGGGTATGTCAATATTTATTTATAAAACTGATCTATATTATATGTTATCTGATGAAAGTACACCATCATTTAACTTGGTGTCCTTGAAATATGTATAATGAAATAAATATGGTTTTATAAATATAGTTTCCATTTGTTAATATATCGTATTTTTACTCCAATAATTTGTTGAGTGCTTTATATCAGTTATAAAAATATTTGCTTATTGTATCCCAACAATTTAAATAGAACTTCTACTTACACACACACACACACACACACACACACACACACACACACACACACACACACACACATATATATATACATATATATATATACATATATATATATATATATACGATGAAGAGGTTAATAAATGTATTAACCTCTTCATTGAAATAGGGTATGAAGAGAAAAAGAAAAAAATATATGAATGCCTCGAACTTTCTATCAGACTGGGACGAGGATATATGAATGGTAAGATGAAAACTGACTGAAACATATTTAGGGAATGGTGCATATCATAGTTATATGGAGCTCGGCTGATAAAAAATCAGATGTGTGGCAATAATATAAATAAAACAAAACATATACTTGGTCGTCAGGTAAATATATCACAACAAAATTTCAAATTCTGATATCCACACTCGAATTTCGTGACTTGGGAAAAAGAGGTATTTTTGTTCTTTGCACAATTCTAACGCTAAACACGTTGAAACATATTTAGGGAATGGTGCATATCATAGTTATATGGAGCTCGGCTGATAAAAAATCAGATGTGTGGCAATAATATAAATATAACAAAACATATACTTGGTCATCAGCTAAATATATCACAACACAATTTCAAATTCTGATATCCACACTAGAATTTCGTGACTTGGGGAAAAAGAGGTATTTTTGTTCTTTGCACAATTCTAACGCTAAACACGTTAACCGTGACTTAGTATGCTAAATATTCTATTATCGACTATTGTTCCGTTTCCACTATGTATGATGTTGATGACAAATGTTTAATTCTCTCTACTTTATGTAATGTTGTAAAAATGTTGTTGGTAGAAGAATTTTATTTTCTATTTTTTTTTCCCATTTTTTTCTTTTCTCTTTTTTTCTTTCAATTCATTTATGATGATGGTAGTGGCGGTGGTGGCGATGGTGGTGGTAATGGTGGAGGTGCAGCTGTTATTGGTGGTGGTGGTGGTTATGGTGGTGGTGGTAACGATGGAGGTGGTGCTGTTATTGGTGGTGGTGGTGGTGTTAATGGTGGAGGCGGTGCTGTTATTGGTGGTGGTGGTGTTTATGGTGATGGCGGTGGTGGTAATGATGGAGGTGGTGTTGTTATTGGTGGTGGTGGTTGTGGTGGTGGTGGCAGTGGTGGTGGTGGTGGTGGTAATGGTGAAGGTGGTGCTGTTATTGGTGGTGGTGGTTGTGATGGTGCTACTTCGACTTTGAGTTGAATTAAATACTACTATAACCAACACCACCACTACTACAACCTCTGCTGCTACTACTACTACTACTAATGCCATCTCCAACCACCACTACAACTTCTACTACAACTGTTACAATTACTAGTACTACTACTACCGATACTACTACTGCCATCTCCGACCACAACCACCACTACTACTACTACTACTACTACTACTACTACTACTACTACTACTACTACTACTACTACTACTACTACTACTGTATAGTTGTATTGAATGAATTAAAAATCAAAAAGTACGCCATATTAAAATATGAATCCTTTGTGATTAAACGTGACAACGTTATAATGGCTTTATCATAACAAATATCTCCCATAAAAGACTTTGTCGACTGCATGATTCAATTACATATATGTATCCATATATATATATATACACATGGGGGGGGGGCATATGTATGTATGTATATATCCACTTACACATATATTTATAATATCTATACATACAATATATATTTATATTTATGTATATATATGTGCATATATATACATATATACATATATATATATACATATATATATATATATATATATATATATATATATATATATATATATATATATATATATATATATATATATATGTGTGTGTGTGTGTGTATATGAATTTATATATATATATGTGTGTATTTGAATATATAAATAAATACATATATATATACATATATATTTACATATATATATATACATATATATATGCATATCTATATATGTATATATGTATATATATATATATATATATATATATATATATATGTGTGTGTGTGTGTATATATATACATATATAGATATGCATATATATATGTGTGTATATATATATATATATATATATATATATATATATATATATATCCTATGTTATTTTTTTTCTTACTTTCCATCGAGATTCACTAGCAGTATCGAACAGTCTGGTCCGTTGCACTTAGTAACTCCGCTACTCTACTTTTATCAGTATACAGACCTTACCAAATACACTTCTTTGATTATCAACAGCCTCAGGTTTCTTCAGACTGAAAATGTGTAGAGAGAAACAGTGTTGAAACCCGTCCCATAAATTGAACACTTAACTCAACCATCCATATCCATATTTGTCAGCTATATATAAATTTGCGCGATTTCCGTTTGTTCTTCCGACACATATGGGAGTAGACTGAAGAAGGAATGGGTGTTGTTGTCACACACTCGAGATGATTGATGAAGGAAGGGGTGATAACGTCACGCCCTAGAGATGATTGAGGAAGGACGGGTGATGATGTCACGCATTAGAAATTACTGAAGGTAGAAGGGGTAATGAAGTCACGCATCAGAGATGATTGAGAAGGGACGGGGTGATGATGTCACACACGAGAGATGATTGAGGCAGGAAGGGGTGATGACGTCATGTACTAGAGATGAGTGACGATAGAGTGGTGATGACAAACTACAGAAAACCACATCTAACATTTACTACACTTTTTTATACAATCTACATACGTATACGCACAAACATATACAGATACACGTGAGCGTGTTGATAAACAATACGAGTATATTATATTACAAATATTGCTGGCCTTGTGCCAAAAGTAGAAACAATTATATTACAAATATTGAGATTAAGAATTACGTTAAAGGTACTCGTGTCTGTGGGATATTCAACCAATTACACTATAAAGCTTTCTGGTGTAGGAACAAGAGATGTGGTGAGTCGATTGAATCGACCGCAGTGCGTTGGTGGTGCTTTATTTTGTCGGGAATTTAAAGCTAACCTCAGCGTTATTTGAACTCAGAACGTAACAATAAATCACAAAACATATTGTCCGATGCTCTCCTGATATTATCAATCCACCGCTCAAACCTTCTGTAGTTCAGTGGTCCATCCTCATTATAATTCATGTAACACAGGTTCGTCTTGAGAATTACATTAAGGGTACACATTCCTGTGGAACAGACAAATCCTTAGATTAGTGGTGGTAAGGCTGCTGAACTTCTGTTTTTAATATCGTGGGTTTTGTTTAGTCTTCTTGACCAAAACACTTCATTTCATGTTGCTCAACTATACTCAACTGAAAATGAGTGCCAGTAGTTGATGGTGATTTAACTCTGTGGTGGACTAGTATTTTGTGCTCTCAGTCACTTAATGCCAGGAAACCGGGATAATCTCTTGCCATATGAGCCTCTGAGATATTCCTCCACATTCCTGTGGGATATTCAAATCTTCTATAACTACAATACAATGTAGATTTTACCAGTAAATCGATGGTCCAGCCTCTTCACAGTTTATATCGCACTAATTGGTCTTGAGTATTACGTGACGGTTCATGGGATTGTGGAATGGTAAAACGGTTACGTAATGATTGGTCGAATGCATGCTTATCTTTGAAACCGAGGTACGAGCCAAATATTCAGGTATGATTCAATGTTTTTCTTTCTAAGTGTGAACAAAGCAATTTTTTAGTACGTACGTAACTAATGTCAAGATACAAAGAAATGAATGTTTTACTAAGACATAAAATAGACATGGCTTTATGAATGATGATGGCTTACACTAAAAGAAATTGTTTCCAAGCAGATATCGAATACCAATCACGTATCCTTCTTGTAATGTCTCTGTTGTAATCACTACCGGAACTAGATAACCTCATTAGTATTCAGACAATCATTAGTATTCAAAATATTATTCGAAAATATAATTTACATATTTTCATAAATTAAAATTCATCAAAATGCGTTTTAGTATTCAGTGGAGTATATAAAGGCTGAAATCGGTAAATAGAAGTTTATGTAAGATGTGGAAATGGAGGAGTCTATATGAATATATGAATATATGTATATGTGATTTCTGTGTATGTAAACATGTGTATATGAATGTGTATATATATATATATATATATATGAATATGTATATATATATATATATATGTGTGTGTGAGTGTGTGTATATATTTATATATATATATATATATATATATATATATATATATATATGTGTATATACATATATATATGTATATACATTTATATATGTAAATATATATATGAGTATATATATAAATATATATATATATATATATATATATATATATATATATATATATAAATATATATATATATATACATATATATATATATGTATGAATGTATATATATATATATATATTTATATATATATATATATATATATATATATATATATATATATATATATATATATATATATATATGAATATATTTATATATATATATGAATATATATATATATATATATATATATATATATATATATATATATATATATATATATATATATATATATATATGAATATGAATATATATATATAAATATATATATATATATATGAATATATATAATATATATATATATATATAAATATATATATATATATATATATATACATATATATATGAATATGTATATATATATATATATATGAATACATATATGAATATATATATATATATATATATATATATATATATATATATATATATATATATATATATAAATATATATATATATATATATATATATATATATATATATATTTATATATATATATATATACATATATATATATATATGTATGAATGTATATATATATATATTTATATATATATATATATATATATATATATATATATATATATATATATATATGAATATATATATATATATATATATGAATATATATATATATATATATATATATATATATATATATATATATATATATATATATATATGAATATGAATATATATATGTAAATATATATATATATATGAATATATATAATATATATATATATATATGTATATGAATATATATATATATATATATACATATATATATGAATATGTATATATATATATGTATGAATACATATATGAATTTATATATATATATATATATATATATATATATATATATATGTATATATGAATACATATATATATATATATGTGTGTGTGTGTATATATATATATATATATATGTGTGTGTATATATATACACATATACATATGCCGCTATAGACACATATACAGATGCGTGCGTATGGGTCCGCGTATACAATCGTTATAAATATATTCATGAGTAGTGTCAGAAAATAAAAAAAAGTTTCAGTTTTTCCAAAAGAAAATGTTTATTA
>OZ024749.1:23294803-23319803 GCA_964016885.1 Eledone cirrhosa | reverse complement strand
ATTTCTTTATTAGCCACAGGGGCACAAAAGAAGGGGACAAATACAAAGGGGGAAGTTTACATACAATAAAAACGTGTAAAATGTTATCACAAATGCCACTTAAAAAGTTAGTCGATTTTCCCCAATAGGGGGAGACAGTTTATATGGGTAATACATACCCCCGAAGAAATGTGCAACCCTTATCTCCAGGAGTACGAAGAGTTTGTACTCTCTTCCTCTCCTCCTCCTTTTCCTCAACCTACAGGCTGATATAGAGAGAAGGCCCATTCACTCGGGCCATTCTCGCCACTTTCACCCACCATTCATAAAACTTGCTGGGGTACAGCACCTCTCTCTCCATCCTGATTCTCCTTCCAAAGTGGTATTTGAAAAAAAGAATCAGTTGTTGGCCGGAGAGAAATGTGTCTGACCTCAGCCCTTTCAACCTTGTCCACCAAACAACCTCTTTCGCCATAGCTATCACACAAAGGAAAACCGCCTCTCCTTCGTTTTTGAAGGAGGGTGGCGGTTTGATCATGACAATGGACTCGGTGGTCAACCGGATTGGTCCCACCCGCGACAATAGTCGTTCTACATAGCCCCACAGGTCAGTGACGCCCGAGCAGTGTATGAATGCGTGCGCGACGGTTTCTTCGTCTCACACGCACCTCGGACAGATCTTTTTTGCAGGGTCCCTTCCCGGGCGCCCATGTCTGTAGAGCTTGTCTCGAACTGGTAGAGCTCCTCGGTAGCACTGCCAGGCCAGGGACTTTTGGAAGTTGTCCATCGGTTCCGGGTGGAAGGTCCTACCGAACAGACTGGCCAGTTCATCTTCCTCTACGCCTAGAGTTTCACCGAGCGCGTCGTCTCACTTGCTGCGGATCAACCCTCTATAGAATGACGAAGTGGAGTCTCCACTGATCGCCGGGTCCGCCTACCAGAGGGCTGTGAGCGCCTGAGCACATTCGATGACCCAGGACTGCAGCTCGGTCAGCGAGACGAGTCGTGGGAAGGCTCGCCTCACGAACGGGGCCCACACCGGTTGTCCGGTGAGGAATACGTAGAGATGCCGCAGCCTGAGCGCGTGTTTGCGCATCGTTAACCACGGCATCCCCAACCTTCCGTTAGAAGGGTGTTGGCAGCAGATGGATCTTCTCACTAAAGGAGCCCGCCTCTTCCAAAGGAATCGGAAGAGCGCGCGCTCCATTTTGGCGAGCGTTTTGGCTGGACAAGGCACGACGGTGAAGCGGTAGTAGATGGCGGACGCTATAAAAGTGTTCTCCACCTCCGCTCGACCTTTCAAGGATAGTTTGCACTCGGCCCACTTCTGGGTGAGTGCAAACACCTTGGCCGTCACTTCGTTCCAGTTCTTCTCCACCTGGAGATCCGGACCAAACCAGACCCCAAGCAGCTTTACCGCTCCTTCCGTCCAGCGTCCGACGACGCCATCGAAAGGCATCGGTTTGCCTCTCCACGATCCGAGTTGCAAACCGATGGACTTGCCAGTTGCAGTAGACGGCTTCCAGGAGACCGGAAAATAAGTCCGGCATTGCTACGTAAAATACGTAGGGTAGACCGTCGAGACCTGGAGATTTGCGTTTGCCGCATTGTCTCAGCGCGTCCCCTATCTCAGTGGCTGAAATCGGCTTTTCGCAGAACTTTGCCTCGCTGCCCGAGAGTCGCGGTAGACCGTCGAGGTATGGACCGAAATCCATAGCCCCCCCCCCCCGAACAGTTGAGCAAAGTGCCGCTGAAAAGCCGCACACATCTGCTTCGGCTCACGTATCACGCGTCCGTTTTGGTCCTTCAAAGACCGAATCGTTGACTTGTTGCCACTTTTTGCCTCCGTCATTCGGGCCCAGCTAACAGCTTTGGCTCCCTCATTTCCCAGAGCACGTATTTTGCTTCTGACAACGCAGCCCTCGTGCTTTGCGTCGAAGAACTGGTCCAAGGCCGTTCTCGTTGCTA
Organism: Eledone cirrhosa; assembly: GCA_964016885.1. Taxonomy (NCBI): domain Eukaryota; kingdom Metazoa; phylum Mollusca; class Cephalopoda; order Octopoda; family Eledonidae; genus Eledone; species Eledone cirrhosa. The sequence goes on along the minus strand of OZ024749.1, from coordinate 23,317,856 downwards.
GCACGCTGGCTACGTTACCACTTCTAATTGCCTCTTCTACTTTATCTACCAGTTCCTTCTCGGTTCTATTTCTATCTAACGCTAATTCTTTACTAAAAACTATCGAGTCTAATCTAACTGCCCTCTTGAGAGAGTACCACCATCTGTTGTTGACAATGGCCCCTGTCAAGTGCTGTTTTACTAAAGTGCTAAACCATCTACTGTAGGCTTTGCTTGTCGGTAACGACAATTTCAGCTTCCAGTAGCCGGGTCCTTGTCTATGGGTTCTATCAAGGTTGGCCATGCAGGTCACTAGTTTGTGATCTGAATAGGCAACCATGAACATTTGTGGACAGCTTAACATGTCCCTTTCCTTATTTCTAACTAGAACCCTATCTAGGTACGATCTAGATGTTCCGCTACTATTACTCCACGTCCACAGTGGCGCAGTCGGAAAATCTAGTCGATATCTATCGGCCAGGTCAAATCGGTCGATTAACTGTTTGAGGCTGTTACACCCCCCTTTATCGGGACATGCTCCCACATAGTCCCAACGTGCATCTAGGATTCCATTCCAGTCCCCCACTAAAAGCAAGGAGCGGGACGTTCCCAGAAAAGTCTCTAGACGTTTGAAGAAGTCTGGCCGCGGTGTCCCGGATGGGGCATATGCGGCCACCAGCCTGAAGGCTCCACCTTCACTACCGTCAACGTTTAGTACCACCAGTCGACCCTCCGAGTCCAGATGTACCGTCTGTGTTACGAGGCCCAGGTGTTTCCGCAGCAAAACGGCAACTCCGCCCCCACCCCCCGGTTGACAGAGAGATGCGTAGATCTCAAAGTCATCGAAGATGGGGGCCAGCTGTCGCTCGCTGTGGATCCTGGACTCGCAAATGGCTACCACATCCATACTGTGCGACCTGAGGTCGTTTAAGAGATTGCCCTGTTTCCAGGGCATCCCCAGGCCGCGTACGTTCACATATCCAACTCTTATATTGGCCATGTTGGTGCTGAAAAGTTAAAAGAGGAAAAGAGATCACTCACCCTTCGTCTCCTGGGGACCAGGCCGCACGATTTCCATGGGGGTGTTGGAGGGGTTGTCTGGATGGGTGGTGGTTTCCGGCGGGGTGGGGACGCATATGTTTGGTGGGGTGGGGTCTGGTGGGATGGGGGTGTTTGGGGTGGGGACGCAGATGTTTGGTGGGGTGGTGTCTGGTGGGATGGGGGTGTCTGGAGTGGGGAGACATTTGAGAAGGACGCGGTTGAGTGGTTTCACGCAGGAATTCCCCACATCCTTCTCAAATGTTTCTTTTAGGGACCTATAAGTTTGTATAGGGACCCTAATCAGTTTTAGGTTCAGTTTTTTGCTATTTTTAATAGAGAGGGCGAAATTTTCCATTCGGTTTTCCCCGAAGGGTCGTTCGTGATGGTCTCCATTAGTGTTTTGTTTTCAGTGTTTATGTAAGTGTAAGTGTAGTTTTCTTGTGTTGTGTTTGTTTTTGTCTGTAGTTCTTATGTGTGCTTTCGTTTTGTTGTAGGTAATTTGTTTTCAGGAGGTGGGGGTTTTGTTTGTGATGTTTTTGTTATTTGTGTTGGTGGTTGTATGTGTGTGGTAGTGTTTGCTGGTTTTTTGCTTTTGTGATGTCTTTTCTTTCTTTTCGAGCGATGGGGTTCTCCCTCGTCTTCCCTGGGTGATGGCGAGATAGCCTCATCTGTTGTATCGTCTGTGTGATTGGGGAGGGGTATGTCTTGGGGAGCTGTTCTGCCTGTATGTGATTTTGCAGTGGTTTTAGGTGGAGTGGGGTTGGGTGGGATTGTGTTTGTTGTGGTTATTTTTGTGAGTTGGTGTTGTTGTTGTTGTGGTGGTGTTGGTGGTTGTGTTGTTTTAATGGGTGTCGGCAGAAGAGCCTTTTTTTATTCATTAATTTAGGACGGGAAGCCCTCAGGTGACCCCTGCTAAAGCAATGGTAACATGAAGGCCGCCTACCCTCAACCGAAAAGTTTATGTAGGTGAGTCCGTCCAGGAGTACACGTTGTGTGATCATAGCTATTCGCTCTGGGCTCATTTGCACCAGAACTTCAATGCTAGTCCCATTGAATACATCTCTGGGGGACATTCCTACTGACAGTATTCTGTCTTCAAAATTGATGAAGCCGCACAGTATCCACCATATGTTCACCTTTGGTGTGACACTCGTGATTCTGATCTTTTGTGTCCTTTTTCCCATGTATGTAGGGAAAAAGGTGTACAGGTTGGATACAATTGGCGACACAGAGTAATTTTGGGCCGTCAATTGATCCTTCATGAGTACCGAAATACTCCCAAAAAGTTTGCTTCTTTGAATGAATGCAATATCATTCATTGAAGTTTTGAAAACCAGTTCAATTTCTTTCTGTGACAATTGGACTGGTTTTCGGGAAGAATTGGAAACTGTCCTAAAAACTATCGTTTTGAGAGCAGTTTCCTTGCGAATTTCTACCGGAGAATTGATGCTGAAAGCACCATTTCTTTCGAAACTGACATATCTCCTAGCGTCCTTTAAAAGTTGTTCAGCATTTGTTATGTCGAGATATATCAATTCTTCCTTTTTAACTTTCTCTGCAAAGGAGATTTTTGGTTTCTTTGTGAAATCTGTATTGGTGGTGTTGTCATTATTGTTGTTATTCTTGTTGTTAATCTTGTTGTCACGGATGTTGGTATTATCCGTATTTTCCTTGGTGGTGTTGTTGTCTTTGATGCTGGTGTTATTGGTGTTGTCTTTATTTTTTTCTTTGTTGTTGTTATCATTGTTGCTTTTATCATCATTATTGGTGTTGCTGTTATTTTTATTGTATTTGAATTGTTTGGAGTCATTTGTGTTGTTTGAATATGAATTCGTTTTTACATTTTCATTTCGTCTTTCCATCTCTATAGTATCTAGTGAAGAAGACGTTGTGGACTGCGAGCTTTGTAGTCTTACCGCCTCTCCACCACCATTATCGTTGGCCGCAGCATTCATAACGTAATCAAAATTTTACAATATTTTTTCCAAGATTCGATGGAGAAAAAAATTTCAAATGGATATTCCGCCCTTGTAGGGGCGAAAATGAGTTGACCCAGCACCTGAAGGTTCAGACGGGGCGTCATGTTACACAATGATATAAAATTTAACTAAAATCTCACGTTTTTTTCTTACATAAATTAACGGAAACTTCTCCGCGAAGTTACACACGTCTGATAGAGAGATAGATAGATAGATAGATAGATATATTTCTACAGGGCACAACAGAAGGGGACAAATACAAAGGGGGAAGTTTACATACAATAAAAACGTGTAAAATGTTATCACAAATGGAATTTAAAAAGTTAGTCGATTTTCCCCAATAGAGGGAGACAGTTCATATGGGTAACACATACCGCCGAAAAAAAAATGTGCAACCCACATCTCCAGGAGTACAAAGAGTTTGTACTCCTTTCCTCTCCTCCTCCATTTCCTCAACCTACAGGCTGATATAGAGAGAAGGCCCATTCATTTGGGCCATTCTCAAGGTGTGGTGACAGTCAAGTTTGCAATTTTCAACTACAGTTGAATTTGCAAACTTGACTGTCACCACACATTATGAACCTGAAGATTGCGAAAGCATGAAAGTACTTGTTCAATTAACAAGGAGGAGAAGAGGAAAGGAGTACAAACTCTTTGTACTCCTTTCCTCTCCTCCTCCTTTTCCTCAACATACAGGCTGATATAGAGAGAAGGCCCATTCACTCGGGCCATTCTCAAGGTGTGGTGACAGTCAAGTTTGCAATTTTCAACTGCAGTTGAATTTGCAAACTTGACTGTCACCACAAATTATGAACCTGAAGATTGCGAAAGCATGAAAGTACTTGTTCAATTAACACTTAACATTTAATATTCTATCATACTATTTCATGATAATACCATTATAAATTTTAAAGTATCGAAAATAAAACGAGTAAATCAGACAAAGTTGGAATTCCTCTTATATATATATATATATATATATATCTATCTATCTATCTATCTATAAAAGAGGACGTGGGTCCCCCCTGCGTCGGGCCCATTAACCGCGTCCTCCTAAAAAACTATCCCACCCCCTCCCCAAACACCCTCACAACTCCAAGCTCCCCAACCACACAACACACTGATGCCCCCACACTTCCACAAACCACCACCCCACCCAACAACCCATCCCCCACCCTAATGGAAATTGTGCAGCCCGATACCCGGGACGCAGAGAGGTAAGTGCCTTTTCTCTTCACCACCAACATGGCTATGCTAAGAGTAGGCTGTTTAAATGCGCGTGGCCTGGGCTCAACTTGGAAGCAAGCAATGCTTCTAAATGACCTCAGGTCACAACGTATAGATGTGATGGTTATTTGCGAGGCCCGGATCAGCAACGTGCGACAGCTGGCCCCCACCTTTGATGACTTTGAGATGCACGCATCTCTCTGTCAGCCCGGAGGTGGGGGTGGAGTTGTCGTTCTGCTGCAAAAACATCTGGGTCTCGCAACACAGATGGTACATTTGGACCCGGAGGGTCGACTAGTGGTTCTGGACCTTGGCAGTGGTAAAGGCGGAGCGTTTAGGTTGGTAGCCGCCTACGGCCCTTTCGGGTCAATGCGGCCGGACTTCTTCCATCGTCTGGAGACTTTTCTAGGGACGTCCCGCTCCTTGCTATTAGTGGGGGACTGGAATGGTATCCTAGATGCACGCTGGGACTACGTAGGGGCCTGCCCCGATAGAGAGGGGTGTAATAGCCTCAAAGGGTTAATCGGTCGATTTGACCTGGCCGATAGATATCGACTAGATTTTCCGACTGCGCCAACCTGGACTTGGGCAAATCGTAGCGGATCATCTAGGTCGTACCTAGATAGGTTCTTAGTTAGAATTAAGGATAAGGACTTTTTAAGTTGTCCAAAAATGCGCATGGTTGGCTATTCAGACCACAAATTAGTGACCTGCATGGTCAACCTTGACAGAACTCATAGACAGGGCCCCGGTTACTGGAAGCTCAACTTGTCTTTGCCGGCAAGTAGAGCCTACAGGAATCGGATTAGTACGTTAGTTAAGGAACGGTTGACTGGAGCGATCGTCAACAGCAGGTGGTGGGTATCTCTAAAGAGAGAGATTAGAGTAGTCTCGATAGAATTTAGTAAGGTTCTAGCTGCGGATAGGAATAGGAAGGAAAGGGAGCTAATAGATAGAGTAGAAGAGGCAATTAGAAGCGGCGACGTGGCCAGAGTGCTAGCGTCGAGAACGGCTTTGAGCCAGTTTTTCGACGCGAAGCACGAAGGCTGCGTTGTCCGAAGTAAAATACGTGCTCTAGGGAACGAGGGGACCAAAGCTGTTAGCTGGGCCCGCGTGACAGAGGCCAACAGTGGAACTAAATCCACCATCCGGTCTTTGCGAGACCTGGATGGACGGGCGATTCTTGAGCCTAAGCAGATGTGTGAGGCCTTTCAAAGGCACTTTGCCCGACTGTTCGGGAGGGGCGGGGAGCCGGTTGGGAACGTGGACTTCGGTCCATACCTCGACGGCCTGCCGCGCCTCTCGGACAGGGAGGAGAAGTCCTGCGAGGAGCCGATTTCGGCCGCTGAGATAGAGGACGTGCTGAGTCAATGCGGCAAACGCAAATCCCCGGGTCTCGATGGTCTTCCTTACGAATTATATCTAGCTATGCCGGACTTGTTCCCCGATCTCCTCGAGGCGGTCTACTGCAACTGGCAACAGAACGGGAGAATTCCCTGTACTGTGACCAAGGGCGTAGTCACGCTAGTGAGGAAGGACGAGAACAAGGGGGACGAAATAAGTAACTTCAGGCCCATAACTCTGCTAAATACAGAGTTACAGATTTTGGCCAAGGTGCTAGCAAAGAGGTTGGCGCTTGTCGTGGGCAACCTGGTGGGAGATGCGCAGACATGCGCTATCCCGTCCAGGTCCATCCATGACAACCTCCACCTCATGCGATACATCATAGAGAGGGTTGGGAACGAACCCGGCTTTGGTGGGGCTCTGATCAACTTGGATCAATCTAAGGCGTTCGATAGGGTCGACCATGGTTACCTGGATGCGGTGCTAGCGGCGGCAGGCTTCGGACCCGTTTTCAGGGGCTGGATCACTGATATGCACAGCAGCCGCATCTGCTCTAGGGTCAAGGTGAACGGCTACCTCTCGGAGCCGTTCAAAATCGCGCGGTCCATCCGACAAGGGTGCCCTCTCTCCTCCCTTCTGTATGTGTTGACTCTCGAGCCACTACTGCGGAAGTTGGAGTTGTTGCAGGGCATCCCTTTGGAACCGGGATTGCGGAAAGCGGTGTCGGCCTACGCCGATGACGTGACAGTAATGGTGTCGACGGCCTCCGAAATCGAGGCGGTCGGCACCTTACTGGAGGAGTACGAAAAGTTCACAGGGGCTAAGCTGAACCGGGACAAGTCGATCGGTTTGCAACTCGGCACGTGGAGGGGCAGACCGATGCCCTCCGATAGCGTCGTCGGACGCTGGACGGAGGGCCCGGTGAAGTTGCTCGGGGTCTGGTTCGGACCGGACCTCCAGGTGGAGAAAAACTGGGCGGAGGTTACGAACAGGGTGTTTGCACTGACCCAGAAGTGGGCCAGTTGCAAACTATCCCTGAAAGGTCGGGCGGAGGTGGCGAACACCTACATAGCGTCCGTCATCTACTACCGCCTGACCGTAGTACCCTGCCCAAGGGAAACCCTCACCAAGATGGAGCGCGCGCTCTTCCAATTCCTTTGGAAGAGGCGGGCTCCTATGGTGAGGAGATCCATCTGCTGTCAACACCCTTCGAAAGGAGGGCTGGGGATGCCGTGGCTAATGATGCGTAAACACGCATTAAGGCTACGGCACCTCTACGTATTCCTCACCGGACAACCGGTGTGGGCCTCGTTTGTGAGACGAACCTTTCCCAGACTCGTCTCACTCACCGAGCTGCAATCCTGGGTCAAGCAGAGACCGAGAAAACTGGGCGCCTGGCACACTGAGTGTGCCCAGGCGCTCACCGCCCTCTGGCAGGCGGATCCGGTTATCAGTGGAGACTCCACCGCAACATTCTATAGAGGGCTGGTACGCAGCAGGTGCGACGACGCCCTCGGAGAAGCCCTAGACATGGAGGAGGACGAACTGGCCAGCCTGTTCGGTAGGACATTCAGCCCGGGACCTATGGACAACTTCCAGAAGTCCCTGGCCTGGCAGTGCTACCGAGGAGCTTTACCCGTTCGAGAAAGGCTCTACAGACACGGGCGCCCGGGTAGGGACCCCGCCAAAAAGATCTGTCCCAGATGCGTGTGCGACGAGGAAACCGTTGCACACGCATTAGTACACTGCTCGGGCATAGCCGATCTGTGGGGCTATGTCGAACAACTGCTGTCAAGGGTGGGACCGATCCGGTTGACCACCGAGTCTATTGTAATGATCAAGCCGCCTCCCCCCTTCAAAGATGAAGCAGAGGCGGTGTTTCTGTGCGTAATAGCCATGGCGAAAGAGGTTGTATGGTGGACGCGTCTGAAAGGACTGAGGTCGGGCACCTTTCTCTCTGGCCAACAACTGGTCCGTTTCTTCCGATATCATTTCGGAAGAAGGATCAGGATGGAGAGAGAGGTGCTGCACCCCAGCCGTTTCTATGAAAGATGGGTGAAAGTGGCGAGAATGGCCCGTGTGAATGGGCCTTCACTCTACATCAGACTATAGGTGAGGAAGATGAAAGACCAAGGGAGCACCCCTTCTCTGTGCTCCTGAGGAGAAGGGTTGCACACTTTTTTCGGGGGTGTGTGCGACCCCCCAAGGCGCCTCCTCTCTATTGAGGATTTTGTTAAAAATTTTATTTTTTGTTATATCTTATTTTATTTTTATATTTTGTTATTGCCTCCTCCTTATTGAGGACGCCTTTTTGTGTAAACTCCCCCCTTTGTACTTGTCCTACTTTTGATCGTAAACTCCGTTCCACTTATTCTAGTAGGCTTTTATATTTATATGTGAGCTGATAGAGTACAGTCTAAGGATTTACAGAAACCCATGAAGCTAGATTTTACACCTTTCTAGTGGGTCCGGGTATGATTTTACATTCATTTAAATTATTGACGTATTGTTTTATTGATATTTTTTATCTGTTTGGCCCGAATCTTCCTTTATCGATTTTAAATCGTATGGTTGATTGTAGACTTGTTCTATATGTGACGGTATTTTAACGATAGTTATAGCTCTGATTCATCTGAATTATTGAGCCCTCTGCCGCTCATATCGAATTTCGTTTTTCGTGAACTCGTGCGCCGATTTTTCGATACTCGATCTTTCTAATATATTTAGCTCTGGACATAGCTATCCACCAGTTAATTTTATTGCTCATTTTTTGTCGATTCTATTGAGTGATGAATAGCTTTTGTTTTATTTTAACATGTCTATTGAGCACTCTAATTCGATATGTGTATTTCCACATTCACTCGAATTGTTTTCGCGGATATAGGGGTCATCTCCCTTGTCTAATGCCATGTGCGGGTTTCACCGCTAGTTGACTCCTTTGCCGCCAGGAAAAAACTCGTTGACAACGTAAACTCCGTTCCACTTATTCTAGTAGGCTTTTATATTTATATGTGAGCTGATAGAGTACAGTCTAAGGATTTACAGAAACCCATGAAGCTAGATTGTACACCTTTCTAGTGGGTCCGGGTATGATTTTACATTCATTTAAATTATTGACGTATTGTTTTATTGATATTTTTTATCTGTTTGGCCCGAATCTTCCTTTATCGATTTTAAATCGTATGGTTGATTGTAGACTTGTTCTATATGTGACGGTATTTTAACGATAGTTATAGCTCTGATTCATCTGAATTATTGAGCCCTCTGCCGCTCATATCGAATTTCGTTTTTCGTGAACTCGTGCGCCGATTTTTCGATACTCGATCTTTCTAATATATTTAGCTCTGGACATAGCTATCCACCAGTTAATTTTATTGCTCATTTTTTGTCGATTCTATTGAGTGATGAATAGCTTTTGTTTTATTTTAACATGTCTATTGAGCACTCTAATTCGATATGTGTATTTCCACATTCACTCGAATTGTTTTCGCGGATATAGGGGTCATCTCCCTTGTCTAATGCCATGTGCGTTTTTCACCGCTAGTTGACTCCTTTGCCGCCAGGAAAAAACTCGTTGACAACGTAAACTCCGTTCCACTTATTCTAGTAGGCTTTTATATTTATATGTGAGCTGATAGAGTACAGTCTAAGGATTTACAGAAACCCATGAAGCTAGATTTTACACCTTTCTAGTGGGTCCGGGTATGATTTTACATTCATTTAAATTATTGACGTATTGTTTTATTGATATTTTTTATCTGTTTGGCCCGAATCTTCCTTTATCGATTTTAAATCGTATGGTTGATTGTAGACTTGTTCTATATGTGACGGTATTTTAACGATAGTTATAGCTCTGATTCATCTGAATTATTGAGCCCTCTGCCGCTCATATCGAATTTCGTTTTTCGTGAACTCGTGCGCCGATTTTTCGATACTCGATCTTTCTAATATATTTAGCTCTGGACATAGCTATCCACCAGTTAATTTTATTGCTCATTTTTTGTCGATTCTATTGAGTGATGAATAGCTTTTGTTTTATTTTAACATGTCTATTGAGCACTCTAATTCGATATGTGTATTTCCACATTCACTCGAATTGTTTTCGCGGATATAGGGGTCATCTCTCTTGTCTAATGCCATGTGCGTTTTTCACCGCTAGTTGACTCCTTTGCCGCCAGGAAAAAACTCGTTGACAACGTAAACTCCGTTCCACTTATTCTAGTAGGCTTTTATATTTATATGTGAGCTGATAGAGTACAGTCTAAGGATTTACAGAAACCCATGAAGCTAGATTTAACACCTTTCTAGTGGGTCCGGGTATGATTTTACATTCATTTAAATTATTGACGTATTGTTTTATTGATATTTTTTATCTGTTTGGCCCGAATCTTCCTTTATCGATTTTAAATCGTATGGTTGATTGTAGACTTGTTCTATATGTGACGGTATTTTAACGATAGTTATAGCTCTGATTCATCTGAATTATTGAGCCCTCTGCCGCTCATATCGAATTTCGTTTTTCGTGAACTCGTGCGCCGATTTTTCGATACTCGATCTTTCTAATATATTTAGCTCTGGACATAGCTATCCACCAGTTAATTTTATTGCTCATTTTTTGTCGATTCTATTGAGTGATGAATAGCTTTTGTTTTATTTTAACATGTCTATTGAGCACTCTAATTCGATATGTGTATTTCCACATTCACTCGAATTGTTTTCGCGGATATAGGGGTCATCTCCCTTGTCTAATGCCATGTGCGTTTTTCACCGCTAGTTGACTCCTTTGCCGCCAGGAAAAAACTCGTTGACAACGTAAACTCCGTTCCACTTATTCTAGTAGGCTTTTATATTTATATGTGAGCTGATAGAGTACAGTCTAAGGATTTACAGAAACCCATGAAGCTAGATTTAACACCTTTCTAGTGGGTCCGGGTATGATTTTACATTCATTTAAATTATTGACGTATTGTTTTATTGATATTTTTTATCTGTTTGGCCCGAATCTTCCTTTATCGATTTTAAATCGTATGGTTGATTGTAGACTTGTTCTATATGTGACGGTATTTTAACGATAGTTATAGCTCTGATTCATCTGAATTATTGAGCCCTCTGCCGCTCATATCGAATTTCGTTTTTCGTGAACTCGTGCGCCGATTTTTCGATACTCGATCTTTCTAATATATTTAGCTCTGGACATAGCTATCCACCAGTTAATTTTATTGCTCATTTTTTGTCGATTCTATTGAGTGATGAATAGCTTTTGTTTTATTTTAACATGTCTATTGAGCACTCTAATTCGATATGTGTATTTCCACATTCACTCGAATTGTTTTCGCGGATATAGGGGTCATCTCCCTTGTCTAATGCCATGTGCGTTTTTCACCGCTAGTTGACTCCTTTGCCGCCAGGAAAAAACTCGTTGACAACGTAAACTCCGTTCCACTTATTCTAGTAGGCTTTTATATTTATATGTGAGCTGATAGAGTACAGTCTAAGGATTTACAGAAACCCATGAAGCTAGATTTAACACCTTTCTAGTGGGTCCGGGTATGATTTTACATTCATTTAAATTATTGACGTATTGTTTTATTGATATTTTTTATCTGTTTGGCCCGAATCTTCCTTTATCGATTTTAAATCGTATGGTTGATTGTAGACTTGTTCTATATGTGACGGTATTTTAACGATAGTTATAGCTCTGATTCATCTGAATTATTGAGCCCTCTGCCGCTCATATCGAATTTCGTTTTTCGTGAACTCGTGCGCCGATTTTTCGATACTCGATCTTTCTAATATATTTAGCTCTGGACATAGCTATCCACCAGTTAATTTTATTGCTCATTTTTTGTCGATTCTATTGAGTGATGAATAGCTTTTGTTTTATTTTAACATGTCTATTGAGCACTCTAATTCGATATGTGTATTTCCACATTCACTCGAATTGTTTTCGCGGATATAGGGGTCATCTCCCTTGTCTAATGCCATGTGCGTTTTTCACCGCTAGTTGACTCCTTTGCCGCCAGGAAAAAACTCGTTGACAACGTAAACTCCGTTCCACTTATTCTAGTAGGCTTTTATATTTATATGTGAGCTGATAGAGTACAGTCTAAGGATTTACAGAAACCCATGAAGCTAGATTTAACACCTTTCTAGTGGGTCCGGGTATGATTTTACATTCATTTAAATTATTGACGTATTGTTTTATTGATATTTTTTATCTGTTTGGCCCGAATCTTCCTTTATCGATTTTAAATCGTATGGTTGATTGTAGACTTGTTCTATATGTGACGGTATTTTAACGATAGTTATAGCTCTGATTCATCTGAATTATTGAGCCCTCTGCCGCTCATATCGAATTTCGTTTTTCGTGAACTCGTGCGCCGATTTTTCGATACTCGATCTTTCTAATATATTTAGCTCTGGACATAGCTATCCACCAGTTAATTTTATTGCTCATTTTTTGTCGATTCTATTGAGTGATGAATAGCTTTTGTTTTATTTTAACATGTCTATTGAGCACTCTAATTCGATATGTGTATTTCCACATTCACTCGAATTGTTTTCGCGGATATAGGGGTCATCTCCCTTGTCTAATGCCATGTGCGTTTTTCACCGCTAGTTGACTCCTTTGCCGCCAGGAAAAAACTCGTTGACAACGTAAACTCCGTTCCACTTATTCTAGTAGGCTTTTATATTTATATGTGAGCTGATAGAGTACAGTCTAAGGATTTACAGAAACCCATGAAGCTAGATTTAACACCTTTCTAGTGGGTCCGGGTATGATTTTACATTCATTTAAATTATTGACGTATTGTTTTATTGATATTTTTTATCTGTTTGGCCCGAATCTTCCTTTATCGATTTTAAATCGTATGGTTGATTGTAGACTTGTTCTATATGTGACGGTATTTTAACGATAGTTATAGCTCTGATTCATCTGAATTATTGAGCCCTCTGCCGCTCATATCGAATTTCGTTTTTCGTGAACTCGTGCGCCGATTTTTCGATACTCGATCTTTCTAATATATTTAGCTCTGGACATAGCTATCCACCAGTTAATTTTATTGCTCATTTTTTGTCGATTCTATTGAGTGATGAATAGCTTTTGTTTTATTTTAACATGTCTATTGAGCACTCTAATTCGATATGTGTATTTCCACATTCACTCGAATTGTTTTCGCGGATATAGGGGTCATCTCCCTTGTCTAATGCCATGTGCGTTTTTCACCGCTAGTTGACTCCTTTGCCGCCAGGAAAAAACTCGTTGACAACGTAAACTCCGTTCCACTTATTCTAGTAGGCTTTTATATTTATATGTGAGCTGATAGAGTACAGTCTAAGGATTTACAGAAACCCATGAAGCTAGATTTAACACCTTTCTAGTGGGTCCGGGTATGATTTTACATTCATTTAAATTATTGACGTATTGTTTTATTGATATTTTTTATCTGTTTGGCCCGAATCTTCCTTTATCGATTTTAAATCGTATGGTTGATTGTAGACTTGTTCTATATGTGACGGTATTTTAACGATAGTTATAGCTCTGATTCATCTGAATTATTGAGCCCTCTGCCGCTCATATCGAATTTCGTTTTTCGTGAACTCGTGCGCCGATTTTTCGATACTCGATCTTTCTAATATATTTAGCTCTGGACATAGCTATCCACCAGTTAATTTTATTGCTCATTTTTTGTCGATTCTATTGAGTGATGAATAGCTTTTGTTTTATTTTAACATGTCTATTGAGCACTCTAATTCGATATGTGTATTTCCACATTCACTCGAATTGTTTTCGCGGATATAGGGGTCATCTCCCTTGTCTAATGCCATGTGCGTTTTTCACCGCTAGTTGACTCCTTTGCCGCCAGGAAAAAACTCGTTGACAACGTAAACTCCGTTCCACTTATTCTAGTAGGCTTTTATATTTATATGTGAGCTGATAGAGTACAGTCTAAGGATTTACAGAAACCCATGAAGCTAGATTTAACACCTTTCTAGTGGGTCCGGGTATGATTTTACATTCATTTAAATTATTGACGTATTGTTTTATTGATATTTTTTATCTGTTTGGCCCGAATCTTCCTTTATCGATTTTAAATCGTATGGTTGATTGTAGACTTGTTCTATATGTGACGGTATTTTAACGATAGTTATAGCTCTGATTCATCTGAATTATTGAGCCCTCTGCCGCTCATATCGAATTTCGTTTTTCGTGAACTCGTGCGCCGATTTTTCGATACTCGATCTTTCTAATATATTTAGCTCTGGACATAGCTATCCACCAGTTAATTTTATTGCTCATTTTTTGTCGATTCTATTGAGTGATGAATAGCTTTTGTTTTATTTTAACATGTCTATTGAGCACTCTAATTCGATATGTGTATTTCCACATTCACTCGAATTGTTTTCGCGGATATAGGGGTCATCTCCCTTGTCTAATGCCATGTGCGTTTTTCACCGCTAGTTGACTCCTTTGCCGCCAGGAAAAAACTCGTTGACAACGTAAACTCCGTTCCACTTATTCTAGTAGGCTTTTATATTTATATGTGAGCTGATAGAGTACAGTCTAAGGATTTACAGAAACCCATGAAGCTAGATTTAACACCTTTCTAGTGGGTCCGGGTATGATTTTACATTCATTTAAATTATTGACGTATTGTTTTATTGATATTTTTTATCTGTTTGGCCCGAATCTTCCTTTATCGATTTTAAATCGTATGGTTGATTGTAGACTTGTTCTATATGTGACGGTATTTTAACGATAGTTATAGCTCTGATTCATCTGAATTATTGAGCCCTCTGCCGCTCATATCGAATTTCGTTTTTCGTGAACTCGTGCGCCGATTTTTCGATACTCGATCTTTCTAATATATTTAGCTCTGGACATAGCTATCCACCAGTTAATTTTATTGCTCATTTTTTGTCGATTCTATTGAGTGATGAATAGCTTTTGTTTTATTTTAACATGTCTATTGAGCACTCTAATTCGATATGTGTATTTCCACATTCACTCGAATTGTTTTCGCGGATATAGGGGTCATCTCCCTTGTCTAATGCCATGTGCGTTTTTCACCGCTAGTTGACTCCTTTGCCGCCAGGAAAAAACTCGTTGACAACGTAAACTCCGTTCCACTTATTCTAGTAGGCTTTTATATTTATATGTGAGCTGATAGAGTACAGTCTAAGGATTTACAGAAACCCATGAAGCTAGATTTAACACCTTTCTAGTGGGTCCGGGTATGATTTTACATTCATTTAAATTATTGACGTATTGTTTTATTGATATTTTTTATCTGTTTGGCCCGAATCTTCCTTTATCGATTTTAAATCGTATGGTTGATTGTAGACTTGTTCTATATGTGACGGTATTTTAACGATAGTTATAGCTCTGATTCATCTGAATTATTGAGCCCTCTGCCGCTCATATCGAATTTCGTTTTTCGTGAACTCGTGCGCCGATTTTTCGATACTCGATCTTTCTAATATATTTAGCTCTGGACATAGCTATCCACCAGTTAATTTTATTGCTCATTTTTTGTCGATTCTATTGAGTGATGAATAGCTTTTGTTTTATTTTAACATGTCTATTGAGCACTCTAATTCGATATGTGTATTTCCACATTCACTCGAATTGTTTTCGCGGATATAGGGGTCATCTCCCTTGTCTAATGCCATGTGCGTTTTTCACCGCTAGTTGACTCCTTTGCCGCCAGGAAAAAACTCGTTGACAACGTAAACTCCGTTCCACTTATTCTAGTAGGCTTTTATATTTATATGTGAGCTGATAGAGTACAGTCTAAGGATTTACAGAAACCCATGAAGCTAGATTTAACACCTTTCTAGTGGGTCCGGGTATGATTTTACATTCATTTAAATTATTGACGTATTGTTTTATTGATATTTTTTATCTGTTTGGCCCGAATCTTCCTTTATCGATTTTAAATCGTATGGTTGATTGTAGACTTGTTCTATATGTGACGGTATTTTAACGATAGTTATAGCTCTGATTCATCTGAATTATTGAGCCCTCTGCCGCTCATATCGAATTTCGTTTTTCGTGAACTCGTGCGCCGATTTTTCGATACTCGATCTTTCTAATATATTTAGCTCTGGACATAGCTATCCACCAGTTAATTTTATTGCTCATTTTTTGTCGATTCTATTGAGTGATGAATAGCTTTTGTTTTATTTTAACATGTCTATTGAGCACTCTAATTCGATATGTGTATTTCCACATTCACTCGAATTGTTTTCGCGGATATAGGGGTCATCTCCCTTGTCTAATGCCATGTGCGTTTTTCACCGCTAGTTGACTCCTTTGCCGCCAGGAAAAAACTCGTTGACAACGTAAACTCCGTTCCACTTATTCTAGTAGGCTTTTATATTTATATGTGAGCTGATAGAGTACAGTCTAAGGATTTACAGAAACCCATGAAGCTAGATTTAACACCTTTCTAGTGGGTCCGGGTATGATTTTACATTCATTTAAATTATTGACGTATTGTTTTATTGATATTTTTTATCTGTTTGGCCCGAATCTTCCTTTATCGATTTTAAATCGTATGGTTGATTGTAGACTTGTTCTATATGTGACGGTATTTTAACGATAGTTATAGCTCTGATTCATCTGAATTATTGAGCCCTCTGCCGCTCATATCGAATTTCGTTTTTCGTGAACTCGTGCGCCGATTTTTCGATACTCGATCTTTCTAATATATTTAGCTCTGGACATAGCTATCCACCAGTTAATTTTATTGCTCATTTTTTGTCGATTCTATTGAGTGATGAATAGCTTTTGTTTTATTTTAACATGTCTATTGAGCACTCTAATTCGATATGTGTATTTCCACATTCACTCGAATTGTTTTCGCGGATATAGGGGTCATCTCCCTTGTCTAATGCCATGTGCGTTTTTCACCGCTAGTTGACTCCTTTGCCGCCAGGAAAAAACTCGTTGACAACGTAAACTCCGTTCCACTTATTCTAGTAGGCTTTTATATTTATATGTGAGCTGATAGAGTACAGTCTAAGGATTTACAGAAACCCATGAAGCTAGATTTAACACCTTTCTAGTGGGTCCGGGTATGATTTTACATTCATTTAAATTATTGACGTATTGTTTTATTGATATTTTTTATCTGTTTGGCCCGAATCTTCCTTTATCGATTTTAAATCGTATGGTTGATTGTAGACTTGTTCTATATGTGACGGTATTTTAACGATAGTTATAGCTCTGATTCATCTGAATTATTGAGCCCTCTGCCGCTCATATCCAATTTCGTTTTTCGTGAACTCGTGCGCCGATTTTTCGATACTCGATCTTTCTAATATATTTAGCTCTGGACATAGCTATCCACCAGTTAATTTTATTGCTCATTTTTTGTCGATTCTATTGAGTGATGAATAGCTTTTGTTTTATTTTAACATGTCTATTGAGCACTCTAATTCGATATGTGTATTTCCACATTCACTCGAATTGTTTTCGCGGATATAGGGGTCATCTCCCTTGTCTAATGCCATGTGCGTTTTTCACCGCTAGTTGACTCCTTTGCCGCCAGGAAAAAACTCGTTGACAACGTAAACTCCGTTCCACTTATTCTAGTAGGCTTTTATATTTATATGTGAGCTGATAGAGTACAGTCTAAGGATTTACAGAAACCCATGAAGCTAGATTTAACACCTTTCTAGTGGGTCCGGGTATGATTTTACATTCATTTAAATTATTGACGTATTGTTTTATTGATATTTTTTATCTGTTTGGCCCGAATCTTCCTTTATCGATTTTAAATCGTATGGTTGATTGTAGACTTGTTCTATATGTGACGGTATTTTAACGATAGTTATAGCTCTGATTCATCTGAATTATTGAGCCCTCTGCCGCTCATATCGAATTTCGTTTTTCGTGAACTCGTGCGCCGATTTTTCGATACTCGATCTTTCTAATATATTTAGCTCTGGACATAGCTATCCACCAGTTAATTTTATTGCTCATTTTTTGTCGATTCTATTGAGTGATGAATAGCTTTTGTTTTATTTTAACATGTCTATTGAGCACTCTAATTCGATATGTGTATTTCCACATTCACTCGAATTGTTTTCGCGGATATAGGGGTCATCTCCCTTGTCTAATGCCATGTGCGTTTTTCACCGCTAGTTGACTCCTTTGCCGCCAGGAAAAAACTCGTTGACAACGTAAACTCCGTTCCACTTATTCTAGTAGGCTTTTATATTTATATGTGAGCTGATAGAGTACAGTCTAAGGATTTACAGAAACCCATGAAGCTAGATTTAACACCTTTCTAGTGGGTCCGGGTATGATTTTACATTCATTTAAATTATTGACGTATTGTTTTATTGATATTTTTTATCTGTTTGGCCCGAATCTTCCTTTATCGATTTTAAATCGTATGGTTGATTGTAGACTTGTTCTATATGTGACGGTATTTTAACGATAGTTATAGCTCTGATTCATCTGAATTATTGAGCCCTCTGCCGCTCATATCGAATTTCGTTTTTCGTGAACTCGTGCGCCGATTTTTCGATACTCGATCTTTCTAATATATTTAGCTCTGGACATAGCTATCCACCAGTTAATTTTATTGCTCATTTTTTGTCGATTCTATTGAGTGATGAATAGCTTTTGTTTTATTTTAACATGTCTATTGAGCACTCTAATTCGATATGTGTATTTCCACATTCACTCGAATTGTTTTCGCGGATATAGGGGTCATCTCCCTTGTCTAATGCCATGTGCGTTTTTCACCGCTAGTTGACTCCTTTGCCGCCAGGAAAAAACTCGTTGACAACGTAAACTCCGTTCCACTTATTCTAGTAGGCTTTTATATTTATATGTGAGCTGATAGAGTACAGTCTAAGGATTTACAGAAACCCATGAAGCTAGATTTAACACCTTTCTAGTGGGTCCGGGTATGATTTTACATTCATTTAAATTATTGACGTATTGTTTTATTGATATTTTTTATCTGTTTGGCCCGAATCTTCCTTTATCGATTTTAAATCGTATGGTTGATTGTAGACTTGTTCTATATGTGACGGTATTTTAACGATAGTTATAGCTCTGATTCATCTGAATTATTGAGCCCTCTGCCGCTCATATCGAATTTCGTTTTTCGTGAACTCGTGCGCCGATTTTTCGATACTCGATCTTTCTAATATATTTAGCTCTGGACATAGCTATCCACCAGTTAATTTTATTGCTCATTTTTTGTCGATTCTATTGAGTGATGAATAGCTTTTGTTTTATTTTAACATGTCTATTGAGCACTCTAATTCGATATGTGTATTTCCACATTCACTCGAATTGTTTTCGCGGATATAGGGGTCATCTCCCTTGTCTAATGCCATGTGCGTTTTTCACCGCTAGTTGACTCCTTTGCCGCCAGGAAAAAACTCGTTGACAACGTAAACTCCGTTCCACTTATTCTAGTAGGCTTTTATATTTATATGTGAGCTGGTAGAGTACAGTCTAAGGATTTACAGAAACCCATGAAGCTAGATTTAACACCTTTCTAGTGGGTCCGGGTATGATTTTACATTCATTTAAATTATTGACGTATTGTTTTATTGATATTTTTTATCTGTTTGGCCCGAATCTTCCTTTATCGATTTTAAATCGTATGGTTGATTGTAGACTTGTTCTATATGTGACGGTATTTTAACGATAGTTATAGCTCTGATTCATCTGAATTATTGAGCCCTCTGCCGCTCATATCGAATTTCGTTTTTCGTGAACTCGTGCGCCGATTTTTCGATACTCGATCTTTCTAATATATTTAGCTCTGGACATAGCTATCCACCAGTTAATTTTATTGCTCATTTTTTGTCGATTCTATTGAGTGATGAATAGCTTTTGTTTTATTTTAACATGTCTATTGAGCACTCTAATTCGATATGTGTATTTCCACATTCACTCGAATTGTTTTCGCGGATATAGGGGTCATCTCCCTTGTCTAATGCCATGTGCGTTTTTCACCGCTAGTTGACTCCTTTGCCGCCAGGAAAAAACTCGTTGACAACGTAAACTCCGTTCCACTTATTCTAGTAGGCTTTTATATTTATATGTGAGCTGATAGAGTACAGTCTAAGGATTTACAGAAACCCATGAAGCTAGATTTAACACCTTTCTAGTGGGTCCGGGTATGATTTTACATTCATTTAAATTATTGACGTATTGTTTTATTGATATTTTTTATCTGTTTGGCCCGAATCTTCCTTTATCGATTTTAAATCGTATGGTTGATTGTAGACTTGTTCTATATGTGACGGTATTTTAACGATAGTTATAGCTCTGATTCATCTGAATTATTGAGCCCTCTGCCGCTCATATCGAATTTCGTTTTTCGTGAACTCGTGCGCCGATTTTTCGATACTCGATCTTTCTAATATATTTAGCTCTGGACATAGCTATCCACCAGTTAATTTTATTGCTCATTTTTTGTCGATTCTATTGAGTGATGAATAGCTTTTGTTTTATTTTAACATGTCTATTGAGCACTCTAATTCGATATGTGTATTTCCACATTCACTCGAATTGTTTTCGCGGATATAGGGGTCATCTCCCTTGTCTAATGCCATGTGCGTTTTTCACCGCTAGTTGACTCCTTTGCCGCCAGGAAAAAACTCGTTGACAACGTAAACTCCGTTCCACTTATTCTAGTAGGCTTTTATATTTATATGTGAGCTGATAGAGTACAGTCTAAGGATTTACAGAAACCCATGAAGCTAGATTTAACACCTTTCTAGTGGGTCCGGGTATGATTTTACATTCATTTAAATTATTGACGTATTGTTTTATTGATATTTTTTATCTGTTTGGCCCGAATCTTCCTTTATCGATTTTAAATCGTATGGTTGATTGTAGACTTGTTCTATATGTGACGGTATTTTAACGATAGTTATAGCTCTGATTCATCTGAATTATTGAGCCCTCTGCCGCTCATATCGAATTTCGTTTTTCGTGAACTCGTGCGCCGATTTTTCGATACTCGATCTTTCTAATATATTTAGCTCTGGACATAGCTATCCACCAGTTAATTTTATTGCTCATTTTTTGTCGATTCTATTGAGTGATGAATAGCTTTTGTTTTATTTTAACATGTCTATTGAGCACTCTAATTCGATATGTGTATTTCCACATTCACTCGAATTGTTTTCGCGGATATAGGGGTCATCTCCCTTGTCTAATGCCATGTGCGTTTTTCACCGCTAGTTGACTCCTTTGCCGCCAGGAAAAAACTCGTTGACAACGTAAACTCCGTTCCACTTATTCTAGTAGGCTTTTATATTTATATGTGAGCTGATAGAGTACAGTCTAAGGATTTACAGAAACCCATGAAGCTAGATTTAACACCTTTCTAGTGGGTCCGGGTATGATTTTACATTCATTTAAATTATTGACGTATTGTTTTATTGATATTTTTTATCTGTTTGGCCCGAATCTTCCTTTATCGATTTTAAATCGTATGGTTGATTGTAGACTTGTTCTATATGTGACGGTATTTTAACGATAGTTATAGCTCTGATTCATCTGAATTATTGAGCCCTCTGCCGCTCATATCGAATTTCGTTTTTCGTGAACTCGTGCGCCGATTTTTCGATACTCGATCTTTCTAATATATTTAGCTCTGGACATAGCTATCCACCAGTTAATTTTATTGCTCATTTTTTGTCGATTCTATTGAGTGATGAATAGCTTTTGTTTTATTTTAACATGTCTATTGAGCACTCTAATTCGATATGTGTATTTCCACATTCACTCGAATTGTTTTCGCGGATATAGGGGTCATCTCCCTTGTCTAATGCCATGTGCGTTTTTCACCGCTAGTTGACTCCTTTGCCGCCAGGAAAAAACTCGTTGACAACGTAAACTCCGTTCCACTTATTCTAGTAGGCTTTTATATTTATATGTGAGCTGATAGAGTACAGTCTAAGGATTTACAGAAACCCATGAAGCTAGATTTAACACCTTTCTAGTGGGTCCGGGTATGATTTTACATTCATTTAAATTATTGACGTATTGTTTTATTGATATTTTTTATCTGTTTGGCCCGAATCTTCCTTTATCGATTTTAAATCGTATGGTTGATTGTAGACTTGTTCTATATGTGACGGTATTTTAACGATAGTTATAGCTCTGATTCATCTGAATTATTGAGCCCTCTGCCGCTCATATCGAATTTCGTTTTTCGTGAACTCGTGCGCCGATTTTTCGATACTCGATCTTTCTAATATATTTAGCTCTGGACATAGCTATCCACCAGTTAATTTTATTGCTCATTTTTTGTCGATTCTATTGAGTGATGAATAGCTTTTGTTTTATTTTAACATGTCTATTGAGCACTCTAATTCGATATGTGTATTTCCACATTCACTCGAATTGTTTTCGCGGATATAGGGGTCATCTCCCTTGTCTAATGCCATGTGCGTTTTTCACCGCTAGTTGACTCCTTTGCCGCCAGGAAAAAACTCGTTGACAACGTAAACTCCGTTCCACTTATTCTAGTAGGCTTTTATATTTATATGTGAGCTGATAGAGTACAGTCTAAGGATTTACAGAAACCCATGAAGCTAGATTTAACACCTTTCTAGTGGGTCCGGGTATGATTTTACATTCATTTAAATTATTGACGTATTGTTTTATTGATATTTTTTATCTGTTTGGCCCGAATCTTCCTTTATCGATTTTAAATCGTATGGTTGATTGTAGACTTGTTCTATATGTGACGGTATTTTAACGATAGTTATAGCTCTGATTCATCTGAATTATTGAGCCCTCTGCCGCTCATATCGAATTTCGTTTTTCGTGAACTCGTGCGCCGATTTTTCGATACTCGATCTTTCTAATATATTTAGCTCTGGACATAGCTATCCACCAGTTAATTTTATTGCTCATTTTTTGTCGATTCTATTGAGTGATGAATAGCTTTTGTTTTATTTTAACATGTCTATTGAGCACTCTAATTCGATATGTGTATTTCCACATTCACTCGAATTGTTTTCGCGGATATAGGGGTCATCTCCCTTGTCTAATGCCATGTGCGTTTTTCACCGCTAGTTGACTCCTTTGCCGCCAGGAAAAAACTCGTTGACAACGTAAACTCCGTTCCACTTATTCTAGTAGGCTTTTATATTTATATGTGAGCTGATAGAGTACAGTCTAAGGATTTACAGAAACCCATGAAGCTAGATTTAACACCTTTCTAGTGGGTCCGGGTATGATTTTACATTCATTTAAATTATTGACGTATTGTTTTATTGATATTTTTTATCTGTTTGGCCCGAATCTTCCTTTATCGATTTTAAATCGTATGGTTGATTGTAGACTTGTTCTATATGTGACGGTATTTTAACGATAGTTATAGCTCTGATTCATCTGAATTATTGAGCCCTCTGCCGCTCATATCGAATTTCGTTTTTCGTGAACTCGTGCGCCGATTTTTCGATACTCGATCTTTCTAATATAT
>OZ024749.1:23284803-23289803 GCA_964016885.1 Eledone cirrhosa | reverse complement strand
ATATGTAGATAAATCTACCAAAATATACGGTTATGCCCAATCCGTATGAAGAACTCAATGTAATCCAAATATCATGAAAAGAGATGTATTCAAAATTTTTTCGATGAAAAACACAGGAAAACAGAGTCAAGATAAATTAATAAAAACAATGAATAAAATCAAAGAAACAGTTCCTTATATTAAAAAATTCTTCATTTTACGATCGTTTCTAGGATATATATGTGTGTGTAGGTATGTATATCATATAGATCTATGTAAAAGTTTTACCTACACATATATATGCTGTCTTCAGAAATAATTGTTTCTACTTTTGGCACAAGGCCAGCAATTATCCCAGTGCATTACTGGTACTTTATTTTATCGACCCTGTAAGGAGGAAAGGCAAAGTTAACCTAGGCGGGATTTGAACTCAGAATGGCAAGGGCCGTAACTCTATGCATAAAAGTATGGTATCCAACTCTCTACCGATACTGCCAATTCAGAAATAATGATATTTGTTTATTGAAAAAAACCAACAAAGATTTAATATAATAGGTCTGTTTGGGAACAGGTTTTGAATTGACCAATAGAAAAGTAGTAAGTGGTCAAGTTGATAGAATAGTAGTAGAAATGTAATTTAGGGGTTGAGGAATGTAGACTTCAGTTTTGAATGGAAAGAGTATTTTGAATGAAAAGATTACTTTGGGGATGAAAATAGGTCATGCCGGTGAAAGGTAAACGAAAATTCGATGTTATTAAAGAATAATGCTAATGTTAAAATCTAAGGAGAATAAAATTTTACTATAAATGTGTTAGAGAAAAATATCAATCTTATTTAAAACATAAGGAATATAGATCTATAAAAAGAAATTAAATTAATTTAATTGAAAGGTATACTTATAGGGATAACTTTATATTAATTCATAAAGATATTTTAAATAGACCAACGGTCAAATTCTTCTACTCAACAACCAAAATATATACAACAAAATATAAGTGTCTACAATGCATATAAATGTAAAAAAAACATGAATATACCACCAACACATCAAACTAACCATAATACTAAAATAAACCACAGCAAACCACCATCTCATTCACATACAACAAGTCGAGAAAATTCCACACTTAATTTGACTAACTCCCCTGATATAACATTCACGAAAGGTTGTAACTGTATAAACAAAGCAAATTGCCCATTAAAAGGAAATTGCCTTGTTAATAACATAGTATATAAATGTAAAATTAGCACTAAGGACTCAACTTATTCATATATAGGAGCTACTTCTAACCAATTTAAAGTAAGATTTAATACCCACAAACATAGTTTTATAAATGCCGCATTAGCTAATACAACATCCTTAGCTGAAATAATTAACAATTATAGAAAAAAGAATAACCATTATAACTTGACCTGGAGTGTGCTCGAAATGGCCAACCCTTATCAAAATAATAGATATGAATGTAGATTATGTTCCCAGGAACTTTTTGAAATAATGAAATCTAAGGATATCCTATTAAATAAGCGACAATAATTAATTATATCATGTAATCATAGTATTAGAAAAACTTTTAAATATTATAAACCTAATTAATATACACTTATATTTTACAAATTATTATAATAAAAAAGTTTTTTATTAGTTAACCTCTAATTAATATTCTACTACTAAGAACTGCATAATTAATTTAATTTCTTTTTATAGATCTATATTCCTTATGTTTTAAATAAGATTGATATTTTTCTCTAACACATTTATAGTAACATTTTATTCTCCTTAGATTTTAACATTAGCATTATTCTTTAATAACATCAAATGTTCTTGTACCTTTCACCGGCTTGACCTATTTTCATCCCCCAAAATAATCTTTTCATTCAAAATACTCTTTCCATTCAAAGTCTACATTCCTCTACCCCTAAATTAAATTTCTACTACTACTATTCTATCAACTTGACCACTTACTACTTTTCTATTGGTCAATTCAAAACCTGTTCCCAAACAGACCTATTATATTAAATCTTTGTTGTTTTTTTTTCAATAAATAAATATCATTATTTCTGAAGACAGCATATATATGTGTAGGTATGTGTA
The DNA here is from genome assembly GCA_964016885.1 of Eledone cirrhosa. Lineage (NCBI taxonomy): Eukaryota > Metazoa > Mollusca > Cephalopoda > Octopoda > Eledonidae > Eledone > Eledone cirrhosa. The sequence continues at coordinate 23,287,731 of OZ024749.1, read as the reverse complement.
TTCCCTCTGATAGTTTGTAAAACTTTTACATAGATCTATATGATATACATACCAACACACACGTATATATCCTAGAAACGATCGTAAAATGATGAATTTTTTAATATAAGGAGCTGTTTCTTTGTTTTTATTCATTGTTTTTATTAATTTATATATATATATATATATATATATATATATATATATATATATATATATATATATATATATATATATATATATATATATATTAAAAGAATAGAGGTGTAACATACGAGTTATGATATATTGGTAAAAGGAAAAGAAAGTGGTGACAAATTGTTCCCAGAGAAAAATAGTTTAATTAGGAATAAGTAAAAAATAGTAATAGTATTGGTTAGTATTCAGATTTGGTTTTAAGTTTTACCAGTTGCGCATTTCTAATGCTTTTCAAAAATTATTTTGAGATAGAGCGCCCGTGATGTTTGCTCTAATCTGATTGGTTTTGGAAATATTTTAACATGTTAAAAGATATTTTTTCAGCTCTTGTCTTATACGGAGAAGTGTGTGTGTGTGTATATGTCTCTTTGTATGTTAATGTACGTGTGTGTATGTGTGTGTATATGTGTGTGTGTGTGTGTGTGTATGTGTGTGTGTGTGTATATGTGTGTGTGTGTGTGTGTGTGTGTGTGTGTGTGTGTGTGTGTGTGTGTGTGTGTGTGTTTGTGTGTGTGTGTGTGTATGTGAATGTCTGTATGTGTGTGGGTGGACCACTACTTTTGTGATACGGGTAAAAAGGGTGTACATTATTCGATATTTTCAGTAAAAACGAATCTCTCAATAGAACATCAAAAATCTTAATAATAAAAGGTATGAAATGATATATAGTATTGGCATAAGACCAAGGTGTGTGTGAGTGTCCAGATTGTACGTACTGCAAGGGGAATCCATTAGGCCTTGGCGTATTGGAATACTTGTGGACAAATATGTATGTGCCCATCAGTGTGCAATGCATGTGTGCGTATATGTATGTGAGTGTGTCGGCACGTTTATATCTATAGACATCAAAAGGTATGCAAATTTGTGTATATTTGTGTTGCACCATAGAACATGTGTGTTTACGTATGTCATTGTGTTTATATGTGGATAGAGATGTATGTAGGATGTATGCTGATGTAGTTATGTATGTTGACGTGTGTATGTTGTGGGTTCGTCTTAGGGAGAAGTGTTTAGACGGGGTCTATATTTGTTAATAAAGTGAGATTCCTTGCTGATGCGCTGGGTGTGGGTGGCATTATCTTTAAATTTGTAGATGGGAAAAATTCTGAAGTTGGGATGATTTTGGACGGCACAGGTATTAATATGTTCACTCAGTGGTATTTTCCCGTATTCCCGTATTTTAATTTGGGATCTATGGACAGTCATGCATTGGCGGAGGCTATATTTGGTCTGGCCTATGTATTGTTCTCGACAACCTGAGCAAGTTAATACATATATTAGATTTTCTGATGCGCATGTGAAATTGTGTTTTACTATAAAACGTTGTCCTTCTTTGAAATAGAATTCCGAACCCCTCTATTAGGTTGATCCATATGCCACAGTTGGGTCTATCGTTTTTTTTTACTGTGGGTTTCGTTGCTGAGGTTGGCAGTAGTTTGGCATGTCTTAGGATGATTTTTATTGACTTAGATTGTCTTTTGCTCTTTATGATATCGTGTGTTCGTAGGATTATGTTCATTCTATGGTCCTTTTTTAACACAGGGATGTTCTGGAGGATGGTGTCAAAGGCCTCATTGTTGAGGGGTTTGTGTGTGGAGATGTATGGAAGAGCTTTTAGTTTCGGTTGATTTACTTTAGGGTGTCTAAGGTCCTGGGTACTTAGTTTTAGGGCACGTTGGATTCCATTGTCAATTAGTGATGCAGAGTAGTCCCTGCCTATGAGTGTGTCCTTTAGTTCTTGTAGCCGTAAGTAACAGGTGTTTTAATTGGAGACTATAGTACAGATTCTCTTGGCTAAGTTGTAGGGAATATTAATTTTAACGTGTCTAGGTTGGCAAGAGTTGAAAGGAAGATATTGCTTGGAGTCTGTGGCCTTGTAGTATATGTCTGTTTCTATTTTTTGGTTATGAATCTTAATGAGGATGTCGGGGAAGGGGAGTTGTTGATGGCTGTATTCCATCGTGAAGTTAATATTCGTGTTGAGCCCATTTATAAGGGTGTGAAATTCTTTAAGTTTTGCGATATTTTCGTTCCAAAGGATGAAGCAGTCATCTAGATATCGCTTCCAGTTCCTTTCTATGCGTAAGTGGAGAGTGTTTCCAAATTTGTTTAGTACTTTAGTGTAGAGGGTGCTTTCCAGGTATCCCAAGGCTAGGTTGGCATAAGTGGGGGCTGTTTTCGTTCCCATAGCGGTCCCAGATTTCTGCCTGAAGGGTTTGTTATTGAAAACGAAGTAATTGTTCTCCAAGATAAATTTGAGTCCCTCTATCACGAATTATTTTTTGATGCGTTGTGGAAGTTCATTGTGGTAATTATCCAGCCAGAATTGGATAGCTTCTATTCCTATGTTGTGTGGGATGTTGGAGTATAGGTTGACTACATCGAACGTCACTAGTAGGGTTTGTTCACAAAGGGGCATATTAGGGAGGTGATTGAGCATATCTAGGCCGTCCCTTATATAGCTTTTGATGTATTTGAAAACCAAAACTGAATATTAATCAATACTATTACTAATTTTTATTATTCCTAATTAAACTATTTTTCACTGGGAACAATTTGTCAGCATTTTCTTTTCCTTTTACCAATATATATATATATATATATATATATATAGATAGGTAAATATACACGGGTGTGTATGATTGTGTATAGAAGATTATATTAATAAGAGGAATTCCAACTTTGTCTGATTTACTCGTTTTATTTACAATCCTTTAAAATATATAATGGTATTATAATGAAATAGTATGA
>OZ024749.1:23264803-23277303 GCA_964016885.1 Eledone cirrhosa | reverse complement strand
ATTCCCTTATTTAAGGGTCTGTATGTGTGTAATTATATGTGGATATGTATATGTGGTTATCTGTGACAGTATGTGTGTGTGTATGTGTGTGTGTGTGAATATATTTATAAATGTATGGGTGTATGGGTGTATGTGTGTATAGAAATATTTGTGTATGGGTCTATGTGTGTTGGTATGTAGGTATTGTTATGTGTGTGTATGTGTCTGTCTATGTATATGTGGATATTTCTGCCGGTATGCGTGTGTGGGGGGGGGGGGGGGGGCGTATGAATACATATGTGTAACGGTATATGTGGGTATACTTATATTTGTGTATGGGTCTATGTGTAACGGTATATGTGGGTATGTAGGTATCGTTATGTGTGTGTATGTGTGTATCTATGTATATGTGGATATAGTTATACATACACATGTATATGTATATGTATGTGAATGTGTGTATCTATGTATATGTGGATATAGTTATACATACACATGTACATGTATATGTATATGTATGTGAATGTGTGTATCGATGTATATGTGGGTATAATCATCTGAGTGAGTATGTGTGTATAATTATGTGTATATATGGTGCATATGTGCCTGTATGTATTAGTGTATGTGTATATGTGGGTATAATTATATTTGTGTATCTGTGTATGTGTATATGTGTATATATGTGAATGTGGGTATGTATATATGATTATATTTGTGTGTGTATGTGTATATGTGAGTATAATTATCTATGTGTGGGTATGTGTGTGTCTGTGCCAGTATGTATGTGTGTATGTATGTGCATATCTGAGTACAATTATATGCGTGTATCCGTGTATGTGTATGTGTGTATCCGTGTATGTGTTCGGTCCCTCACCAAGTTGAGCCAGCCAGCTGATGTGTTCATCATAGCCACATATACATACAGAGACTCATACACACACGGAATCGCACATACCCACACACATACATACACTCATACACACACATAAACACACACCACTTATCTACATTCATTTATTCATAATCGCACTCACACACACACACATACATACACACACATACATACATACACTCATACACATTGCTACATACGCTCAGCACAAAATAAATCAACATCAACAACAATAACGGCAGCAACAACAACAATAAGAACAGCAACAACAATAACAGCAGAAACAACAATAAGAACAGCAACAACAATAACGGCAGCAACAACAACAATAAGAACAGCAACAGCAATAACAGCAGAATCAACAATAAGAACAGCAACAACAATAACAGCAGAAACAACAATAAGAACAGCAACAACAATAACAGCAGCAACAACAATAACAACTGCAACAACAATGACAACAACAACAACAAGAACAACAGCAACAGCAATAACAACAGCAACAGCAATAACAACATCAACAACAATAATAACAGCAACAACAATAAAAACTGCAACAACAATGACAACAACAACTACAATAACAACAGCAACAGCAATAACAACAGCAACAACAATAACAACAGCAACAACAATAACAACAATAACAGCAATAACAACAGCAACAACAATAACAACAGTAACAACACCACCACCAACAACAACACCACCAACAACAACACCAACAACACCACCACCACCACCAACAACAACACCACCATCAAAAACAACACTACCACCAACAACAACACCAACACCACCACCAACAACAACACCATCACCACCAACACCACCACCACCACCAACACCACCACCAACAACAACACCAACACTACCCACCAACAACAACACCACCACCAACAACAACACCAACACCACCACCACCAACACCACCACCAACAACAACACCACCACCACCAACACCACCACCACCACCAACAACACCAACACCAACACCACCAACAACAACACCACCACCACCAAAAACAACACCAACACTACCACCACCAACAACACCACCACCAAGAACAACACCCACACCCCCACCACCACCAACAACAACAATAATGCTATGACGTAAATTCTAATTTCTTTCATCACATTCAGTAGAGTTTCTATGAGGTTACTCTTTGTCTGTTAACAATTGTAGGAAAAATGGTTTATTCCATTGGTCTGCTGAGACCATTGAATATCTCTGGTAAAGATCTTAATGGTACTGACAGCAGACATAACAGCAACAACAACAACAACTGCAGCAGCAATAACAGTAATTGTTACAACAGCTACAGCAATTTCAACAATAATAACGGTTTCTTATATAGGCACAAGGTCAGCAATTTTGGAGGAGGGGAAAGTTGATTAATTCAACCCAATGCATGACTGGTACTTTATTTTATCGACCCCGTAAGGATTAAAGGCAAAGTTAACCTCGGCGGGATTTGAACTTAGATCATAAAGGGCCGTAACTCTATGCTGTAAAGCATGGCGTCCGACCATCTACCGATACTGCCAATCCACCGCCCTTTTCAACAATAATAACAACATCAGTAACAGCAGTAGGTTACAACAACAACAACAACCATAACAGCAATGGTAACAACAGCGACAGCAACAACGTCAACAACAACAACACCAATAACAGCAATGGCAACAACAACAACAACAACAACAACTGCAGCAATAACAGTAATCGTAACAACAGCTACAGCAATAACAACAACAATAACAGCATCAGTAACAGCAGTAGGTTACAACAACAACAACATCTATAACAGCAATGGTAACAACAGCTACAGCAAGAACAACAACAACACCAAGAGGAGTGACAGTTACAGCGGACACAACACCAACAACTACATCAATAACAGCAATGTTAACAACAGTTACAGCAGACACAACACCAACAACAACATCAGTAACAACACTATCAACAACAGCTACAAAAACAACAACACCAACAACAACACCAAGAGGAGTGACAGTTACAGCACACACGACAACACCAACAACATCAATAACAGTAATATTAACAACAGCCGCAACAACAACAACAACAGGAGTAACAGCTACAACAAAAATCATCCCCCTCCCCCCCCAAAAAAAATACTAACACAAATATTAACAACAGTTCTATCAACAATAACTGTTTCTACTTTAGGCCCAAGGCCAGCAAATACCCAAGTACATTACTGGTACTTTATTTTATCGAGCACGTAAGGATGAAAGTTAAACTCCGTAGGATTTGAACTCAGATCTTAAAGAGCTGTAACTCTATTCAGCAATAACAACAGCAACAACAACAACGACAATGACAACAGCACCAACAAGCAATAACAACAACAGCAAGGGCAAAACAGTAATAGCAGGAACAGCTTCATCAATAACAACAACACAGATAACAGCAAAGAAAAAAATATAACAGCAATAATAAAAACAATTCCAACAACAACAGCAGCAGCAGCCCCACGGAAAAGCAGCAACAAAAACAATAGCAACAACGACAGACACAACAACAACAGCAACCACAACTTCAACCACCACCACCACAACAACAACAACACAGAAAAAAAACAACAACCACAAACACGGTAACCACCACCATAACAACAACAATAGGAACAACAACAACCACGGAAACACCATATTTACCATGGAGTCATAAAAATGATGTGATTATTGTTATAGTTTTGTTTTGTTTTTTTATCGGTTAATTTCCTTTGTTTTTTTTTAAATTCGCTTTTGTTGTTATAATTGTTTATATATAACTGTTTTTTTATATAATTATTTTTATATGACTGTATTATAATTATCTTTATATAATTGTTTTATAATTATTTTTTACATATAATTGTATTTACGATCGTTTAAATATAATTCTTTTTCTGATAATAATTTATTTTAATAATTGTTTTTTTTAAGACTTCAGAACATCAAACTGATAAATAACTTTGTTTTAATGCACCATCATTGCTGTTGTTGTTGTTGTTGTTTTTGTTGTTGTTTTTGTTGTTGTTTTTGTTGTTGTTTTTATTTGTGATTGTTTGTTAGTATTATTTTTTTATCATTTTTTTTATTATTTTATTTATATATATATTTATTTCATTTCATTAATCTCTCTTTAAAATTTTATTTTACAAGAAAAAACCCTCATTATATCCTCCACCGCCGTCTTTAATGTCTCCGCAGTGTTAACCCTGTGTGGCTAATGAAAAATTATTATTATTATTATTATTTTAATTTTTTTATGGTTGTTGATTTTATAGGATTTTGCTTTGTTTTTGTACGAACTGACTCCAAGTCTCACCAAGAGATCTCAAGAGACAAGTTATTATATTATGACTGGGTTGGTTGATAATTGCCATATTTATGGGGGTGGAAGATTTATAGTTTGGTTATAAGGATTTCCGTTATAATTGTACGCCTTTGGTTCTTAAGAAGTGTTGTTCTAGAAAATAGCAAAATATAAGAAAAATAAAGGTTTGTTTAGAAGTAGTTGTTTGGTCTTTAAATAATAAGTATTCATTTATTAGCCACACAGGGCTCAGATTAAGGAAACATTAAAGACGGTACAGGACGGTACGGTAGAGTGTGGTTTTTTGTGTAAAATAATAATGACAACGAAAACAAAAACACACTTGGAGTAACATACTACTGTATTCAGAATTTCTACCATTTTCGAATTTCCTGAGGATTTGAAATAGGAAATAATCATGTTCTTTCGCTATTATTTATCAGGGACACACAACTATAAGTATTGTTTTAATCTTGATTTTCCACATTTTGCCAATTTCTAATTCAAGTTCTTTGTAATTGCCCAACACCACTACTTCCGCTTCTCTCTACTACACCATTATCATTACAATATCCACTGTAAGACGTAGCTGAGATATATACCAACCGAATCATTGTCAAGAGTTCTCTTCCCTCAATCCTACCCTAGTTAAATTTTTTTTCACTTTGTGTTCTTTTTTTCTGTTTTTGTCACTAACAGATAATTTTTGGAGACCAATGATCATGGAATTTACACCTAGATATTTCCTCTCCGAGACACAAACCTGGCCAAAGGCTTTGGGGAAGAGTAAAAGTCACCCATACATATCTGTCTCCCCTCGCTGCGCCACCGATGTTGTCCAATGGAAAGGCAAGGTTGATACAGCAAGGTTCAAGTTACATTGTATCTCATATATACACTCTGTACACCATATACATTATGTATATCCTATATATACACATTATGAAAGCGTGTGTCTGAGTGGTTAGAGAGTGAAGGCACGTGGCTGAGTGGTTATAGAATTGGATTCGCAATCGTGAGGTTGTGAGTTCGATTCCTGGACCGGACGATGCGTTATGTCCTTGATAAGACACTTTATTTCACGATGCTTCTTCTACCTGGAGTTGCGACTGAAAGACCAACGGAAACATTGCTTCCTCGGTCCGATTTGACGAACATCAATCGAACCTCTATATACACTATACACACACTATATATGATGTTGTCCAAGGGAAGGCTGATACAGTTTGACACAAGATACATTGTAACTCATATATGCACTCTATACAATATTTATATCCTATATATATGTATACAATATATACACTATATATAACGTTGTCCAAGAGAAAGGCAAAAGCCGATACAGCTTGGCACCAGTGACGTCTCAACTCTTTTCTACCGCTGACTAAACTGGATCAAGGTGGAATAAATGTCTTCATCGAGGATACAATTAGCTCTAGGCCTGGTCCTAGAATCAAACTGACAAATTAAGGATTGTGAACCCACCACTCTAACCATTATTCCACGTGCCATTATAAATGTATATTAATTAACATGTTATGTATTAGATAAAATAATAATTTGGTAGGATTTGAGCAGTCGTAATGAGTAATATTTTCTGAATATCTTCCGTTTTCGGATTTCTTAGGATTTATGATAGATAATATAGTTTCTACTTTTGGCACAAGGCCAGTGATTACCTCCAGTGCATCACTGGTACTATATTTTAACGACCTCGTAAGGATGAAAGGCAAAGTTAACCTCGGCGGTTTTGAACTCAGAACACAAAGGGCCATAACTTTATGCTGTAAAGCATGGTGTCTGACGCTCTAGCGATACTGCCAAACCACCCGTCCTTATCATAGATATAGATGATTGGCTATTATTTCTAAGAAACATACATCCTTTTTTCTTTCAATAACTTTGTAATTACTTAAAGGATTTCTTCAGGGATATAAACATATACTCCTGTGATGTTGGACAAATATTACTGCTAAACACAAATATTACTGCTAAATATTACAGTAAAAGAAACTTAAATTGATGTAGAAACTGAAAAAATATATGAAGGCTAAAGGCAATTTTTTCTCTCTAATCAAGTAGAGATTCGAGAAAAATTTCCTAACAGATAATTATTAAATGTGTCATATATTCTCGTACATTATTCACACAGATACATAGTTCTGACAAAATACGAGTTGAAAAAAAAGCACTCGAGTTCTCTTCTAAACCTACAAGACTTGTGTTGTAGATAGTAAATGTTTAATGTAAAAAGCAGGCATGTTGTTTTTACCAATGCAACTTGTATAGGTGTATAAGGTAGATGTATATATTCACATATATATACGCAGTGAGTTGCATATGTGTGCACGTGTTATATATACATACATATATATATATATATGTATATATATATATATATATATATATATATATATATATCCCTATAAATATATATATATATATATATATATATATATATATATCCCTATATATATATATATCCCTATATATATATATATATATATATATATGTGTGTGTGTGTGTATACATATGTATATATACATATATATATATCAATAATATTAATAAATGGAAACTATCTTTATAAAACCATATTTATTTTATTATATATATTTCAAGGGTACCTGTATTTTGGTACGCTATCGTACCAATTAGCGAGAGTCTATGGCTCCGTTAATTTATTAGGATATTTGGCTCCTTATAACAGTCTTTCCTCTCTCTGTTTGGTTGAGCACACTTCGCTGAGTGGTTTGGGCTGCCCTTTCTAGCAGTTCGTCCCTCAGAGACCACTGGTTATTGCCCTAGACACGCTGTGAATTCTCTCTCCCACGTGTGGCTGGACGGTCGCTTTAGATTCCCTTAGAGTTGTCTGAAATGTATAGCCTTACACACGCTGATGAACCATGGGCTATTCATTTCTGTCAACAACTCTTTTTGGCGAAATAGATCTTTTTGGATTTGAAAGTGTGTGATAGATAGTTATCGAGGTATATATTTACACTTGAATTTATGCTTTTAATTATTGTGTGTCTTCTCTGCCTACCATGGGCTATATATTCCATACACTGGTGGTTTTTCCCTGTTTGATTGATGGCGCGCTATCTCTCTCTAGTGTGTTATCTTTTCAACATATTGTATTATAAAGAGCTCGGGATTCTCTTTCCTTTGAGCACATTACAGACAGGGAATAGCGAGAGACTATGGCTGCGTTTATTTATCGTGATATATATATATGGAACGATCGACTTTCGTCAAATAGGACCGAGGAAACAATGTTTCCGTTGGTCTTTCCAATTGCAAATACTTTCTATCGGTCGCAACTCCAGGTAGAAGGAGCAACGTGAAATAAAGTGTCTTGCTCAAGGACATAACACATCGCCTGGTCCAGGAACGATCTCAAAACCTCACGATTGCGAATCCAATTCTTTGACCATTCACTCAGCCACACGCCTTCATTATATATATATATATATATATATGGCACCACTAACTCAGGGATATGTGTAGATATATTCATGGATGTGTCCGCATGTATCTGTGTGATTCTCTCTCTATATAATATATATATATATATATATATATATATACACATGCACACACACGTGTATATATATATATATATATATACATATGCACGCACACGTGTATATATATATATACAACAGGCTTCGAAATTCTTGTGTTTCTTGAATCCATCAACTTCAATACTCTGCAGTAAATCACGACCAATTCGACAGGATTTTACATTATTTTGTTGTTCTCATTAAATAAAAAATTCGACATTGTTTGGCATTATTTATGTGTAGGAGAGAGACAGACTCAGTGAAGCATTGCTGTCTTGTTTGTTGTTGGTGTTGTTGTTGTTGTTGTAGAGCTAGTGGGTGTATTGTTGTTGATGTTGTTGTTGTAGAGCTAGTGGGTGTATTGTTGTTGTTGTTGTTGTTGTTGTTGTAGGGCTAGTGGGTGTATTGTTGTTGATGTTGTTGTTGTGGGGCTAGTGGGTGTATTGTTGTTGTTGTTGTTGTAGGGCTAGTGGGTGTATTGTTGTTGATGTTGTTGTTGTAGGGCTAGTAGGTGTATTGTTGTTGTTGTTGTTGTTGTAGGGCTAGTAGTTGTATTGTTGTTGTTGTTGTTGTAGAGCTAGTGGGTGTAGTGTTGTTGATGTTGTTGTTGTAGAGCTAGTGGGTGTATTGTTGTTGTTGTTGTTGTTGTAGGGCTAGTGGTTGTATTGTTGTAGAGCTAGTGGGTGTATTGTTGTTGATGGTGTTGTTGTAGAGCTAGTGGGTGTATTGTTTTTGTTGTTGTTGTTGCAGGGCTAGTGGTTGTATTGTTGTTGTTGTTGTTGTAGAGCTAGTGGGTGTATTGTTGTTGTTGTTGTTGTTGTTGTAGGGCTAGTGGGTGTATTGTTGTTGATGTTGTTGTTGTAGGGCTAGTGGGTGTATTGTTGTTGATGTTGTTGTTGTAGAGCTAGTGGGTGTATTGTTGTTGTTGTTGTTGTTGTTGTTGTTGTTGTTGTTGTAGGGCTAGTGGGTGTATTGTTGTTGATGTTGTTGTTGTAGGGCTAGTGGGTGTATTGTTGTTGTTGTTGTTGTAGAGCTAGTGGGTGTATTGTTGTTGATGTTGTTGTTGTAGAGCTAGTGGGTGTATTGTTGTTGTTGTTGTTGTTGTAGAGCTAGTGGGTGTATTGTTGGTGATGTTGTTGTTGTAGAGCTAGTGGGTGTATTGTTGTTGTTGTTGTTGTTGTTGTAGGGCTAGTGGGTGTATTGTTGTTGATGTTGTTGTTGTAGGGCTATAGGGTGTAGTGTTGTTAATGTTGTTGTTGTAAGGCTAGTGGGTGTATTGTTGTTGATGTTGTTGTTGTAGGGCTAGTGGGTGTATTGTTGTTGATGTTGTTGTTGTAAGGCTAGTGGGTGTATTGTTGTTGTTGTTGTTGTAGAGCTAGTGGGTGTATTGTTGTTGATGTTGTTGTTGTAGAGCTAGTGGGTGTATTGTTGTTGTTGTTGTTGTTGTTGTTGTTGTAGGGCTAGTGGGTGTATTGTTGTTGATGTTGTTGTTGTAGGGCTAGTGGGTGTATTGTTGTTGTTGTTGTTGTAGAGCTAGTGGGTGTATTGTTGTTGATGTTGTTGTAGAGCTAGTGGGTGTATTGTTGTTGTTGTTGTTGTTGTAGAGCTAGTGGGTGTATTGTTGTTGATGTTGTTGTTGTAGAGCTAGTGGGTGTATTGTTGTTGTTGTTGTTGTTGTTGTAGGGCTAGTGGGTGTATTGTTGTTGATGTTGTTATTATAGGGCTAGTGGGTGTATTGTTGTTGATGTTGTTGTTGTAGGGCTAGTGGGTGTATTGTTGTTGTTGTTGCAGAGCTAGTGGGTGCATTGTTGTTGTTGTTTTTGTTGTTGTTGTTGTAGGGATAGTGGGTGTATTGTTGTTGATGTTGTTGTTGTAGGGCTAGTGGGTGTATTGTTGTTGTAGAGCTAGTGGGTGTATTGTTGTTGTTGTTGTTGTTGTAAGGCTATTGGGTGTATTGTTGTTGATGTTGTTGTTGTAGGGCTAGTGGGTGTATTGTTGTTGTTGTTGTAGAGCTAGTGGGTGCATTGTTGTTGTTGTTGTTGTTGTAGGGCTAGTGGGTGTATTGTTGTTGATGTTGTTGTTGTAAGGCTAGTGGGTGTATTGTTGTTGACGTTGTTGTTGTAGAGCTAGTGGGTGTATTGTTGTTGATGTTGTTGTTGTAGAGCTAGTGGGTGTATTGTTGTTGATGTTGTTGTTGTAGGGCTAGTGGGTGTATTGTTGTTGTTGTTGTTGTTGTAGAGCTAGTGGGTGTATTGTTGTTGTTGTTGTTGTTGTAGAGCTAGTGGGTGTATTGTTGTTGATGTTGTTGTTGTAGGGCTAGTGGGTGTATTGTTGTTGTTGTTGTTGTAGAGCTAGTGGGTGTATTGTTGTGGATGTTGTTGTTGTAGGGCTAGTAGGTGTATTGTTGTTGTTGTTGTTGTTGTAGGGCTAGTGGTTGTATTGTTGTTGTTGTTGTTGTTGTAGGGCTAGTGGGTGTATTGTTGTTGATGTTGTTGTAAGGCTAGTGGGTGTATTGTTGTTGATGTTGTTGTTGTAGAGCTAGTGGGTGTATTGTTGTTGTTGTTGTTGTTGTAGGGCTGGAGGTTGTATTGTTGTTGTTGTTGTTGTTGTAGAGCTAGTGGGTGTATTGTTGTTGTTGTTGTTGTTGTTGTAGGGCTAGTGGGTGTAGTGCTGTTGTTGTTGTTGTAGGGCTAGTGGGTGTATTGCTGTTGATGTTGTTGTTGTAGAGCTATTGGGTGTATTGTTGTTGTTGTTGTTGTTGTTGTTGTTGTAGGGCTAGTGGGTGTATTGTTGTTGATGTTGTTGTTGTAAGGCTAGTGGGTGTATTGTTGTTGATGTTGTTGTTGTAGCGCATGTGGGTGTATTGTTGTTGTTGTTGTTGTAGAGCTAGTGGGGGTATTGTTGTTGATGTTGTTGTTGTAGAGCTAGGGGGTGTATTGTTGTTGATGTTGTTGTTGTAAGGCTAGTGGGTGTATTGTTGTTGATGTTGTTGTTGTAAGGCTAGTGGGTGTATTGTTGTTGATGTTGTTGCTGTAGAGCTAGTGGGTGTATTGTTGTTGATGTTGTTGTTGTAGGGCTAGTGGGTGTATTGTTGTTGATGTTGTTGTTGTAGGGCTAGTGGGTTTATTGTTGTTGTTGTTGTTGTAGGGCTAGTGGGTGTATTGTTGATGTTGTTGTTGTAAGGCTAGTGGGTGTATTGTTGTTGATGTTGTTGTTGTAGGGCTAGTGGGTGTATTGTTGTTGTTGTTGTTGTTGTAGGGCTAGTGGGTGTATTGTTGTTGATGTTGTTGTTGAAGAGCTAGTGGGTGTATTGTTGTTGATGTTGTTGTTGTAAGGCTAGTGGGTGTATTGTTGTTGATGTTGTTGTTGAAGAGCTAGTGGGTGTATTGTTGTTGATGTTGTTGCTGTAGAGCTAGTGGGTGTATTGTTGTTGATGTTGTTGCTGTAGAGCTAGTGGGTGTATTGTTGTTGATGTTGTTGTTGTAAGGCTAGTGGGTGTATTGTTGTTGATGTTGTTGTTGTAAGGCTAGTGGGTGTATTGTTGTTGATGTTGTTGTTGTAAGGCTAGTGTTTGTATTGTTGTTGATGTTGTTGTTGTAAGGCTAGTGGGTGTATTGTTGTTGATGTTGTTGTTGTAGAGCTAGTGGGTGTATTGTTGTTGATGTTGTTGTTGTAGGGCTAGTGGGTGTATTGTTGTTGATGTTGTTTTGTAGGGCTAATGTTTGTATTGTTGTTGATGTTGTTGTTGTAAGGCTAGTGGGTGTATTGTTGTTGATGTTGTTGTTGTAGAGCTAGTGGGTGTATTGTTGTTGATGTTGTTGTTGTAGGGCTAGTGGGTGTATTGTTGTTGATGTTGTTGTTGTAGGGCTAGTGTTTGTATTGTTGTTGATGTTGTTGTTGTAGGGCTAGTGGGAGTATTGTTGTTGATGTTGTTGTTGTAGAGCTAGTGGGTGAAGTGTTGTTGTTGTTGTCGTTGTAGGGCTAGTGGGTGTATTGTTGTTGTTGTTGTTGTCGTTGTAGGGCTAGTGGGTGTATTGTTGTTGTTGTTGTTGTTGTTGTAGGGCTAGTGGGTGTATTGTTGTTGTTGTTGTTGTTGTAGGGCTAGTGGGTGTATTGTTGTTGATGTTGTTGTTGTTGTAGGGCTAGTGGGTGTATTGTTGTTGTTGTTGTTGTTGTTGTAGGGCTAGTGGGTGTATTGTTGTTGTTGTTGTTGTTGTAGGGCTAGTGGGTGTATTGTTGATGTTGTTGTTGTTGTTGTAGGGCTAGTGGGTGTATTGTTGTTGCTGTTGTTGTGTAGGGCTAGTGGGTGTATTGTTGATGTTGTTGTTGTTTTTGTAGGGCTAGTGGGTGTATTGTTGTTGTTGTTGTTGTTGTAGGGCTAGTGGGTGTATTGTTGATGTTGTTGTTGTAGAGCTAGTGGGTGTATTGTTGTTGATGTTGTTGTTGTTGTAGGGCTAGTGGGTGTATTGTTGCTGTTGTTGTTGTTGTAGGGCTAGTGGGTGTATTGTTGTTGATGTTGTTGTTG
Organism: Eledone cirrhosa; assembly: GCA_964016885.1. Classification (NCBI taxonomy): domain Eukaryota; kingdom Metazoa; phylum Mollusca; class Cephalopoda; order Octopoda; family Eledonidae; genus Eledone; species Eledone cirrhosa. The sequence continues at coordinate 23,265,006 of OZ024749.1, read as the reverse complement.
TAGAGCTAGTGGGTGTATTGTTGTTGTTGTTGTTGTTGTTGTAGGGCTAGTGGGTGTATTGTTGTTGATGTTGTTGTTGTAGGGCTAGTGGGTGTATTGTTGTTGATGTTGTTGTTGTAGAGCTAGTGGGTGTATTGTTGTTGTTGTTGTTGTTGTTGTAGGGCTAGTGGGTGTATTGTTGTTGATGTTGTTGTTGTTGTTGT
>OZ024749.1:23237303-23259803 GCA_964016885.1 Eledone cirrhosa | reverse complement strand
TGTTGTTGTTGTAAGGCTAGTGGGTGTATTGTTGTTGATGTTGTTGTTGTAAGGCTAGTGGGTGTATTGTTGTTGATGTTGTTGTTGTAAGGCTAGTGTTTGTATTGTTGTTGATGTTGTTGTTGTAAGGCTAGTGGGTGTATTGTTGTTGATGTTGTTGTTGTAGAGCTAGTGGGTGTATTGTTGTTGATGTTGTTGTTGTAGGGCTAGTGGGTGTATTGTTGTTGATGTTGTTTTGTAGGGCTAATGTTTGTATTGTTGTTGATGTTGTTGTTGTAAGGCTAGTGGGTGTATTGTTGTTGATGTTGTTGTTGTAGAGCTAGTGGGTGTATTGTTGTTGATGTTGTTGTTGTAGGGCTAGTGGGTGTATTGTTGTTGATGTTGTTGTTGTAGGGCTAGTGTTTGTATTGTTGTTGATGTTGTTGTTGTAGGGCTAGTGGGAGTATTGTTGTTGATGTTGTTGTTGTAGAGCTAGTGGGTGTATTGTTGTTGATGTTGTTGTTGTAGGGCTAGTGGGTGTATTGTCGTTGTTGTTGTTGTCGTTGTAGGGCTAGTGGGTGTATTGTTGTTGTTGTTGTTGTTGTTGTAGGGCTAGTGGGTGTATTATTGTTGTTGTTGTTGTTGTAGGGCTAGTGGGTGTATTGTTGATGTTGTTGTTGTTGTTGTAGGGCTAGTGGGTGTATTGTTGTTGCTGTTGTTGTGTAGGGCTAGTGGGTGTATTGTTGATGTTGTTGTTGTTTTTGTAGGGCTAGTGGGTGTATTGTTGTTGTTGTTGTTGTTGTAGGGCTAGTGGGTGTATTGTTGATGTTGTTGTTGTAGAGCTAGTGGGTGTATTGTTGTTGATGTTGTTGTTGTTGTAGGGCTAGTGGGTGTATTGTTGCTGTTGTTGTTGTTGTAGGGCTAGTGGGTGTATTGTTGTTGATGTTGTTGTTGTAGAGCTAGTGGGTGTATTGTTGTTGTTGTTGTTGTTGTTGTAGGGCTAGTGGGTGTATTGTTGTTGATGTTGTTGTTGTAGGGCTAGTGGGTGTATTGTTGTTGATGTTGTTGTTGTAGAGCTAGTGGGTGTATTGTTGTTGTTGTTGTTGTTGTTGTAGGGCTAGTGGGTGTATTGTTGTTGATGTTGTTGTTGTTGTTGTTGTTGTTGTTGTTGTAGGGCTAGTGGGTGTATTGTTGTTGTTGTTGTTGTTGTTGTTGTTGTTGTTGTAGGGCTAGTGGGTGTATTGTTGTTGTTGTTGTTGTTGTTGTTGTTGTTGTAGGGCTAGTGGGTGTATTGTTGTTGTTGTTGTTGTTGTTGTTGTAGGGCTAGTGGGTGTATTGTTGTTGATGTTGTTGTTGTAGGGCTAGTGGGTGTATTGTTGTTGATGTTGTTGTTGTAAGGCTAGTGGGTGTATTGTTGTTGATGTTGTTGTTGTAGGGCTAGTGGGTGTATTGTTGTTGTTGTTGTTGTTGTTGTAGGGCTAGTGGGTGTATTGTTGTTGATGTTGTTGTTGTAGGGCTAGTGGGTGTATTGTTGTTGTTGTTGTAGAGCTAGTGGGTGCATTGTTGTTGTTGTTTTTGTTGTTGTTGTTGTAGGGCTAGTGGGTGTATTGTTGTTGATGTTGTTGTTGTAGGGCTAGTGTGTGTATTGTTGTTGTAAGGCTAGTGGGTGTATTGTTGTTGATGTTGTTGTTGTAGGGCTAGAGGGTGTATTGTTGTTGTTGTTGTTGTTGTAGGGCTAGTGGGTGTATTGTTGTTGTTGTTGTTGTAGAGTTAGTGGGTATATTGTTGTTGTTGTTGTTGTTGTTGTAGGGCTAGTGGGTGTATTGTTGTTGATGTTGTTGTTGTAGGGCTAGTGGGTGTATTGTTGTTGATGTTGTTGTTGTAGGGCTAGTGGGTGTATTGTTGTTGATGTTGTTGTTGTAGGGCTAGTGGGTGTATTGTTGTTGATGTTGTTGTTGTAGGGCTAGTGGGTGTATTGTTGTTGTTGTTGTAGGGCTAGTGGGTGTATTGTTGTTGTTGTTTTTGGAAGGCTAGTGGGTGTATTGTTGTTGATGGTGTTGTTGTAGGGCTAGTGGGTGTATTGTTGTTGTTGTTGTTGTTCTAAGGCTAGTCGGTGTATTGTTGTTGTTGTTGTTGTAAGGCTAGTGGGTGTATTGTTGTTGATGTTGTTGTTGTAAGGCTAGTGGGTGTATTGTTGTTGATGTTGTTGTTGTAGGACTAGTGGGTGTATTGCTGTTGATGTTGTTGTTGTAGGGCTGGTGGGTGTATTGTTGTTGATGTTGTTGTTGTTGTAGGGCTAGTGGGTGTATTGTTGATGTTGTTGTTGTTGTAGGGGTAGTGGGTGTATTGTTGTTGATGTTGTTGTTGTTGTAGGGCTAGTGGGTATATTGTTGTTGATGTTGTTGTTGTAGGGCTAGTGGGTGTATTGTTGTTGATGTTGTTGTTGTTGTAGAGCTAGTGGGTGTATTGTTGTTGTTGTTGTAGTTGTTGTTGGGCTAGTGGGTGTATTGTTGTTGTTGTTGTTGTAGGGCTAGTGGGTGTATTGTTGTTGATGTTGTTGTTGTTGTAGAGCTAGTGGGTGTATTGTTGTTGTTGTTGTAGTTGTTGTTGGGCTAGTGGGTGTATTGTTGTTGTTGTTGTAGGGCTAGTGGGTGTATTGTTGTTGATGTTGTTGTTGTTGTAGAGCTAGTGGGTGTATTGTTGTTGTTGTTGTAGTTGTTGTTGGGCTAGTGGGTGTATTGTTGTTGTTGTTGTTGAAGGGCTAGTGGGTGTATTGTTGTTGATGTTGTTGTTGTAGGGCTAGTGGGTGTATTGTTGTTATTGTTGTTGTAAGGCTAGTGTGTGTATTGTTGTTGATGTTGTTGTTGTAGGGCTAGTGGGTGTATTGTTGTTGTTGTTGTTGTAGAGCTAGTGGGTGTATTGTTGTTGTTGTTGTTGTAGGGCTAGTGGGTGTATTGTTGTTGATGTTGTTGTTGTAGGGCTAGTGGGTGTACTGTTGTTGATGTTGTTGTTGTAGGGCTAGTGGGTGTATTGTTGTTGTTGTTGTTGTAGAGTTAGTGGGTGTATTGTTGTTGTTGTTGTTGTTGTAGGGCTAGTGGGTGTATTGATGTTGTTGTTGTAGGGCTAGTGGGTGTATTGATGTTGTTGTTGTTGTTGTAGGGCTAGTGGGTGTATTGTTGTTGTTGTTGTTGTAGTGCTATTGGATGTATTGTTGTTGTTGTTGTTGTTGTAGGGCTAGTGGGTGTATTGTTGTTGTTGTTGTTGTAGAGTTAGTGGGTGTATTGTTGTTGTTGTTGTTGTAGGGCTAGTGGGTGTATTGTTGTTGTTGTTGTTGTTGTAGGGCTAGTGGGTGTATTGTTGTTGTTGTTGTTGTTGTAGGGCTAGTGGGTGTATTGTTGTTGTTGTTGTTGTAGGGCTAGTGGGTGTATTGTTGTTGTTGTTGTTGTTCTAAGGCTAGTCGGTGTATTGCTGTTGTTGTTGTTGTAAGGCTAGTGGGTGTATTGTTGTAGGGCTAGTGGGTGTATTGTTGATGTTGTTGTTGTAGAGCTAGTGGGTGTATTGTTGTTGTTGTTGTTGTAGAGCTAGTGGGTGTATTGTTGTTGTTGTTGTTGTTGTAGAGCTAGTGGGTGTATTGCTGTTGATGTTGTTGTTGTAAGGCTAGTGGGTGTATTGTTGTTGATGTTGTTGTTGTAGGGCTAGTGGGTGTATTGTTGTTGATGTTGTTGTTGTAGGACTAGTGGGTGTATTGCTGTTGATGTTGTTGTTGTAGGGCTGGTGGGTGTATTGTTGTTGATGTTGTTGTTGTAGGGCTAGTGGGTGTATTGTTGTTGTTGTTGTAGTTGTTGTTGGGCTAGTGGGTGTATTGTTGTTGATGTTGTTGTTGTTGTAGGGCTAGTGGGTGTATTGTTGTTGTTGTTGTAGTTGTTGTAGGGCTGGTGGGTGTATTGTTGTTGATGTTGTTGTTGTAGGGCTAGTGGGTGTATTGTTGTTGATGTTGTTGTTGTTGTAGGGCTAGTGGGTGTATTGTTGTTGATGTTGTTGTTGTTGTAGGGCTAGTGGGTGTATTGTTGATGTTGTTGTTGTTGTAGGGGTAGTGAGTGTATTGTTGTTGATGTTGTTGTTGTTGTAGGGCTAGTGGGTATATTGTTGTTGATGTTGTTGTTGTAGAGCTAGTGGGTGTATTGTTGTTGATGTTGTTGTTGTAGGGCTAGTGGGTGTATTGTTGTTGTTGTTGTAGTTGTTGTTGGGCTAGTGGGTGTATTGTTGTTGTTGTTGTTGTTGAAGGGCTAGTGGGTGTATTGTTGTTGATGTTGTTGTTGTAGGGCTAGTGGGTGTATTGTTGTTATTGTTGTTGTAAGGCTAGTGTGTGTATTGTTGTTGATGTTGTTGTTGTAGGGCTAGTGGGTGTATTGTTGTTGTTGTTGTTGTAGAGCTAGTGGGTGTATTGTTGTTGTTGTTGTTGTTGTAGGGCTAGTGGGTGTATTGTTGTTGTTGTTGTAGGGCTAGTGGGTGTATTGTTGTTGTTGTTGTTGTTGTAGGGCTAGTGGGTGTATTGTTGTTGATGTTGTTGTTGTAGGGCTAGTGGGTGTATTGTTGTTGATGTTGTTGTTGTAGGGCTAGTGGGTGTATTGTTGTTGATGTTGTTGTTGTTAGGCTAGTGGGTGTATTGTTGTTGTTGTTGTTGTAGGGCTAGTGGGTGTATTGTTGTTGATGTTGTTGTTGTTAGGCTAGTGGGTGTATTGTTGTTGTTGTTGTTGTAGGGCTAGTGGGTGTATTGTTGTTGTTGTTGTTGTAGAGATAGTGGGTGTATTGTTGTTGTTGTTGTTGTAGTGCTATTGGATGTATTGTTGTTGTTGTTGTTGTTGTAGGGCTAGTGGGTGTATTGTTGTTGTTGTTGTTGTAGAGTTAGTGGGTGTATTGTTGTTGTTGTTGTTGTTGTAGGTCTAGTGGGTGTATTGTTGTTGATGTTGTTGTTGTAGGGCTAGTGGGTGTATTGTTGTTGATGTTGTTGTTGTAGGGCTAGTGGGTGTATTGTTGTTGATGTTGTTGTTGTTAGGCTAGTGGGTGTATTGTTGTTGTTGTTGTTGTTGTAAGGCTAGTGGGTGTATTGTTGTTGTTGTTGTTGTTGTTGTTGTAGGGCTAGTTGGTGTATTGTTGTTGATGTTGTTGTTGTAGGGCTAGTGGGTGTATTGTTGTTGATGTTGTTGTTGTAGGGCTAGTGGGTGTATTGTTGTTGTTGTTGTAGGGATAGTGGGTGTATTGTTGTTGTTGTTGTTGTTCTAAGGCTAGTCGGTGTATTGTTGTTGTTGTTGTTGTAGAGCTAGTGGGTGTATTGTTGTAGGGCTAGTGGGTGTATTGTTGTTGTTGTTGTTGTAGAGCTAGTGGGTGTATTGTTGTTGTTGTTGTTGTTGTAGAGCTAGTGGGTGTATTGTTGTTGATGTTGTTGTTGTAGGGCTAGTGGGTGTATTGTTGTTGTTGTTGTTGTAGAGATAGTGGGTGTATTGTTGTTGTTGTTGTTGTAGTGCTAGTGGGTGTATTGTTGTTGTTGTTGTTGTTGTAGGGCTAGTGGGTGTATTGTTGATGTTGTTGTTGTTGTAGAGCTAGTGGGTGTATTGTTGTTGATGTTGTTGTTGTAGGGCTAGTGGGTGTATTGTTGTTGTTGTTGTTGTTGTAGAGCTAGTGGGTGTATTGTTGTTGATGTTGTTGTTGTAGAGCTAGTGGGTGTATTGTTGTTGTTGTTGTTGTAGAGCTAGTGGGTGTATTGTTGTTGTTGTTGTTGTTGTAGAGCTAGTGGGTGTATTGTTGTTGATGTTGTTGTTGTAGGGCTAGTGGGTGTATTGTTGTTGTTGTTGTTGTTGTAGAGCTAGTGGGTGTATTGTTGTTGATGTTGTTGTTGTAGGGCTAGTGGATGTATTGTTGTTGATGTTGTTGTTGTAGGGCTAGTGGGTGTATTGTTGTTGTAAGGCTAGTGGGTGTATTGTTGTTGATGTTGTTGTTGTAAGGCTAGTGGGTGTATTGTTGTTGTTGTTGTTGTTGTAGAGCTAGTGGGTGTATTGTTGTTGATGTTGTTGTTGTAGGGCTAGTGGATGTATTGTTGTTGATGTTGTTGTTGTAGGGCTAGTGGGTGTATTGTTGTTGTAAGGCTAGTGGGTGTATTGTTGTTGATGTTGTTGTTGTAAGGCTAGTGGGTGTATTGTTGTTGTTGTTGTTGTTGTAGAGCTAGTGGGTGTATTGTTGTTGATGTTGTTGTTGTAGGGCTAGTGGGTGTATTGTTGTTGTTGTTGTTGTTGTAGAGCTAGTGGGTGTATTGTTGTTGATGTTGTTGTTGTAGGGCTAGTGGGTGTATTGTTGTTGTTGTTGTTGTTGTAGAGCTAGTGGGTGTATTGTTGTTGATGTTGTTGTTGTAGGGCTAGTGGGTGTATTGTTGTTGATGTTGTTGTTGTAGGGCTAGTGGGTGTATTGTTGTTGTAAGGCTAGTGGGTGTATTGTTGTTGATGTTGTTGTTGTAAGGCTAGTGGGTGTATTGTTGTTGTTGTTGTTGTTGTAGAGCTAGTGGGTGTATTGTTGTTGATGTTGTTGTTGTAGAGCTAGTGGGTGTATTGTTGTTGTTGTTGTTGTAGAGCTAGTGGGTGTATTGTTGTTGTTGTTGTTGTTGTAGAGCTAGTGGGTGTATTGTTGTTGATGTTGTTGTTGTAGGGCTAGTGGGTGTATTGTTGATGTTGTTGTTGTAGAGCTAGTGGGTGTATTGTTGTTGTTGTTGTTGTAGAGCTAGTGGGTGTATTGTTGTTGTTGTTGTTGTTGTTGTAGAGCTAGTGGGTGTATTGTTGTTGTTGTAGGGCTAGTGGGTGTATTGTTGATGTTGTTGTTGTAGAGCTAGTGGGTGTATTGTTGTTGTTGTTGTTGTTGTAGGGCTAGTGGGTGTATTGTTGTTGTTGTTGTTGTAAGGTTAGTGGGTGTATTGTTGTTGTTGTTGTTGTTGTTGTTGTAAGGCTAGTGGGTGGATTGTTGTTGTTGTTGTTGTTGTAGAGCTAGTGGGTGTATTGTTGTTGATGTTGTTGTTGTAAGGCTAGTGGGTGTATTGTTGTTGTTGTTGTTGTTGTAAGGCTAGTGGTTGTATTGTTGTTGATGTTGTTGTTGTAAGGCTAGTGGGTGTATTGTTGTTGTTGTTGTTGTAGGGCTAGTGGGTGTATCGTTGTTGTTGTTGTTGTTGTTGTAGGGCTAGTGGGTGTATCGTTGTTGATGTTGTTGTTGTAGGGCTAGTGGGTGTATTGTTGTTGTTGTTGTTGTTGTAAGGCTAGTGGGTGTATTGTTGTTGTTGTTGTAAGGCTGGTGGGTGTATTGTTGTTGTTGTTGTTGTTGTTGTTGTAGGGCTAGTGGGTGTATCGTTGTTGATGTTGTTGTTGTAGGGCTAGTGGGTGTATTGTTGTTGATGTTGTTGTTGTAGGGCTAGTGGGTGTATTGTTGTTGTTGTTGTAAGGCTGGTGGGTGTATTGTTGTTGTTGTTGATGTTGTTGTTGTAGGGCTAGTGGGTGTATCGTTGTTGATGTTGTTGTTGTAGGGCTAGTGGGTGTATTGTTGTTGATGTTGTTGTAGGGCTAGTGGGTGTATTGTTGTTGACGTTGTTGTTGTAGGGCTAGTGGGTGTATTGTTGTTGATGTTGTTGTTGTAGGGCTAGTGGGTGTATTGTTGTTGACGTTGTTGTTGTAGGGCTAGTGGGTGTATTGTTGTTGACGTTGTTGTTGTAGGGCTAGTGGGTGTATTGTTGTTGATGTTGTTGTTGTAGGGCTAGTGGGTGTATTGTTGTTGATGTTGTTGTTGTAGGGCTAGTGGGTGTATTGTTGTTGACGTTGTTGTTGTAGGGCTAGTGGGTGTATTGTTGTTGATGTTGTTGTAGGGCTAGTGGGTGTATTGTTGTTGATGTTGTTGTAGGGCTAGTGGGTGTATTGTTGTTGATGTTGTTGTTGTAGGGCTAGTGGGTGTATTGTTGTTGATGTTGTTGTTGTAGGGCTAGTGGGTGTATTGTTGTTGTTGTTGTTGTTGTAGGGCTAGTGGGTGTATTGTTGTTGATGTTGTTGTTGTAGGGCTAGTGGGTGTATTGTTGTTGATGTTGTTGTTGTAGGGCTAGAGGGTGTATTGTTGTTGATGTTGTTGTTGTAGGGTTAGTGGGTGTATTGTTGTTGATGTTGTTGTTGTAGGGCTAGTGGGTGTATTGTTGTTGTTGTTGTTGTTGTAGGGCTAGTGGGTGTATTGTTGTTGACGTTGTTGTTGTAGGGCTAGTGGGTGTATTGTTGTTGATGTTGTTGTTGTAGGGCTAGTGGGTGTATTGTTGTTGATGTTGTTGTTGTAGGGCTAGAGGGTGTATTGTTGTTGTTGTTGTTGTTGTAGGGCTAGTGGGTGTATTGTTGTTGATGTTGTTGTTGTAGGGCTAGTGGGTGTATTGTTGTTGGTGTTGTTGTTGTTGTTGTAGAGCTAGTGGGTGTATTGTTGTTGATGTTGTTGTTGTAGGGCTAGTGGGTGTATTGTTGTTGATGTTGTTGTTGTTGTTGTAGAGCTAGTGGGTGTATTGTTGTTGATGTTGTTGTTGTAGGGCTAGTGGGTGTATTGTTGTTGATGTTGTTGTTGTTGTTGTAGAGCTAGTGGGCGTATTGTTGTTGATGTTGTTGTTGTAGGGCTAGTGGGTGTATTGTTGTTGATGTTGTTGTTGTAGGGCTAGTGGGTGTATTGTTGTTGTTGTTGTAGTTGTAGGGCTAGTGGGCGTATTGTTGTTGATGTTGTTGTTGTAGGGCTAGTGGGTGTATTGTTGTTGATGTTGGTGTTGTTGTTGTAGAGCTAGTGGGTGTATTGTTGTTGATGTTGTTGTTGTAGGGCTAGTGGGTGTATTGTTGTTGATGTTGTTGTTGTTGTTGTAGAGCTAGTGGGTGTATTGTTGTTGTTGTTGTTGTTGTAGGGCTAGTGGGTGTATTGTTGTTGACGTTGTTGTTGTAGGGCTAGTGGGTGTATTGTTGTTGATGTTGTTGTTGTAGGGCTAGTGGGTGTATTGTTGTTGATGTTGTTGTTGTAGGGCTAGTGGGTGTATTGTTGTTGATGTTGTTGTTGTAGGGCTAGTGGGTGTATTGTTGTTGATGTTGTTGTTGTAGGGCTAGTGGGTGTATTGTTGTTGTTGTTGTAGTTGTAGGGCTAGTGGGCGTATTGTTGTTGATGTTGTTGTTGTAGGGCTAGTGGGTGTATTGTTGTTGATGTTGGTGTTGTTGTTGTAGAGCTAGTGGGTGTATTGTTGTTGATGTTGTTGTTGTAGGGCTAGTGGGTGTATTGTTGTTGATGTTGTTGTTGTTGTTGTAGAGCTAGTGGGTGTATTGTTGTTGATGTTGTTGTAGGGCTAGTGGGTGTATTGTTGTTGATGTTGTTGTTGTAGGGCTAGTGGGTGTATTGTTGTTGATGTTGTTGTTGTAGGGCTAGTGGGTGTATTGTTGTTGTTGTTGTTGTTGTAGGGCAAGTGGGTGTATTGTTGTTGATGTTGTTGTTGTAGGGCTAGTGGGTGTATTGTTGTTGATGTTGTTGTTGTAGGGCTAGTGGGTGTATTGTTGTTGATGTTGTTGTTGTAGGGCTAGTGGGTGTATTGTTGTCGTTGTTGTTGTTGGTGTAGGGCTAGGGGGTGTATTGTTGTTGATGTTGTTGTTGTAGGGCTAGAGGGTGTATTGTTGTCGTTGTTGTTGTTGGTGTAGGGCTAGGGGGTGTGTTGTTGTTGATGTTGTTGTTGTAGGGCTAGTGGGTGTATTGTTGTTGATGTTGTTGTTGTAGGGCTAGTGTTTTTATTGTTGTTGATGTTGTTGTTGTAAGGCTAGTGGGTGTATTGTTGTTGATGTTGTTGTTGGTGTAGGGCTAGGGGGTGTATCGTTGTTGATGTTTTTGTTGTAGGGCTAGTGGGTGTATTGTTGTCGTTGTTGTTGTTGGTGTAGGGCTAGGGGGTGTATTGTTGTCGTTGTTGTTGTTGGTGTAGGACTAGGGGGTGTATCGTTGTTGATGTTTTTGTTGTAGGGCTAGTGGGTGTATTGTTGTCGTTGTTGTTGTTGGTGTAGGGCTAGGGGGTGTATCGTTGTTGATGTTTTTGTTGTAGGGCTAGTGGGTGTATTGTTGTCGTTGTTATTGTTGGTGTAGGGCTAGTGGGTGTATTGTTGTTGTTGTTGTTGTTGCTGTAGGGCTAGTGGATGTATTAGTGTTGTTGTTGTTGTAGAGCTAGTGGGTGTATTCTTGTCGTTGTTGTTGTTGTAGGGCTAGTGGGTGTATTGTTGTTGATGTTGTTGTTGTAGGGCTAGTGGGTGTATTGTTGTTGATGTTGTTGTTGTTGTTGTAGAGCTAGTGGGTGTATTGTTGTTGATGTTGTTGTTGTAGGGCTAGTGGGTGTATTGTTGTTGATGTTGTTGTTGTTGTTGTAGAGCTAGTGGGTGTATTGTTGTTGATGTTGTTGTTGTAGGGCTAGTGGGTGTATTGTTGTTGATGTTGTTGTTGTAGGGCTAGTGGGTGTATTGTTGTTGATGTTGTTGTTGTAGGGCTAGTGGGTGTATTGTTGTTGTTGTTGTAGTTGTAGGGCTAGTGGGCGTATTGTTGTTGATGTTGTTGTTGTAGGGCTAGTGGGTGTATTGTTGTTGATGTTGGTGTTGTTGTTGTAGAGCTAGTGGGTGTATTGTTGTTGATGTTGTTGTTGTAGGGCTAGTGGGTGTATTGTTGTTGATGTTGTTGTTGTTGTTGTAGAGCTAGTGGGTGTATTGTTGTTGATGTTGTTGTTGTAGGGCTAGTGGGTGTATTGTTGTTGATGTTGTTGTTGTAGAGCTAGTGGGTGTATTGTTGTTGATGTTGTTGTTGTAGGGCTAGTGGGTGTATTGTTGTTGATGTTGTTGTTGTAGGGCTAGTGGGTGTATTGTTGTGGTTATTGTTGTTGTAGGGCTAGTGGGTGTATTGTTGTTGATGTTGTTGTTGTAGGGCTAGTGGGTGTATTGTTGTTGTTGTTGTTGTTGTAGGGTTATTGGGTGTATTGTTGTTGATGTTGTTGTTGTAGGGCTAGTGGGTGTATTGTTGTTGTTGTTGTTGTAGGGCTAGTGGGTGTATTGTTGTTGATGTTGTTGTTGTAGGGCTAGTGGGTGAAGTGTTGTTGATGTTGTTGTTGTAGGGCTAGTGGGTGTATTGTTGTTGATGTTGTTGTTGTAGGGCTAGTGGGTGTATTGTTGTTGTTGTTGTTGTTGTAGGGCTAGTGGGTGTATTGTTGTTGATGTTGTTGGTGTAGGGCTAGTGGGTGTATTGTTGTTGTTGTTGTTGTAGGGCTAGTGGGTGTATTGTTGTTGATGCTGTTGTTGTTGTAGGGCTAGTGGGTGTATTGTTGTTGATGCTGTTGTTGTAGGGCTAGTGGGTGTATTGTTGTTGATGTTGTTGTTGTAGGGCTAGTGGGTGTATTGTTGTTGTTGTTGTTGTTGTAGGGCTAGTGGGTGTATTGTTGTTGATGTTGTTGTTGTAGGGCTAGTGGGTGTATTGTTGTTGATGTTGTTGTTGTAGGGCTAGTGGGTGTATTGTTGTTGATGTTGTTGTTGTAGGGCTAGTGGGTGTATTGTTGTTGATGTTGTTGTTGTAGGGCTAGTGGGTGTATTGTTGTTGATGTTGTTGTTGTAGGGCTAGTGGGTGTATTGTTGTTGATGTTGTTGTTGTAGGGCTAGTGGGTGTATTGTTGTTGGTGTTGTTGTTGTAGGGCTAGTGGGTGTATTGTTGTTGATGTTGTTGTTGTAGGGCTAGTGGGTGTATTGTTGTTGTTGTTGTTGTTGTTGTAGGGCAAGTGGGTGTATTGTTGTTGATGTTGTTGTTGTAGGGCTAGTGGGTGTATTGTTGTTGATGTTGTTGTTGTAGGGCTAGTGGGTGTATTGTTGTTGATGTTGTTGTTGTAGGGCTAGTGGGTGTATTGTTGTCGTTGTTGTTGTTGGTGTAGGGCTAGGGGGTGTGTTGTTGTTGATGTTGTTGTTGTAGGGCTAGTGGGTGTATTGTTGTCGTTGTTGTTGGTGGTGTATGGCTAGGGGGTGTATTGTTGTTGATGTTGTTGTTGTAAGGCTAGTGGGTGTATTGTTGTCGTTGTTATTGTTGGTGTAGGGCTAGTGGGTGTATTGTTGTTGTTGTTGTTGTTGGTGTAGGGCTAGTGGGTGTATTGTTGTTGTTGTTGTTGTTGGTGTAGGGCTAGTGGGTGTATTGTTGTTGTTGTTGTTGTTGTAGGGCTAGTGGGTGTATTGTTGTCGTTGTTATTGTTGGTGTAGGGCTAGTGGGTGTATTGTTGTTGTTGTTGTTGTTGTAGGGCTAGTGGGTGTATTGTTGTCGTTGTTATTGTTGGTGTAGGGCTAGTGGGTGTATTGTTGTTGTTGTTGTTGTTGTTGCTGTAGGGCTAGTGGGTGTATTAGTGTTGTTGTTGTTGTAGAGCTAGTGGGTGTATTCTTGTCGTTGTTGTTGTTGTAGGGCTAGTGGGTGTATTGTTGTTGATGTTGTTGTTGTAGAGCTAGGGGGTGTATTGTTGTTGATGTTGTCGATGTTGTTGGTGTAGGTCTAGTGGGTGTATTGTTGTTGATGTTGTTGTTGTAGGCTGGTAGTGGTATTGTTGTTGATGTTCTTGTTTTTGTTGTTGTTCTAGGCTGGTGCAGGTATTTTTGTTGTTGTTGTTCTAGGCTGGTAGCGGTATTGTTGTTGATGTTGTAGTTGTCGTTGTAGGTTGTTGATGGTATTGTTGTAGTTGCTGTAAGCTACTGATGGTATTGTTGTCGTAGTTGTTGTTGTAAGCTCTTGAGTGTATTGTTGTTGTTGTAGAGTGCTCATGATATTGTAGTTGTTGTTGTAGTCTGCTGGTGGTATTGCTGCTGTTGTAGGGTGCTGATGGTATTGTAGTTGTTGTTGAAAAAGCTGCTGGTGTTATTGTAGTTGTTGTAGGCTGATGATGGTATCGTTTCAATTTTTGTTGTTGTTGTTGTAAGCTGGTGGTGGAGGTGTTGCTGGTATTGTTTTTGATGTTGTTTGAAGCAATTAGTTTTAATTATCCTCTACTGTAATGAGATGAGATGGAAAAAGCACAAACATACACACTCACACACATATCCAGACACAAACATACACACATACACACACGTAAACACACACACAAACGTAACCACACACAAATATACCCACAAACACAAACACACATATCTATATGCACACACACATACCAACAGACACAAACACACACAGACGTGCACACACACACATAGTAACATATCAACACAATCAGAGGGACATGCACGCACGCAAACATACCCACAGACATATATATAATTAAACATGCACACACACATAGTAACAGACACAAACACACAGAGACATGCACACACACACACACACACATAGTAACATATCAACACACACAGAGGCCCATGCACCCACGCAAACATACCCACACACATATATATAATTAAACATGCACACACAGACCCACACACAATACTATTTCTTTTCTCGTTAAACAACAACACAAGATATGAAAGATTTAACACAGCCATAATGAATGTTGTGAATAAGGATGGTGGCGAGGAAGCAGGGAGAGGAAGAAGAAGAAGAAGAAGAAGAAGAAGAAGAAGAAGAAGAAGAAGAAGAAGAAGAAGAAGAAGAAGAAGAAGAAGAAGAAGAAGAAGATGATGATGATGGTGTTGATGAAACAAAACTAGAAGAAAAGAAGAATGCGTTGATGGTATGGTTATGATTGTGATTACTACTACTACTACTACTACTACTACTACTACTACTACTACTACTACTACTACTAGTAACACCATTACTACTACTACTACTAGCACCACTACTACTACTACTACTGCTACTACTACTGCAGCTGCAGACGCTACTACTACTACTAATACTGCTATTACTACTGATGCTGCTACTACTACTTTTCCTTCGACTTATACTAGTACTACTACTACTTCTACTGCTTCTACTACTACTAATACCACCACCTCCAATACAACTACTACTACTGGGAGTGTGACTGTAATCCAAAATATTACTAGCAATAATTGTATTAACTGAAAGTAGAAAATTCTTGCTTTGTCACACCGGGAATTATAAATTCAAAACTGCCAACCAGTTACATAACGAAACTCCAATATTTACAAATATATATACAACATACAGAACACAGAACTACTAAGCAACATTTTGTGAGTACTCTCAATAGTATAGAAACAACACCACCAGAAATAACACTGCACATACCCAAGGCCCATAAAGCTGTACTCAGTCATGAAGTGACGACACGTAAAAAAATAAAGACAAATTATAATGGATTCTGCATAAGGCACAAGGCCCAAAATGTTGTGAGGGAGAGAAAGTCGATTAAATTGACGCCATTGCTTACTAGATTAAAGGCAAAGCTCACCTCGGCAGGATTTCGACTCAGAAAATAATAACTATTGCTGATTTAGGCTTAAGGCTAACAATTTTAGAGGAAGGAAAAGTCGATTAAATCAACACCTGTGCGTTACTGGTACTTTATTTTAATCCTTACCCTGTAAGGAATAAAGGCAAAGCAAGCCTCGGTGGAGTTTAAACTCAGAACGTAATGCGAGGTAACTATATGCCGCAAAGCATGTTGTCCGATGCTCTACCGATATTGTTAATCCACCGCCTTCTGTTACAATAATAACATCACTTTCTGGTGTAGGCGCAAGGCCAGCAATTTTGGGGAGGGGAAAGCTCGCGAAAGTCGATTAAATTGACCCCAATGCATTATTGGTACTTTATTTTATCCACCCCGTAAGAATGAAAAGCAAAGCTAACCTCGGCAAGATTTGAACTCAGAATGTAATACTGATAACACGTCGGACTATATGCTTTGCGGTATTAAGTTACGACTTTCTACGTTCTGAGTTCAAATCCTGCCGAGGTTAGCTTTTCCTTTCATCCTTACAGATGTTGATAAAATAAAGTACCAGTAACGAACTGGGGTCGATTTAATCGATTACAGTCCCCCAAAATCAGAAATCATTAAAGACAATACTGATAATAGTCTGTCTATATGCTTTTCAGCATAGAGTTACAGCCCTTTACGGTCGGAGTTCAAATCCTGCCGAGGTTAGCTTTACCTTTCATCCTTACGGGGAGGGATGATATAAATAAAGTACCAGTAATACACTGGGGTAATTGCTGGCCTTGTCGCAAAGGTAGAAACAATTATTAGGGCGGTGGATTGCCAATATCGGTAGATCGTCAGACACCATGCCTTGCAGCATAGAGTTATGGCTCTTTAGGTTCTAACTTAACATCCCGCCGATGTTAGCTTTGCCTTTCATCCTTTCAGAGATTGATAAAATAAAGTATGAGTTACTCACTGGAGTTGATTTAATCGACTCTTCTCGCCCCTAAAATTGCTGACCTTGTGCCTTAATCAGAAACTATTTGTATTATTATTGTAAGGGCGGTAGATTGGCAGTATCGGTAGAGAGTCGGACTCCATGCTTTCCAGCGTAGTTACGTCCCTTTACGGTCTGAGTTGAAATCCCGCCGAGGTTGACTTTGCCTTTCATCCTTACGGGGTCGATAAAATAAAGTACCAGTAATGCACTGGGTAATTGCTGGCCTTGTGCCAACAGTAGAAACAATTATTATAACTGTTTTTACTTTAGGCACAAGGCCAGCAATCAACCAGTGCATTACAGGTACTTTATTTTATCGACCACGTAAGGATGAAAGGCAAAGTCACCTCGGCGGGATTTGAACTCAGACCGTAAAGAGACGTAACTATGCTGGAAAGCATGGAGTCCGACCCTCTACCGATACTGCCAATTCACCGCCCTGTAATAACATTGGTGAATGTTGCGAGAATGGGGCTGGTGTGAGTGGGCCTACTCTGATTATGCGCCTGTAGGCTGGTGAATTTGAGGAGGAGGGGTGCCCTTCCTGGGGGCCACGCAGTGTCAGGTGGTTCAGGATTGGTGGGGTACCTGAATCAACCCTGGAGAATTGTAATTGTTGCATTTTCTTGTTTATTGTTATTGTTTTCCTATATTTTACTCGATTTTTATGTAAACCCCCACTGTCTATTGTATTGTCCCCTTGTCCCCTATATGTCGGCCCTTGTGACCCATAAATGAAACCATTGTTATTGTAAGAAAGGGCAGTGGATTGGCAGTATCGGTAGAGGGTCGGACACCATGCTTTGTAGCATAGAGTTACGTCCCTTAACAGTCTGAGTTCTAATCCCGCCGAGGTTAACTTTGCTTTTCATCCTTACAGGGGTCGATAAAATAAAGTACCAGTAATGCACTGTGTTAATTGCTGGCCTTGTGCTAAAAGTAGAAACAATTATTATTGTAAGAACAAGAAAACCAAACACAATAGCAACAACATTATATACGAGAACACTAAGAAGAACAAGAGGATTAAGAAGAAAAACAGGAATAACATCGTTGAACCATAATTTTCGAAAATAAAACGGCCAGTAATTGTATAATTAGTTTAACGATGTGTTAGGAATTAAAAGAGCCAACGTTTGATCGTTAGGAAATATTCTGGTTTCTTTTTCTTTCTCCTTTATAACGTTGCTGCACTGCTGCTACTACTACTACTACTACTACTACTACTACTACTACTACTACTACTACTACTACTACTACTGCTCTGCTGCTACTGCTGCTGCTACAACTACTACTACTACTAGTACTACTACTACTGCTGCTGCAACTACTACTACTACTACTACTACTACTACTACTACTACTACTACTATTATTACTACTACTACTACTACTACTACTACTGCTGCTGCTGCTACTACAACTACTACTACTACTAGTACTACTACTACTACTGCTGCTGCAACTACTACTACTACTACTACTACTACTACTACTACTACTACTACTACTACTACTACTACTACTACTACTATTGTTGTTTGGGTTGATGTTGTTCGTGAGAGAGGTGGTGGAGGTGATGGTGTCGACGTTTTTTTCGTAGTTGCTGATGTTAGTTGTATTCTTGTGGTTGTTGTTGTTGGTGGTGGTGGTAGTAGTAGTGGTATTGGTGGTGGGGGTGGTGGTGGTGGTAGTGGTGGTGGTAATAGTGGTAGTGTTGGTGGTAGCGGTAGTAGTTGTAGTGCTTGTGGTAGTGGTGGAGGTAGTGGTAGTGGTGGCGGTGGTGGTAGTGATAGTGGTAGTGGTGGTGGTGGTGGTAGTGGTGGTGGTAATAGTGGTAGTGTTGGTGGTAGCGGTAGTAGTTGTAGTAGTTGTAGTGGTGGTGGTAGTGGTGGTGTTAGTAGTGGTAGTGTTGTTGGTAGTGGTAGTAGTTGTAGTGGTGGTGGTAGTTGTGGTGTTAGTAGTGGTAGGGGTGGTATTAGTAGTCGTAGTGTTGGTGGTAGTGGTGGTGTTAGTAGTGTAGTGTTGTTGATAGTCGTAGTAGTTGTAGTGGTGGTGGTAGTGGTGGTGTTAGTAGTGGTAGTGGTGGTAGTGGTGATGTTAGTAGTGGTAGGGGTGGTATTAGTAGCCGTAGTGTTGGTGGTAGTGGTCGTGTTAGTAGTGTAGTGTTGTTGATAGTGGTAGTAGTTGTAGTGGTGGTGGTAGTGGTGGTGTTAGTAGTGGTAGTGGTGGTAGTGGTGGTGGTGGTAGTGCTGGTAGTATTGGTAGTGGTGGTGGTAGTGGTGGTGGCAGTGGTGGTGGCAGTGGTGGTAGTGGTGGTGGTATTTGTGCTGATAGTGTAGAGGTGATAGTGCTGGTATTGGTGGTGGTAGTGGTGGTGGTAGTGGAGGTGGTAGTGGTTATGATATTTTTGCCGTAATTGCTGTTATTGGGTTTGTTATTATTGTAGCTGTGGACATTGTTGTCGTTCTCGTTGTTGTTGTTTTCCAGGCCGTTAAGTTTGTAGTTGTTATTCTCGTTGTTGTTGTTGATGTTGATGTTGTTGTTATTGCTATTATTATGGATTGGCAGTACCGGTAGGTAGAGGATCGGACGCCATGCTTTGCAGCACAGATTTACGGCCCTTTACGGTCTGAGTTCAATTCCCGCCGAGGTTAACTTTGCCTTCCATCCTTACGGGGTCGATAAAATAAAGTATCAGTAATGCACTGGGGTAATTGCTGGCCTTGTGCCAAAAGTTGAAACAACTATTATTGTTGTTGGTGGTGTTGATGGTGTTGATGATGATGTTGTTATTGCTATTGTTGTTGTTGGTGGTGGTGGCGGTGGTGTTCATGATGTTGTTATTGTTATTGTTGTTGTTGTTGATGGTGTTGGTGGTAAGTTGATGATGATGTTATTGCTATTGTTATTGTTGTTGTTGTTGTTGGTGGTGGTGAGGGTGGTGGTGCTGGTGGTGTTGATGATGATGTTTTTATTGCTATTGTTGTTGTTGGTGGTGGTGTTGGTGGTGGTGGTGGTGTTGATGATGTTGTTGTTATGCTATTGTTAGTGTTGTTATTGTTGTGTTATTGTTGATGGTGTTGATGTGTTGACGATGTGTTTGTCGTAGCTACTATTATTATTGTTATTGTTATGATGATGATGATGATGTTTTGATTGTTGCTTTGCCTCTTGATGTTGTTGTTATTGTTCACGATGATGTTGTTTTGATTCGTATTTTTCTTCTTAGTGTTGTCAAGATTATTGTTGTTGTTGTTGTTGTTGTTGGTGGTGGTGATGGTGGTGGTGGTGGTGGTGTTGTTGTTGTTGTTGTTGTTGTTGTACTATATTGTAAAAAGATCTCAACCACATTAGTGTTGATGTGACGAAGTTATTAATACGAGATTTCGCCATTTTTATTTGTTTGATTTCTATTGTTCTTTGTTTGTTGTTTTTTTGGTTTGTTTCAATATCCTCCATTTTGATTGTTCATCAGAACGAACTTGATTTATTTCTACAGTCTGTTTTATGTTCTATTGTGGTGTCATGTGTTTATTTTGAGATAGAATACAACGTAAAATATAACGAGGTTAAATTATAAAATAAAACATAATCACATACACACAAACACACATACACATACATATATAAGCACACACACGTAAACACATATACACACAAACACATATACACATAAACATATAAGCACATACGTAAACACAAATACACACACATAAATACATATACACATAAACACATAAACATATACACATATAAACACATGCACACACTTAACCACATAAACACATAAAAAACACATACATAAACACCTACACACACATAAACACATACACACATAAACACACACACACACATAAACACACACACATAAACAACCACACACATAAACACATAAGCGCATACATACACACATACACACACACATAAACACCTACAAACACGCATAAATGCATACACATTCATAAAACATACGCACACGCAAACATATACGCATTTATAAACACCCATACGTATTCATAAACACAAACTCACTCACACATATATACACACAAATATATACACACACATAAACATAGGCACACGTATACATACATACACATAGACATGCACACACGCATAAACACATACACAAAAACACATACACATTCATGAACACATACATATATTCACATAAACCCATACACATACACATACACACCCATGTACATACAGGTTCTAAGAAAGTTAATAGTGATCAAATATAAACAACAAAACTATAGAAATTAACACACCCACCATTGTTTATCAATCAGTGTTACCTGGAAATCGAATAATGAATCGATAAATTAGAGGCGGAGAGGCTGAAAGTGATGAATGAACACACATGACGTAATAAACAAGGCAGGGCGGGGCGCGGCGGGGAGGCTGACAAATTCATAGGCGTGATGGAGGAGTGATGCTAGATCTTTGAAAACTTGCATGTATTAATTTCAAATATTCTTATAAATAATATCGTAAATGCATTGTTTCTTTCCAGGGGCGATTTTGTAAAATAACCTCACCTGGTCATTCTATTAGAGAATCTTAGTCAGCCTATATACATTTAAGCCATCCACTATACACACACATATATATATATATATATATATATATATATATATATATATATATATTTATATATATATATATATATATATATATGTATAGTGGATGGCTTAAATGTATATAGGCTGACTAAGATGCTCTAATAGAATGACCAGGTGAGGTTATTTTACAAAATCTCCCCTTTTGAATAATATATATATATATATATATATATATATATATATATATATATTATTCAAAATATTAATAAACGAAGACGTTCATATAATCAAAATATATGTTTAATTATATATATTTCGGAGCTATATTCATTGAGTAATCAATGAACCTTATTAACATTTGGTTATATATATATATACACACATATAATTGTATTAATATATATATGTATATATATATATATATATATATATATATATATATATATATATATATATATTTATATATATATATATATATATATATATATATATATATATATATATATATTTATATATATATATATATATATATATATATATATATATATATATATTTATATATATATATATATATATATATATATATATATATATATTGAGTTTATGTTGGTTGTATACCAACACCTCAGTATGCAGGCTGGAGCACCCATATATATATATATATATATATATATATATATATATATATATGGGTAATATTAATATTATCTAAATGAAACGATCGTTAGTAATTAAGGATTTGAACAAGGTGAAACATTTGTTCTCGGTATGGTGAACTAACTGTTGTGGAACTACTTGTACCAAACTTGTCCCATAGATTAAGTACTCTACTACCACGGACATAACACCCCAGTGTACTACTCTATCTAATGAAAAGAGAACAAAAACAGAGAGGCAGTACAATTGATATGGTTTTTAGTTTCGCGCTTGAGAGTGAGGGGGGGGGGTGTATATATATGTATATAAATATATATATATATATATATATAAACGGAAAAAATGAAACGAAATTTCATTTCCCACTCTCAGTACGGCTGTTACTTAAATATAAGTATGTACACGTACATACATATATGTATACAGACGTACAGTAGTATGTATATATATATATATATACATACATGCACACATATATATATGTACGTAGGGATTCACCGAACATTTATTATAATGCTCGGTGTGTTTGTAAACAAACATCCCGTATTAAGCCGTAGTGTCTAGCAACCATCGTTTGTCAGTGTTGAACAAACGAGCAACGATGGTTGCTAGACACTACGGCTTAATACGGGATGTTTCTTTACAAACACACCGAGCATTATAATAAATGTTCGGTGAATCCATATGTACCTATATATATGTGTGCATGTATGTATATATATATACATACTACTGTACGTCTGTATACATATATGTATGTACGTGTACATACTTATATATATATATACATATATATATATATATATACCTATATATATATATATATATATATATATATATGTATATATATATATATATATATATATATATATATATATATATATATATATATATATATATACACTTCAACACCATTCTAATAATATTATAGGTAACTAAAGGGCGTATACGTTTTGGGGACACCCTGTATACATATAAAAAGAGGACACATTTGTATAAAGTAAATTCCTCTCACCAAGTGTTGAGGTCTGTAGTAAGGGAATTTTACCCAAATACGAAGCAGTTAGATCAATATTTGAGCCTTTTGATTGGGAATTGAAATGCTGATTATCTTCTACAAATCACAAAGCTACACTTGTGTAACACACCATGACAACATTAAACTCAACGTTCATCAGGGAAGAATCGATTAAATTAAAGTTATAATGATGTAAAATGTTCGTGGTTTTACCGAAATTGTTGCTTCTGGCGAGTTGAAATAAATAAATATTTGTAATGTCATATAAGGCTGGAGACTGCTAACGATTAGATTTTTCTTTCCAAAATTACACGGTGGTAGAGGATTTCATTTAAATGTGATGATACTTCTATAAAAGATCGAAATTCCTTCGTGGTTTTTCAGTTTCATTATAAATAATTGTTTCTACTTTAGGCACAAGGCCACCAATTTGAATGGGAAGGGAAAGTCGATTAAATCGACCTCAGTGCATTACTGATACTTTATTTTATCGGGCCCCTAAGAATAAAAAGCAAGGCTAACCTCGACGGTATATGAAATCAGAACCTAAAGGGCCATATCCCTATGCTGCAAAGCATGACGTCTGATCCTCTACTGACACTGCCAATCCACAATAGTAATAATAATGATTTCTAGTATAGGCACAAGGCCAGTAATTTGGTGGGAGGGGAAAGTCGATAAAACGACCACAGGGCGTGACTGGTACTTTACTTTATCGACCCCGTAAGGTTGAAAGGCAGGGCTAACCTCGGTGGTATTTGAAATCAATACCTAAACGATGCTATATCTATGTTGCAAATCATGGTGTGCGGCGCTCTACCGATATTGCTAATGAAACGCCCTTTTAGATCAGTGTTAAATAATTCACTGATTA
>OZ024749.1:23224803-23227303 GCA_964016885.1 Eledone cirrhosa | reverse complement strand
AGTTTACCGAACATTTATTATAATGCTCGGTTTGTTCGTTTGTAAACAAACAAACAGCCTGAATTACGCCGTACCGTGTTTAGGCAACCACGTCACCTTTTTGTTCAACACTGACACAGGAACGATGTACTAGTTTCAAACTTATTAACTATCGTCAGCACCATATACCTTTCTCCCAGATCGTTGAACGTCCGAAAGTATATACTTTCCTTATGAAAATTAACGGCTGAGCAGCCTAATTTGCATATCGAGTGAGTTCAGTCGGCCAGGCGCACCGAAAACGATAAAAGGAATAGAATGAAACGAAATTTCATTTCTCACTCTTAGTGCGGCACTTACTTAAATGTAAGTATGTATGTATACGTACATACATATATGTATACAGACGTACAGTAGCATGTATATATATACATACAGGCACACATATATATATGCACGTATCAGTTTACCGAACATTTATTATAAAGCTCGGTTTGTTCGTTTGTAAACAAACAAACAGCCTGAATTACGCCGTACAGTGTTTAGGCAACCACGTCACTTTTTTTTTTTTTTTTTTCATAAGGAAAGTATATACTTTCGGACGTTCAACCATCTGGCAGAAAGGTATATGGTGCGGACGATAGCTAATAAGCTTGAAACTAGTACATCGTTCCTGTGTCAGTGTTGAACAAAAAGGTGACGTGGTTGCCTAAACACGGTACGGCGTAATTCAGGCTGTTTGTTTGTTTACAAACGAACAAACCGAGCATTATAATAAATGTTCGGTAAACTGATGCGTGCATATATATATATGTGTGCCTGTATGTATATATATACATGCTACTGTACGTCTGTATACATATATGTATGTACGCATACATACATACTTACATTTATATACATATATATACCCATATATATATATATATATATGTATATGTATATATATATATATATATATATATATATATATATATATATATATATATATATATATATATACTATATATATATACGTATACATATATATATATATATATATATATATATATATACATATATATATATATGGGTATATATATGTATATATATATATATATATATATATATATATATGTATATATATACATATACACACACACACATATATATATATATATATATATATATATATATATATATATATATATATATATATATATATATATATATATATATATATATATATATATACATATATATATGTATATATGTATATATGTACGTATATATATATATATATATATATATATATATATATATATATATATATATACATGTAACATTCTATAAAGGGTTGAAGCCATTCACTATTCACATTTGGCTACCTTATTTTGCATCTTAATAACTACCTACTCGCTTCTATTCTACGGTTTCGTTGAAGAGAAATTAAAAACAAGACTAAAGAAATCTTAACAAAGCAGATATCTACATTATTAGCTAAAGAAGCCCGCTGTGCATAATTACATAGCAGTAGTAAAGAGATATTGATATCAGTTCTTATAAATATTTATTTTAAATAACGCTTTATTTGGTATAGTATACACAAAGGGAAGTGACGCGTGCTTTAGTATTCATAGAAAGGAAGAGGTTAGGAAATGTAAGTTACACGATTAATGTTTGTTCGTTGAGTAGATAGAAAAATGAACGAACGATTGTTGTTTTTTTTCACGGATCCCAGTGGAATAGAATTTTTATGAATATATATATAGGTAAATGCACATACTTTCATATACAAACACACACACACACACACACACATACGCATACACACAGACATACACACACACACACTCACATACGCATACACACACACGCGCGCGCACGCACACACACACATATATATATATATATATATAGGTCCATTGCATTAAATACATAATGGTTTTTACTTTTCGCACAAAGCCACCAATTTTAAGGAAAAGGAAATGTATTAAATGGCCCTCTGTTTTATTTTATCGGCCCTGTAATAATGAAAAGCAAAGGAAACATCTGCACGATTTTGAACTTAAAACGTGTAGGTTCGTAACTCTATGTCGCAAAGCATATTGTCCGACGCTCTCTACCGGTACTGCCAATCCGCCGCCATAATAGTTCTAATTGTTTCTACTTTTGGCACAAGATCACCAATTATCCCAGTGTATTACTGGGGCATTAATTTATCGACGCCGTAAGGAAGAAAGGCAAATCTAACCTCGGCCGGATTTGAACTCAGATTCTAAAGGGCCTTAACTCTATGATGCAAAGCATGGTGTCCGACGCTCTACCGATACTGCCAATTTACCACCCATAATAGTATTAATGATTTCTGATTTAGGCAAAAGGCCAACAATTTCGAGACGGGAAAGTCGAGTCGATTAAAACGAACCCAGTGTTTAGCTGGTACTTTATTTTATCGAGCCGGTATGAATAAACGGCAAAGCTAAGCTCGGCGGTATTTAAACTCGAAACGTAAAAGAGTCATAAGTTATTACTGTTAACT
>OZ024749.1:23219803-23222303 GCA_964016885.1 Eledone cirrhosa | reverse complement strand
ATATATATATATCAGCCCACGTCTGCAGCTCAAAGGAGGTCTTGGAGCGACTACACCATCTGGCGCCCAACACCAGAAAGGACAACGGTTATGCCTTCAGTCTTGATGTGGTCGCCCTTTATACCTCCGTACCAGCATCCCCAGCCGTCGATCTGTTGACCGAACGAGTCCGAGCATCTAACTTACACTGCTTCGGACTCACACATACGGACATCCACCAACTCCTCTCCTTCGTTGTGGATAATGCACTCTTCAATTTCCTCGGCCACACGTACAAACAAATCTCTAGGCCAACTATGGGCTCTAGTCTGTCCGGCATACTTGCGATCTCGTACATGGACCACCTGGAACGCAAGGCACTCAATACCTGCCAACCCAACGCCGTCGCCTTCTACTCCAGATACGTTGATGACATCCTGATACTTACTTCTTCCCGGGAGATGGCGAATGAAATTCACCAAATCTTCAACGATACTGACCATCACGTCGATTTCACCATCGAACACCCAGGAGAAGACGGGTCACTCGCCCTCCTCGACTTCCGTATCAACATCTCGGAAGAAGGAGACATAAACACCACCTTCTACCGCAAAGCAGCGTGCAAGGACTTATTTGTGCATTACAACTCAGCCCTCCCCAACAACGCTAAGAGAGGCTATGTCCTAAATGAACTGACACGGATCACTAACAGATGCAGCGACCCGATGGGTGGTCTCACCCATACCACGCAATTCCGTAATCTACTCAGGTCTAATGGATATCCCAAGCGACTGATTAACGGAATTAGAGACCCCAGACCCAATAGACAGACACCCACTAGAAACTTAAATAAAAGCAGGTGCTTCTTTAAAATCCCCCACCTGAGTGAATATAACACGAACGCCATCCGCAGGGCCATACGGACGGAGGGACCTGACATACATTTGGCCCACACAGGACCTTCGCTGCGAAGATGCCTCTCCAACAAACCCGACGAGTCAGATGGAACGTGTTCCCTCAGCAACTGCCCGATACGGGGGGCAGATTGCCTACGGACCTATGTCGTATATAAGATTCAATGCGATAAATGTAACAAGTTTTACATAGGTAGCACCATCCGACCCCTACATGTTCGTATCAAGGAACATATCAACACCAACGCATCTTCCTTCCGTAAACACATCCTTAAATGCGGAAACCCACAGGGTAGACCCTTGGTCACAGTCCTAGCGACTAAACGCAGCATCGGATCCTTAAGGATAAAGTAAGCACTTGTTATTAAGAACCTCAGACCCCCACTTAACAACCGGGCTGAGAGAAATGAGCTGACATGGCTAACTTAACCATAGTGACCATTCACAGCCCTTACGGCCTGCTATTTTCACACACACGCACGTATATGCATACCCATACGCATACACACACACATCTATATCTATATTTATACACGCACACATGTTTTTACAACCTACCACCTTTCACACCCTTTGATTTCCAGCTTCTACAGCCCACTATCTTTCACACACACACGCACTCACACATATACACACACAGTTACACACAGTTACACACACATTTATACCTATACGCTTACACACACGCATCTATATTTATACACGCACACATGTTTTACAACCTACCACCTTTCACACCCTTTGATTTCCAGCTTCTACAGAATTATCACACACACACACACTCACACATATACACACTTACACATATACACACACAGTTACACACACATATATATTTACACACACATATTTTACGGCTTTCACACGCTAGCGCACCCTCTTGATTTAACCCATTTGGTCAGTAGCTTTTGCCACAGCCTATCACGCGCACGCGCATTCTTTCCCTCATTTAAATTTTAAATAATTTTTCTCCCCATAACGGCATTCCTGTTTTAACGACATCACAACTTTCTCCGCTTAGCCTGTTCCCCCCCTTTTGGAACTTTTCCCCCGTTGATGGGCGTGAGCCCGAAATATTGGGATTAAATCTCTACTACGGTAACCCTTCTACCTTTGTTTTGTTTTCATCTTTGTCTCTCTCAATTTTCACTTTATCCTATTTCTCCTATCTATCATTGACTTCCTACCTCGAGATTTCCCTCTGCATTTTTGTGGCTTTCTAAACTACGTATTTTATATATATATATATATATATGTATATATATATATATGTATATATATATATATATATATATATATATATGTAGATAAATCTACCAAGAGTTTACGGTAGTGTCCAATCCGTATGAAGAACTCAATGTATTCCGGATATCATGGAAAGAAGAGATGTAATGAAAAACCACTTTCGGTGAAAGATAAACGGTATACAGAGTCAAGATAAAATATTAAACAAATAATGAATAAACAATTCCTTATATTAAACAAAAAAAGTTCATTATTTAACGATCGTTTCTAGGATATATATGTGTTAGAATTGGTATGCATATTCAACAGATCTATGTACAAAATTATACAAAATTATACAAATTATCAAGATTAAATATACA
>OZ024749.1:23212303-23214803 GCA_964016885.1 Eledone cirrhosa | reverse complement strand
GGTAAGATTAAGTGATGATGATGGTGACGCCATGTAGCAAATGATGGTGACGGTGGTGATGTTGGTGATGACAGCTAAGATTAAGTGATGATGATGATGGTGACCACATGTAGCAACTGATGGTGATGGTGTTGATGTTGGTGATGACAGGTAAGATTATGTGATGATGATGGTGACTACATGTAGCAACTGATGGTGATGGTGTTGATGTTGGTGATGACAGGTAAGATTAAGTGATGATGATGCTGACCACATGTAGCAACTGATGGTGATGGTGTTGATGTTGATGATGACAGGTAAGATTAAGTGATGATGATGGTGACCACATGTAGCAACTGATGTCGATGGTGTTGATGTTGGTGATGACAGGTAAGGTTAAGTGATGATGATGGTGACCACATGTAGCAACTGATGGTGATGGTGTTGATGTTGGTGATGAGAGGTAAGGTTAAGTGATGATGATGGTAACCACATGTAGCAACTGATGGTGACGGTGTTGATGTGGTGATGGTGTTGATGACGGGATGTAGCAAGTCATGTTGATGGTGTTGATGATGTGATGGTGGTGATGACGGGATGTAGCAACTGATGGTGATGGTGATGATGACGGGATGTAGCAACTGATGGTGATGATGACGTGATGTAGCAACTGATGGTGATGGTGATTATGACGTGATGTAGCAACTGATGGTGATGGTGATGATGTGGTGATGTAGCAACTGATGGTGATGGTGTTGAAGAAGGGAGGTAGCAACTGATGGTGATGGTGATGATGACATGATGTAGCAACTGATCGTGATGGTGTTGATGACGGGATGTAGCAACTGATGGTGATGGTGTTGATGTGGTGATGGTGATGATGACGGATGTAGCAACTGATGGTGATGGTGATGATGACGTGATTATAGCAACTGATGGTGATGGTGTTGATGTGGTGATGGTGATGATGACGGGACGTAGCAACTGATGGTGATGGTGATGATGACGGGATGTAGCAACTGATGGTGATGGTGTTGATGTGGTGATGGTGATGATAGATATGGATGCAGATGGTGATGATGGTGATGATGTTGATGGTGTTCATGATGATGGTGGTGATGATGATGATGGTAATGATGATAGTGGTGATGATGATGATGATGGGTTGTAGCTAGTGATGGTGATGATGGTGATGAGGTGATGATGAAGATGATGATGGTGATGATGAGAGAGATATACACACACATATATGTACATACATTTCCAGGGAGTGTGATGGAGGGCGTGTGAGAGGGCGAGGGTCATACTGACTTATACACAGAGTGAGAAGGAGTAAAAGTTAGAGGGGGGAGAGAAAGACAGAGAGACTGATGGAAGGCGTGAGAGAGAAAGTGAGAGAGAAAGTGAGAAAGAAAGTGAGAGAGAAAGATATATATATATATATATATATATATATATATATATATATATATATATATATATATATATATATATATATATAGAGAGAGAGAGAGAGAGAGAGAGAGAGAGAGAGAGACATACACACACACACATATACATACATACAAACACATTTACAGAGAGATTGATGGAGGGCTTGAGAGAGACTTACACACACATATACACATATTTAGAGAGAGACTGGTGAAAGGCGTGAGAGAGAGTAAACAGAAAGAGAGAGTGAGGGGGAGAGGGAGAGAAGAACAGAAAGAGAGAGTGAGAAAGAAAGAGAGAGGATCTGAAACAGAGAGAGAGAGAGAGAAATACATATATATATATATATATAGGAACTGTAACTTGAGGTTACTGCAGGTTCACCCGGGTGAGCACTCGATGTTTAGGTTCACTTCTGTGTTGAGGTGTAGAGCTATACAGAGTGAAATGTAATGAAGAAGTAACCAATCGTCCTTCTAATCCTTTCAATATATATAAATGAAAATAGTGAAATTAATGTGAGCAAGAAGCCAACAGTAATTCATATATTATAAGTGACTATTACCTCAAGATGGAAAATATTTAACGTAAGATATGGGAAAATAATTCAATCTCAATTCAAAAAAAGTCAAGACAGAAATTTTATCCACAGATTTTGTGTAGTCCAGGGAAAAAAACCAATCGAGTCTTTACCCAAAATAAAATTAAGGGTAAATATTTATCCTTCATATTTGGAAAAATCTACAAATGCGTTATATAGTCTTAAAAATACTATTTCACGAAACTTTTCAGTGGGGTTAGTCACGGTTGGGATCGTTCATGAGTAGAGCTCAACATGATAACTAAGAGTCACAGTTAAAATATGCCAAAAGGGAATTTAACAGCAGGCTAGTTACACCTCGTGTGGAATTAAGATAATAAACACACATGGAGAAAAGGGCTAGTGACGTCAGAATGAGACGAATGACTGTTTACAAGAAACTGCAGTCAAAACATTCCCCCCAAAAATCAACAAAATTTATGGAGTTCAGCATAAAGCAATATTATCGCGGTATTTTTTTAAATATATATATATGTATATATATAT
>OZ024749.1:23189803-23202303 GCA_964016885.1 Eledone cirrhosa | reverse complement strand
GAAGCACTTCTCTCTCCACCCTCATCTTCCTTTCCAAGTGAAACTTGAAAAAGTTGATGACGGATTGGCCGAAGAGAAAATCACCGTCCGTAGCTGCTGGTTGTTGAAAAAATTGGGTGGAGGTTTCAGGGAAACTCTATTGGCATTCCTTGTCACCATGGCCCTTTCGATTGCCATCTCCTCCTCTGTGTTTCGATATTTCGGGCCACACCTGCAAAAGAAGTGACCCTTTTTTCAGCGGCACCACTATTGCTGCCCCTACTGGTCTTGCTGATGGTGCTGAGATCGATGTTGCTGGTATTGATGTCAGTGTTGTTGTTTTCGTTGTTACTGTTACTACTGTTATTGTTGTCAGTGTTGTTGTTTTCGTTGGTACTGTTGTTGCTGTTATTGTTGTCATTGTTGTTGTTTTCGTTGATACTGTTGCTGATGTTACTGTTATTGTGGCTGTTGTTATCCTCATTGTTATTGTCTTTCTCGACCTTATCGCTGTTATTTTTGTTGTTGCTGTTGTTATTGATGATGTTGTTGTTGGTGTTATTGTTGGTGTTATTGTTGGTGTTGATTGTGTTAGTAATATTTGGAAATTTATATCTGTAACAATATCATTAAACATGATATCGTTCCTCTTTTCCTTCGTAATATTTTCTTTCATATTTACCTTCGCTAGAACGCTGTCTTGTTGATATGTTGACAAAGTCTCCCTCTCTCTGTGTTATCTGACAGCGCTCTCTCTCTCTTGTGTTATCCTTGTTGAAAGAAAATTTGTTTCAAATTATATTTTACATAATACGAGACCCATAAAGGTGTGCCGTATTATTTACGAGTGAACCCCTGTATTAGGTGAGTCACTTCTTCTAAACATTCATCAAATTTAAAACTTGAATAAAAGGTTAAGAACGGTTGAAAACGAGGTATACTGTTGAAAAAAACTGGAGCCGATAAGAAGCGTGGCTCACTTTCAATAATAATAATAATAATAATAATAATAATTGTTTCTACTTTAGGGGGGAGACTTCGGAGGGGCCTTTGTGGAGAAAGCCCAGTAAAAGGCCACAGTGACCCTGACCACCAAGGCAAGTGCCCTCTCCCAGTTTTCCACCTTTAATTTACAGATACATACTCAGAGTAGGCCCATTCACTCGGGCCATTCTTGCTTCTCTCACCCATCTTTCAACAAAATGCTGGGAAGAGAGCACTTCCTCTCTACTCTGATTTTCCTTTTCAAATGAAATTTGAAAAAGTCAATCAGAGCATCACCGAAGAGGTAAGTGCTCGTCTTCAGCCCTTTCAAACGTGTCCACCATACTATCTCTTTCGCCATGGCCACCAGACAGATAAAAACTGCCTGCCCTTCCCGGCTTAAGGAGGAGGGCGGGGCAATGCTCACGATGGACTCAGATGATAGCCGGATCCGTTCTACACGCGACAGCAGGTGTTCGACATAAACCCACAAGTCAGCAATTTTCGGACACTGGACGAGTGCGAGCAGGACGGTTTCGTCGCCCTGCGCGCATCTCGGACATGCTTGGCTGACGGCACCTCCATGCCTGTAGAGTTTATCCCGAATTGGCAAGGCTCCTCGGTCACTGCCAAGCCAGAGATTTCTGGAAGTTGTCCATAGGCCCTGGCCCGAAAGTTCTTCCGAAGAGATTGGCTAGTTGATTTTCGTCGACGCCTAGAGTTTCCCCAAGTACGTCGTCGCTCTTCCCCTCCACTAATCCTCTATAGAACGCCGAGGTGGAGTTTCCACCGATCACATTGCCCGATTGGTCGAGGGTTGTGAGCGGCTAAAGACATTCCAGTCTCCAGGCGCTCCCTCTCGGTCTTCGCTTGACCCAGGTTGATCATTGCTCTTGTCACCGCTTCGTATTCTCTTAGTGTAGTGCCGATCGCCTCGATGTGTTTGGCGTTCGACACCACTACGGTGACATCGTCCGCATATGCTGACACGGATCTTCCGCATCCTAGTTCGCGCGGGACGCCCCTCAACGTCTCCAGTTTGTGCAGTAATGGCTTGAGAGTCAATACGTACAAGAGGGACGAGAGGGGACATCCTTGGCGGACCGAGCGCATGATGTTGAACGGTTCCGACAGGTGACCGTTCACTCTCACCACAGAGCAGATGTCGCTGTGCATGGCAGCGATCCAGCCTCTGAAGACGGGCCCAAAGCCATCCGCCCCCAGGACTGCCGCTAGGTAACGATGGTCGACCCTATCGAAAGCTTTCGACTGATCTAAATTGATCAAGGACCCACCCGTGCCAGGTTCCCTAGCTACCCTCTCTACGATGTATCGCATGAGGTGGAGGTTGTCGTGGATGGATCTGTAGGGAATGGCGCATGTCTGCGCCTCTCCCACCAGACCACCAACGACAAGCGCCAACCTCTTTGCTAGCACCTTGGCCAAAATCCTGAACTCTGTGTTTAGCAGAGTTATGGGCCTGAAATTATCTTGTTCCGATCGTTTCTCAGCAGTGCCACCGCTCCTCGGCTCACAGAACTGGGAATTCTCCCGTTCTGTTGCCAGTTGCAGTAGACGTCCGTCAAGAGGCCTCCGAACAAGTCTGGCATCTGTACGTAAAGTTCATAGGGCAGACCATCCAAACCAGGCGATTTACCCCTTGTGCAGCCAGTCATTGCCTCCCTTACTTCAGCGGCTGTTATCGGCTTTTCGCAACACTCCGTCTCAGTGGCCGAGAGCCGCGGAGTCCGTCGAGGTAGACACTAAAGTCCATCCCTCTACCCGGCCCCCCGCTGCCCCCGAACAGCTGAGTGAAGTGTCGCTGAAAAGCTTCACACATTTGCCCGAGATCGAGTAGCATGCGCCCGTCGTGGTCCACCAAAGACCGGATCGTGGCTTTGTTGCCACGACGCGCCTCCGCCACTCGTGCCTATTGAACGGCTTTCGTACCCTCGTGTCTGAGAGCACGCACCCTTGCTCTGACAACGCTGTCTTCGTGCTTTGCATTGAAGAATTGGTCAAGGGCCAATTTCGCCGCAAGCACGTCGGTCGCAATGCCTTTGCTAAGCGTCTCGTCTAATTTTCTAACTAGTTCTCCCTCTGCTCTATTTTTCTCTATTGCTAAAGCCTTGCTAAACCTAATGGATTCTATTCTAATCGCTCTTTTCAGAGCAAACTACCACTTGTTGTTGACGATGGCCCCGTCAACGCCCGCTTAACTAGTTCGCTAATCCTGTCTCTGTAGGCCTTGCGCGCTGGTAAGGACCCGTTTAGCTATCAGTAGCCGGGTCCTCGTCTATGAAGCCTATCTAAATCAAGCACACAGATCACGAATTTGTGGTCCGTGTAGCTGACTATCTTGAATTGTGGACTGCCTATGCTAGACCTATCTATTTCCCTACAAAATACACTATCTAGATATGATCTGGATGACCATATGCGATTTGTCCAAGTCCACATTGGCACATTCGGGAAATCCAATCGGTACCTGTCAGACAGTTCAAAATGCCTGAGCATGTTGGTGAGGCTCATGCACCCTCCATCCCTATCCGCTAATCCCACACAGTCCCAGCGTGCATCTAAGATCCCGTTCCAGTCTCGCCCACTAACACTAAAAAGCGGGACGTTCCAAGAAAGGTCTCCAGATGCCGGAAGAAATCAGGCCGCCCTGCTCCTGTCGGGGCATAGACGGCCACTAGCCTGAAAGCTGGTCACGTCCAGCACCACCAGCTTACCCTCTGGTTCCAGGAAGATGGCCCGTATGGCGAGATCCAAACCTCTCCGAAAAAGCACAGCAACTCCTCCCCCCGATCCAGGACGGCTGGGAGATGCGTACACATCGTAGCCGCCGAAGATCGGTGCGAAGGCCCGTGCTTCGGAGATTCTGGTCTCGCTGATGGCCACTACATCTATGTTTAGTGACCTGAGGTCGTTGAGCAGGTGGCCCTGCTTCCATGACGACCCCAAGCCACGCGCATTTATGCTGCCTATTCTGAGTGAGGTCATGTTTAAAATAGAGTGGAAAAGATGGGAAAGACCACTTACCGTACTTTTCGTAGAGGAGGGATGGTTTTTACATCCCTTTTCACTTGATCGTCTGGTGAAGGGACCGTTGAATCGTCCCTTCGGCTGGTTGTCGGCTCTTCTATGAGTGTGTCCGAATAAATTCTTCGATTGAGAGTCCCTCCTAGGTTTCTGAAATGACCAACTGCATTGGAGAATTTCGTTTTAATGTTTGAGTATTGTTTCTGTGCTATTTTTAGCAGTCTTATGTTAGTTGGCGTTTTGATTGGTGCTGGTATTATGTAGTCGTGTTGTGAAATGTCTGTGTGTTCAATTATGTAAGTCATTAGTTTCTTGCTGTGTGTATTTATTGCTGTGCATTTGTTTTTCCGGGGGTGGGGTGTGGTTCTACTATTTTCTTGTCGTTGTTGCTGGGTGTGTGTGTTTTGTTGTTGTGTTTGCGATGTTGGTGCTTGTGGTGGTGGTGTTGAAGGTGTTGTTGTTGTTGGCGGTGGGGTTGTCGCCGGTGGTGATGGTGGTGCTAGTGTGGGTGGTGATGGTGTTGGTGGAGTTGCTGCTGTGAGTCTCTTTGCAGTAGCCTTTACCCTATTTTCATTTCTTTCCTCCCTTTTCGAAGGCGTCGATGCGCTGCTTCTGCGTTTGTGCCTTCTTACGAGCTTTTGCCATCCCTCTCCCATCTCACACTCCATGTCTGATTCTGTGAGGTCGGAGTCTCTGTTGCAGCTGCATTTGGTATTGCTGTTGTTGTTGTTAATACTTCCACTGCTGCTGCTGGTTTTTATTTCCGTGACGTGGGTATGGGTTCCACGGACCTATCGTTCCTGCTTGCCGCTTATCCTGTTGCTGGTAGCCGTGGAGCCGGTTTCGGAAGGAGGGGGGTTTTCTCCTTTCTCAGGGTCTTCTCGTTGCAGAAGGCCCTGAGGTGAGTCTTCGATCCACAGCGAAAGCATTTCGGGCGTTTGCCCTCAACACTTATGGGCAATTGAGTGCCGTTATCGAAGTCTATCACATCCGGGATAGCTTCGATGCACTCCTGGTTGGTTTGGATTAACATCTCAATGGAGGTGCCGACCCAATCTTCTGTTACTTTTTTCTGTACTTGCAGTACAGTTGTTTTGTCCTCGATTCCGACGAGGACAGACGCGGCCAGCCAAGAAGTGGCCATCCCGGGGGGGGGGGGGGGACGTGGGTCAGTTTGACCCTCACAATTTTTGCTGTTGGGTTTCGAAAAAATTTTCCGCTGCCTTGCAGATTGCGCCGTGTCCAGTTTTTGTCACCGTCTTCTTCGCTTCCTCTAATTCCTCATTTGTTATGAGGATCGTTTCCAGGTTCTTTGCGATGCCTGCAAAGGAGATTGGTTTTTCTTTGCTGCTGTTGTTGTTGTTGTTGTTGTCAGAGCTGCTGTTACTTTTGTTGTTGCTGCAGGTACTACGACTACTGCCGGTACTACGACTATTGACTCTGAGGAAGGATACAAGTATTTGGGCGTTCTGGAGGCTGATGACATCAAGAACAAAAAAATGAAGGAATTGATGAGAACTGTATACCTTCGGAGAGTAAGGAGCGTATTAAAGTCACATCTGAACATTAGGAATGCCATGAGTGCAGTAAATTCCCGAGCTGTGTCTATTATTAGGTACAGTGCGGGAATTCTGAGATGGAATGTTTCTGAACAAAAAGAAATGGATAGGAAGGCTAGGAAGCTATTGACGATCTACAATATGTTCCACAAGAGGAGTGATGTCGATAGACTCTACTTAAGGAGATCTGAAGGTGGAAGAGGTCTTATCAGCATAGAGGACTGTGTTCAGATGGAGAAAACAACCTACACAAATACGTGACTGATAGTAAGGAGCCAATGCTCAGAACTGTACTGGAGAAAG
The DNA here is from genome assembly GCA_964016885.1 of Eledone cirrhosa. Classification (NCBI taxonomy): domain Eukaryota; kingdom Metazoa; phylum Mollusca; class Cephalopoda; order Octopoda; family Eledonidae; genus Eledone; species Eledone cirrhosa. Next base: position 23,196,433 of record OZ024749.1, on the reverse strand, counting down.
AGCAGCCTTCAGGAAAAATCCCTTCATAGTACTTTCTTTGAGAAAACTGAATTTAGAGATCCACAGACATGGAACTGGTTGAAAAGAGGACACCTTAAAAAGGCTACAGAAGGAATGTAAATGGCTGCGCAGGAGCAGGCCCTCAAAACGAAATGGTTGAAACACCACATTTACAAGGAGGAGGCTAGCCCACTGTGCAGGATCTGTGGAGAGAGAGAGGAGACTGTAGCTCACATTGTATCCGAGTGTAAACACCTAGCCCAGACTCACTATAACGGCTGGAGACATGATGTGATGGGTAGGGTGATCCACTGGCACCTATGCAAAGTAAACGATTTACCACATTCTGAGAAGTGGTATGAGCATAAGCCAGAGGCGGTGATAGAAAACGATCAGGTGAAGGTGCTGTGGGATTTTAGGATACAGACGGACAAGAAACTGGAACACAATAGACCTAACCTGGTGGTTTTGGACAAAGAAAAAAGATCGTGCCTGATTGTGGATGTGGCCTTCCCATTCGACACGAGAGTGCAAGAGAAGGAGAGGGAGAAAATTAACCGATACCAGGACTTAAAGTGGGAGGTAAAAAGGATTTGGAACTGCCATGAAGTCAAAGTGATACCGATTGCCATAGGCGCACTAGGGACTATCTCAAAAAGTTTCCAGGGATGGTTAAAGAAAATTGGCCATTCACGCTTTTTGGAACGCTTCAAAAGGCATGCTTGCTGGGAATAGCAAGAACCCTCCGATACGTCCTGAATATCTGAGGCTGCAGGTAGTGGCTTGATATTAATTTCAACAAACTTTCCAGTTAACTAACATCAATGACTGAGACTCAAAGTGTAATAACAATAATAATAATAATAATAATAATAACAATAATGATAATAATAATTGTGTCTATTTTTGGCACAAAGCCAGCAACATCGGAGGAGGGGAATGTCGATTAAATCGACCCCAGTACATTACTGGTGCTTATTTATCGACCCCGTAGGACGAAAGGCAAAGCTAAAATCGGCGGGACCCGGAACGTAAAGGGCCATACCTCTATGCTGCAAAGCATGGTATCTGACGCTCTACCGATACTGCCAATGACAACATGCAAAGGAAATAAGACAAGTATTAATGATGATGATATTGATGATGGTGATGGTGATGGTAATGGTGATGATGATGGTGGTGGTGTTGACGATGATGATGACGGTGATGGTGTTGACGATGATGATGATGAGTATGATGATGATGATGATGGTGATGGTGTTGATGATGATGATGATGATGATGATGATGATGGTGATGGTGGTGTTGACGATGCTGATGATGGCGGTGGTGGTGTTGACGATGCTGATGATGATAGTGGTGGTGGGGTTGACGATGATGTTGGTGGTGGACGTGCTGACGATGATGATGATCGTGGTGGTGGTGTTGACGATGACGATGATGATGGTAGTGGCGATGATGAGGACTGATGATAAGTATGCTAACAATATTAACAACAACAACAACAACAACAAATACAAAAGCACAAAATAACAAAAGAGAAGTAGCACATTAAGAGAAGTACGTTTTACTTCTAATATATTTAGACAAATCAAAGAAAACTATTATACATTATATGCTAGTTGTATTACGTTCACGCAATTCAAAATGGCTGATTGTATGAGATAAGCTAAAATAGAATTATCGGCTAATGTGTCACGGGTACAAATTCGCCATTACTGCAACACTGCGATTTTGTCTCACTAGAGTAATAGTTCATTTAGTCTCCATCTTCGAACCAAAAGATCCTATAGATAAACATAAAAAGAAGGATAATAATAATTTCTTTGCTAATATTTTTAAACCTACTTCTTCTCGTGTAATTATTCGTTTTATCAAAACTGATAGAAATGGCTAATTTAATATATTGTGAATGAGATAAGCATATAACCCTAAATTTTTATACACACACACACACAGACACACACACACATATATATATAGATAGATAGATATGTAGACATATGTAAATATATATATATATATATATATATATATATATATATAGAGAGAGAGAGAGAGAGAAAGATAGAGAGAGAGATAGAGAGAGAGAGACAGAGAGGGATTGTGAATGAGATAAGCATATAACCCTAAATTTTTATACACAAACACACACACAGACACACACACATATATATATATAGATAGATATGTAGACATATGTAAATATATATATATATATATATATATATATATATATATATATATATATATATATATATATATATAGAGAGAGAGAGAGAGAGAGAGAGAGAGAGAGAGAGAGATAGAGAGATAGAGAGAGAGAGAGAGTGACAGAGAGGGGGGGGGGGGGAGCGAGAGAGAATATATTAGTGAATAGATTTCGTTAGATCAAAATATATATATATATTCAATTTAAGTAAGAAAAAACTCTATGGGAGTAAAAACCAGATAGACAAAACTATTTTATTCATATTGGCTTACATAAAGATCTCCCTACGAGGTTTCGTTTGCGGAAGAATTCTGATTGGAATCACAAATAATTGAAAAATGCGCAATACTCTTCAGGGGAGTTTAAATTGTATGAATACATATATACATATATATGTATATTATATATTTTTGAATATATATTATTTTAATCTTTTACTCTTTTACCTGTTCCAGCCATCTCGCTGAGGTCATGCTGGGGCACCACCCTTCTTGCTACACGTTCTATCTCCAGGCTGTGTTGACTAGCCATTGTTGTAAGAGGGAGTTCGTTGCTGCTGCCCTTAGGTTACATTCATGCCGTACTGTAGTCTCAACTGGATTCCTGGATAGCAGAATGTCAAGATGTTTCTTGAAAATAACCACGTACACACCATGCAGCCTCTCAAATTTCTTCGCAGCTTGTTGAAGAGTTGAACCGAAGCTATTGCAATATCTGTTCCTTACTCTTGACATCACACAGTGACGAGATGTTCGTGAGTTGGTCCAGTTCTCAATGCCAAAGTTTGGTCTTAGTCCCTTCAGGATGTTCCATATGTATATCACTGCGTATCTCTCCCGTCTTCGTTCCAAGGAGTAGACTTTCAGTTCTTTTAGCCTCTCCCAGTAGCTTATCTCCTTAATCGTGGCAATCCTCTTGGTGAAGCTTCGTTGGATTGCCTCAAGCTCCGTGGTTAGTTTGATACTATGGTGTGACCACAGTCGGCTTAGGACAAATGTCCTCTATAGTATGAACACTGTCTCTCGGTCTCTATCCGGAAAGTTCTCAGGATCCAGCAGCCAGCAAGCCTTTTGCACATTGTTGTCACTCTCATTATGCGTGAAGAAAAGCTGCATCTCAACTCATGTCCATCCCCAGGTCTCGTATCGATTTCGACACGAGGATTTCGATCCCCCCTGGTCCGGTGTAGGTGTGTTGTACTGCCTTTGTGTTAGCAAGTTGGTATTGTAGGGCTTGACATTTTTCAACATTAAACCGCCTGTTGTTGTCCTCATCCCATTTGTATATGGTATCCAGATCTTGTAAAATGTCAGTATCTGCTAGGTTTTTTATGCCTGTACTACCTTTGTGTCATCAGCATAGCTAGTGAGGGATGTTGTATGTAATACAGCGGGCATATCTGAGAGAGCCACCCAAAACAGTAGTGGTATCAAGACTGTGCTCTGGGGCACCCCACTTCTTATTGATGGCCCCATTGGCTGCAACTGTCTCGCTTCTGTCTTTTAAAAAACCATGCAGCCACTCACTTATTTTTTCAAGTTATGCCAAGCCTGTGTAGTTTGTGACATATCCTTCCGTGGTCGACCTTGTCAAAGGCCTTCGCAAAGTCAAAATATATCACGTCCAAATGTGAACTGTCCAGCAGTTGTTTCAGTACCTAGTCATAGTGTTGTAACAGCTATGTAAGGCAGTTCTCAAGTTGTTCTCAAATCCTTCTGTGACTCCGTAGACCATTTGTGGTCAGTGTTTATATTTTCTTCCTTTTCTATTTCTCTGTCTTCTTTCTCCTTGAGGACACAGATTAGCAAGGCCCTTTGTGCGCTATGAAGGCATAAGCCCTCTCAAATTCTCTCTTTTTCCTCTCTATTTGTGGCAAAGTCCATAGAAAGCCATGGTTCTTCTAGGCCTTTAATTATTTTGGTTGGCAGCGACCCATCAACCAAGCTCCATCCTTTGATCATCATCTCCAGTTCTATGTTTGTCCAATTTCGCTGGCTTCTATTTTCATTTCCTCCTTGCATGCAATCCATTTCGCTGTAGAGGAGATATGGAGAGGGAAGAGTTGGGAGAAGGTTAAAGCGAGAGGGGGGAGTGAACAATCCCAGGAGAGAGATAGGGCGTGAGACATTGAATAAGCGATTGAGAGGGAAGGAGAGAGATCGTTAGAGATCCAGGGAGCGATATATATATATATATATATATATATATATATATATATATATATATATATATATATATATATATATATATATATATATAAAGTGTGTGTGCGTGTGAGAGAGAGAAAAGAGAGAGAGACAACGTGAAAGAAAACCAACAACAGAGAAAGTGTTATGCTTAGTGACCTGAACAAACAAACGTTAATTATAATTATTAGTATGCTTCTTTAAATACTATTCGAGACACTTAAAAAACAAGTGAGAAAAATAAATTAAAATAAATTAATAAAATTAAAATGAAATAAATAAAAATAAATTAAATTAAATAAAATAAAATCGCGCGGATTCAAATGAATATAAAAATAATATGATTTTAACGAGTTTTAAATATTAGGTATCAAGTACTAAAGAGTGTGTCAGGTTTTATTTACAATATACATTTAACAGATGCTAAATAAATTTAAATTATATATTGGGTAACATACATATATTATATATTTAATAATTGTTTCTAATTTAGGCACAAGGCCAGCAATTACTCAGTGTATTACTGGTACTTTATTTTATCGACCCCGTAAGGATGAAAGGCAAAGTCAACCTCGGCGGGATTTGAACTCAGATCGTAAAGGGACGTAACTATGCTGGAAAGCATAGGGCCCGACCCTCTACCGATACTGCCAATCCACCGAATGATTATAACAATATCAATAGATAAAAACGAAACACAATAGACATATGACAAATATACTAATTAAATTACTTAACTAAATTTCTATACTCTTTTTCGAGAGACAATACCTGCCTCATCAAAAATATAAATAAAGATATCAAAGAGGCTGAAATAACACCTTTAAAACGAAAAATAATTAAAAAAACAACGACAAAATAATATCTTCTATATTTCCCGGCGCCCAAGACGCTTCGTCCTCGATGACCTATCCTAATTTTGACAACCAAAAATTGGAAATAAATAATAAACAACCTTCGGCCTCCAGGACGTATGTTAGATATTTTATACTTATTTTAGGAAAAAAGTAGCGCCTTCGACGCCGGGAAATACGGTACTTTCTTTTATATATATATATATATATATATATATATATATATATAAATTTCAGAATAATTAAACCTATGTTCAAAACATTTTATTGCTGGCAATCGTTTCTTCCAAGCTTTCGTTTGGAGAATAATCGGAGCACTAGCAAAGTTTAGACATATAAGTAACTTCTTATTCCACAGAACAATTATAAAGATACATAGATATTAATGTTGTCATCAACAGTGTCATATTTACAGAGTGGAGATGTTGAGGACAGTATCAGTGGATGCGACAAAGATTACAAAAGAATATTATAATAATTAAAGAGGAATTAAGGCAGAAAGTTACTCGCAAAACGAGGACATTAGCAGTACATATGCAAGCGTATAGAGAGTGCAAGTGTGTTAGGCATGTACATAATAGCTAGGTAGGAAACAAGCAATGGTACTAGGCATATATATTACAGTATGGCAATGGTATCATATAATATAATACAAGTTTACAAGCATATAAAACAGACAAAGATGTTTGTGTATTAAAAGTATTTTCTATGAAGGTTATGGTGGATGTAGTGTGACAATTGTTGATGTAATGTTCAAATGTGCTTGTATTGTGAGTATTAATATTAATGTTTTCTTTTCCATTACATTGGTTATATTTAGTGAATGTTTATAAGTAGTTACAACTATGGATTGTATATTGGTCCTATGACACTCCTATCGAGGATTCGAGTTGTTCTAGAGTGATCTGTCTAACGGTTTAATTTCCGGACGTGAAATAGAGATCTATATTAATGGGAGCTAATGTGAAAGAGAGGTAATTAGCGATTCATATATATATAATAGAGAAAATGTATAGTTGTTTACTGCTCCAATTAGTTAAATTCCTTGTTCTAATATACAATACATTATGTTATAAGTGAAATCCTTTTATATAATGCTATTTATTTATATATTCAATGTTAAATACAATCTATTTTCCTATAATACATTACAGGTCTCGTTATATTGCTATCTACCCATTACTGAATAAAATATAAGTAAGCTATAGTAGTTATATTAAATGGTGGTAACTTTATGTTTGTTCTTAATAGTTATTGTAGAGTATAAGAATTGATATAAATAGGAGGTAAGTAGAGAAATGAGCTGATCATAGAGTGTGATACTGTGAGGATAAATATATGCTGATAAAACCTAGAGGTGAAGTGTTAATGGTGGTGA
>OZ024749.1:23177303-23184803 GCA_964016885.1 Eledone cirrhosa | reverse complement strand
GCAGGGGAGAAGGGAGTATATATATATATATATATATATATATGTGTGTGTGTGTGTGTGTTAGGTAATTCTGAAGACAAAGCACAGGAAAAAAGAGTGCTCTATGTATAGAACAGAGCTATTTAATTAGAAAGTGAACAGCAGAATAAATATCTATTCCATTAATATACGTCTGGATCGTTCATCAGAGAGAGATGTTATGCATATAACATCTCTGTCTGGTGAACGATCCAGACGTATATTAATATTGTTTAAGGTGTAGAAACCTTTGGTAATGGAGTTGTTATATTTTGTGTTGTTCACTTTCTAATTATATATATATATATATATATATATATATATATATATATATATATGTAAATGTAATTTAGCGAGAATCGCATTTCGGCGGGTGGAAATTAGCGAAACGCAACTTTCATATTGTGCTGACAAGCGCTCGATGGAACTGAAGAAGATACCTGAGCTATAATCATAAGTTAAAAAGGTCATACACGCTGAGACGATGGTTAAGAAGCCATTAACCACCATAGCCAAAGAAGCGAACAAGCTAAAACGGGTCAAACAAAATGAGATATGATTGAAATATTTACCCGGACCCTTCATTGGAATGCTCCGAAAGTGGGTTTCTGCAACGCCTAAATCAATAATACTGTCTGCTTATAAAAATAAGCTTTTGGTATAGAGACCGAACAAGGCATCGCTTTCTCAACGGATCTTTGTTCTTCTGTCGGCAGACTCTTGCAGGTTATGAAAGCACATGCGAGAATCTAAGGGGTGAAAACCCCTATTTTGGCCAGTGAATTCAGCATGTGTAGTTATTGCAAAAATTGGCAAAAACCGCACAAAACGAATTAAGCGCTCTACCGAGTCGTTTTAAAATAAACTTAAGCGATTAATCAGTCAATAGAATAACTAAAAAGCCAAATAAAATTAACTGGTTAATCGCTTGACTTGCGAGATTAATACAAATATAATTTAGCGAGAATCGCATTTCGGCGGGTAGAAATTAGCGATATTTGCATTGCTTTTTTGTGCTACAATAAAACTCACCTCCTATATATATATATATATATATATATATATATATATATATATATATATGTAGGAGGTGAGCTTTATTGTAGCACAATAAAGCAATGCAAATATCGGATAAGTAGCACTCAACAGTTTATAGGACTGGAGTGTAAATAATATAAAATCAAAAGATGGTTAAAAGAGTTCCATGTATTTAATAAATGCGCATTTCAAAAGCAAATATCATCATGGAATGATATTTGCATTCTCATCAGATAAAATAGGGAGACATGATATGAAGCTTAAAAAACACTTGCGAGCAGTGAAGTGTTAAATCATCATATATGTTGATTTAACACTGGTAAGGAACCAGATGGACCATAACACACCAGAGTATTTGATACTTTAGGTAGTAGAATGGGTAATAGGAAAAGGTTCAGGACACCGACGGCAGAGCTCAAGCCGTTTCGGCGGCTATTTCAGAAATAGCCGTCGAAACGGCTTGAGCTCTGCCGTCGGGGTCCTGAACCGTTTCATTATATATATATATATATATATATATATATATATATATATATAAAGAATTAGTATATCTACCAACATATTTATACAGATGTATACTTACGCTAGCATATATATAATATATATATATACCCCATTTCTCCCTCTCTAAGGAGAGAAAGAGAGAGAGAGAGAGGGGGAGAGAGAGGAGAGAGAGAGAGAGAGAGAGAGAGAGAGAGAGAGAGAGAGAGAGAGAGAGAGAGTGAGAGTGAGAGAGAGTGATAGAAAGACAGATTGATCTATATTAAACCATTGTAGTCACAACGTCAAAGATTCAGCTTGATTTCCGCAAGCTTATTCAGGGGACCTAAATCTTTTGTTTGTTCATGCGGTTACTAAAAATGTCAATTTCCTTATTCTGGCAGCTTTGTGTGCTAAACAAAGAGATACTGGCCATTTCAAATGGCGGAAATTTAGAGTAATTTAACGTTTTCATATGTTCCGCAGTTGTAACAATAAATCCCCTCTGATTCAAGTGTATTGCCCCTGGCTGGGAATGCTGCCTTACAATTCAGACTATGCTTGTACTCCAAATTGATTTGTTGAGCAAATTGTAAGCTTCTAGATCGAAATCCTCCTATATTGATCTAAACTCTTATTATTATTATTATTATTAGGGGAGGTGGATTGGCAGTATCGATAGAGGGTCGGACGCCATGCTTTGACGCATAAAGTTACTGCCCTGAGTTCAAATCCCGCCGAGGTTAACTTTGCCATTCATCCTTACGGGGTCGATAAAATAAAGTACCAGTTATACACTGGTGATTGCTGGCCTTGTGCCTAACGTAGAAACAATTATTATTATTATTATTATTGTTATTATAAGGGTGGTGGTTTGGCAGTATCAATAGAGCGTCAGACACCATTCTTTGCAGCATAGAGTTATTATGGCCCTTTACGTTCTCAGTTGAAATTCGCTGAGGTTAACTTTGCCTTTCATCCTTACGGGGGTCGATAAAATAAAGTACCAGTAATGCAGTTGGGTAAATGCTGGCCTTGTGACAAAAGTAGAAACATTATTATTTATTATTATTGGCAGTATCGGTAGAGGGTCGGACGCCATGCTTTCTAGCATAGTTACGTCCCTTTACGATCTGAGTTCAAATCCCGCCGAGGTTGACTTTGCCTTTCATACTTACGGGGTCGATAAAATAAAGTACCAGTAATGCACTGGTTAATTGCTGGCCTTGTGCCTAAAGTAGAAACAATTATTATTGTTATTACATTATTATTGTTATTAAGGGCGGTGAATTGGCAGTATCGGTAGAGGGTTGGACGCCATGATTTCTAGCATAGTAACATCCCTTTACAGTCTGAGTTCGAACCCGCCGAGGTTAACTTTGCCTTTCATCCTTACGGGGTCGATAAAATAAAGTACCAGTAATGTACTGGGTAATTGCTGGCCTTGTGCCTAAAGTAGAAATAATTATTATTGTTATTACGTATATATCATCTGCTTGGTTGTCCATCGTGAACGATGATGACATCTTATTTATTTTAGTTCCCGTCTACAGTGAGCACGAAGGTGGCTTTTGAGGCCGATCATCGTCGCAGGGCTTTGGGAGTGCACGCTAAAGAAGAAACCTGTGCGGGAAAGGTTTATAGTGGGAGGGCCAGTGCACAAGATATATTTTTATATATATATTTACATATAATTTAAATATATATAAATATTTATGTGTGAATGTATGTATATATATATATATATATATATGTATATATATGTATATATATAAATGTATCCCAGTACAACCCGTCTCATGGTCGGGTCGTTGGCGACTTCTCTTGCAACCCCACCAAGGTTTCTTGGTGAGGAGGGTGACTCTGGACATCCTGCAGGACTAAAAACAAAACCTGTCAAAGGGCAAAGAAGCTCTTATGAGTCAATGGCCATCCAAAATCACCGGGAGAGATGAACCCTTAGCCTTTGTCAAGGCAGAATTCTAGGAGAAGGAAAACTCTGATATAACACCTGCAACCCTGATGGTATCCAATGATGTTGACTTGTTCTTCTTTTTGGTAAATATCATCTTGGTTAAGAGAGTGGGACTGGCTTTGTGCAGTGGCATTGCTCACTATAAAAGCTTCACTGCACAGGCATTGCTTTATCTCTGCACTTGTCGTCACATGGTACCATGGGCCCAGCACCATGTGTCAATAATTGTCACAGGTGTAGTGTTTGTAGAAGAGTTTTCAAGTCGTTGGCTGGCTAAAGAGTCACACTCGTTCAGTGCATCGGTAGGGATTCTCCTACATGGATATAAAGTAGTGGCCATACTCGAAAACGAGTTGGCAGCCACCATATATATATATATATATATATATATATATATATATATATATATATATATATATATATATATATATATATATGAAAAGTGTAATTTTCTACACAAAACGAAGGTTATAGAGAAAATTGAGGTTGGTAATGGCACATGGAATATATAAGAGACAGAATATTTTTTTGTGAAAAAACATATATATATATACACACACACCCACACATACATACACACACACACATATGTATACATATATATACACACATACAAACATACACACATACACACATATATATATACACATACACACACACATATATATAGACACACACACATATATATATATATATATACATCCAGATACACACATACATACACACACACACACGCACACACAATACATACATCCACATGCACACACATACATACACACACACATATACACATACATACACCCACACACAGAGAAATGGCCTCCAAATATATATATATATACATACATGCACATATATTTTTTCCATAATATAAGAAGTTGGGACAGTGAAATTAAAATACAAGTCATTCTGATCACATTGAGTTCTTCATGTAGATTGGGCCTCGCAACCGACAGTGGTGAATTCTGTGTGCGCATATATATATATAGATATATGTGTGTGCACGTGCAGGGTTTAACATGGTTGTGTTGGTCACACAAAGGCATGGTCTGTCAACGAATAAACCTGATTCTACAGAATTGGTCTCTGGTCTTTAATAGTAGTGATTCCGTGCGTATGTGTGTTTATATTTTATGACAATTCTATTGGGGTGATAACCCGTTTAGTTTTGGTTTAAATTTGTTAAGGAATAGATTTTCTTTGTTTATTCTTTGTTGCTGTGTGAACGAATCTGAGCACTTGTAGAAGGGGAAGATTTTAAAGTTGGGTAGTGTCATTCCTGCGCAGTTCGCAATATGGCTGCTCAAGGGGATTTTTCTTGTGTTAGCGTCCCGGATTTGTTGGCGGTGGATGGTCATTATTTTGCGTAATGAGGTGCGCGTCTGTCCTATGTAGTTGTGTTTGCACCCACCGCAAGTTATTGCGTAAATCAAGTTCTCCGAGTTGCAGGTGAAATTGCTACCTAGATGAAATCCCACAATGAATTTTATACTTGAATTTTCAAATCTCAAATTTTAACTCTTCGTATTATTAATTTTTCTTAATATTAATCAACATTTGAAAAGATGGCTTTTGCAGACCCATCGAAACCGGTCATTTTTTATACTCTTTATTATTTCCTTACCTTATAAAATTATATGTTTTTTCACAAAAAAGTATTCTGTCTCTTATATATTCCATGTGCCATTACCAACCTCAATTTTCTCTATAACCTTCGTTTTGTGTAGAAAATTACACTTTTCATATATACTAACCTACGCAAATCCGGAAAATGGCACTGGAACAAGACAACACAACTTCAAACTCCAATATAAATGAGGAAATCCTGAAAATCCTAAAAGAGATAAATGGAAAACTCACCATTCTGACAAAAAAACAGGATATACCCCAAACCACCACACCGACTGGCAACCAAATTTATTTAAACGTTCAGAACGTATGCAACTCCATCGAAAAACTTATGAATACCAACACAGAACAAACGACATTGCTCCATATCAAAAACCAAATGGGACACCTCTGGAAAAAACATCTAAAAACCAGAAAATTCACTTTCTGGAATATGATAAAAACCTCAACAAAGCTGGAATTTACCAAAAATGGATTAACTCAACACCGATAGTTTTACCACGTAAATTCCAAATAAAGCATATTACAAACGAACGTGAACCAGAAAGAAAACTCCGTGAACAAATGTCACTCAACAGGATAAACTTGGAAATAGAACTCCTAAAATTAAGGGCCACCTCAAACGAGCAAGAGTATACGGATACTGATAAAAATATGGAGGAAGAATGCACTAAAAAGGCCGAGGGAACAACCCTACAAAATGTAATCAAATCGTGGAAACAGGACTGCGAGAATGCAGAAATTATTTCCCTTAAACGGTGGGAAAAATCCGAAAACTGGTTCCTCAAATATGAAGAAGACTTTAAAAGGACGCACCAAACAGGTAACCCCTTTATAAAGCATTTGAACATAACAAGAACTACAACAGACACATTTACACCACCAAACCCAACACACACTAACCACAGGCACATCCCCCACCAACACAAACCAAATACGGCCAACTACACCAAAAGAAACACACCCAACCAACACAACACAGGTTTCCGTAGAAATGCCCCCTACATAAACCAACGACGAAATAACATAGATGCAACTCACAACACACACACCACACTCCCCAGAAGAAATCCACCCAGACCACTTGAAATCACAACAGAACTTTCCCACAACCACACCAGACATCACCCTCAATCCAACAAAAGACAACCCCCAACCTCAACACTCTGTGCCACAGAAATAACGCACCCAGACCACATGAACCAACAACAGAACCCTTGCTCATCAACAACCACAACACATACCACCCCCACCATCACATTCACCCTCATGAAACAACAAGCTACAGACCCACACGCAACAGACCAACAAAATATAATCACACACAAAAATACATTCCTTTTTTAGGGAAAAGCCTGAAATACCAGGATACTCGATGGCCCCCCCTCAGGAGAAACCAAAAATAATCAACCTCTCAAAGACACCTCTAACCAACACACAAATCAACATTTTAAGTAAGGGCCTGAAATTTACACCTACACGACGTAAACCAAACTTCCCCGAAATGAAGGATGACATCATGGAATACTGCCGAAAGCTGCGACTAACGGAATTCTTCCACAACGACACCAACACTGAAGACGAATCACTGGTTAGAAATAAAAGCAATTTCTGCCCACAAAAGGGAAGAAATAAAGCACTGGACACGTACTGCGAACACATCGCCAACTTTCCCTATGAAAAAATTACAAATAAACACACGAAATCAAACCTATCTACACACGAATGGGAAGAATTATTCACACTTAGAAACAACCCTGAGATAACTATCAAAGAAGCCGATAAAGGCAGTACTGTTGTCATTATGAATACGGACTACTATAGGACCCTCGCACTTAACATTTTAGAAAACAACACATACTATGAAAAAACAGAAAACTACAAACACACCAAAACAATGGGGAACCTTTTGACCTTACTGAATAAATACCGCAACAGCTTAACCACAAAAGAGTTTAACTATATAAGCCACTTCAAATGCAATACAAGCTCTGTTTACGGCTTACCGAAACTCCACAAATGTAAACCCATAAACGATGCATGTGACACCTCAACCAACAATTACATTGAACTAACACCACCAGAAGACCTAAACTCAGGCCAATTATAGCAGGCCCTACATGTGAAACCCACAGACTTAGCAACTTTCTGGACATCCTACTGAAACCCTTTCTACAACATATACAGAGCTACATACGAGATGACCTTGACATGCTGAAACACCTCCCTAAAACAGTAAGTGCAAATACAATTCTTGTCTCCTTTGACGTAATAAACCTCTACACAAACATACCCCACAACTATGGAATAACAGCAGTCCAATACTGGCTTAACACACACCCATCAGAAATACCGTCACG
>OZ024749.1:23169803-23172303 GCA_964016885.1 Eledone cirrhosa | reverse complement strand
GTGTGTGTGTGTGTGTGTGTGTGTGTGTGTGTGTGTGTGTGTGTGTGTGTGTTCGGAAGAGATTGTTTTGGTAAAAACAGGAGTAAGCAGGGGAAAGCTCTCAACAATCGTAGTTTTAAGTTACGATGGAGATTTTTTATAAAAGTAACAAAATAAGATGCTGAGGTTACATACATCGTTTAATCATTATGATTATTTCCACGGTTCTCCATGCAAGCGAGAAGTCCTTCATGCATTTGTTGTTGTATGAGAACGGTATCCTCAAATGATATCCGATATGGTTGATATGCCGCCGACAGGGAAAAACACACGTCCTATTGCTTGTGTGCCCAGCAGACATATGAGTTCCTTAAGGGTCTCCCAGAGGTCGCGTTTCCTAGACAAAATGGTATCAACAAAAAAAAACAAATGAAGGACTTCTCGAATGCATGGAGAACCGTGGAAATAATCATAATGATTAAACGATGTATGTAACCGCAGCAGCTTATTTTGTTATATATATATATATATATATATATATATATATATATATATATATATATATATATATAATAAAGTATATATCCCTACACGCAAAAAGCGTCCAGGGACACATGTATCGTCCAACCATATGCCAATGCGGTTCAATGGCAGGTTAATAAATTAACGAGCCAGAACATATATAATTAAGGTTTAGCAAATAAGAAAAAGTTTCAAAATAAATTTCAAAAAAATCACTGTACTCACTATGGTTACCTTTACCGAATCGGTTTCGAGTCTCAAAAATAAATGGACAGTCCTTGCGGCCTTCCATTGAAAAGATAAACCCTCGTCAGAAGGTTCTTTTCACTCGGAGAATATAATTGGTCGTTGTGACTGCTGCTATTGATAGTGGTAGTAGAGTGACCTCCCTACCTCTGCTTCTATCTTTACACACGGCACTGGACAGAATTGCTTCCACATCATTCATTTCATCTCGGGAACAATTTTGAATAGCGCCAGTTCGTATATTGAACACGGGAATTTTATATTCTCCGAATGAAAAGAACCTTCTGACGAGAGTTTATCTTTTCAATGGAAGGCCGCAAGCAGTGTCCATTTATTTTTGGGACTCGAAACCGATTCGGTAAAGGTAACCATAGTGAGTACAGTGAATTTTTTGAAATTTATTTTGAAACTTTTTCTTATTTGCTAAACCTTAATTATATATATATATATATATATATATATATATATATATATATATATATATATATATATATATATATATATATATATATATATATATATATATATATATATATAAAGAGAGAAAGAGAAAGAGAGAATTAGCTATAAACCCGCCCGCGGCTCCAGGCGGTTTCTGGTCATGTGACTGAAAGCCGAAAACACTTGGCAGCGCCGTCGAGATTATCTATACTAACTCAACATGCTTTGAATACTCCCATGTTTTGTGGTCTCTTCTATCTCAGCACTGTAGTTTCTCACTATATATATATATATATTGTCAAATATTGCTATCTAACTTTCTATCTATCTATCTGTAGTGGTGGGTAGTTTAAGTTAAGGTGTTAAGATGTGATAGATGTAGTGGTGGGTAGTTTAAGTTAAGGTGTTAAGATGTGATAGATGTAGTGGTGGGTAGTTTAAGTTAAGGTGTTAAGATGTGATAGGTGTAGTGGTGGGTAGTTTAAGTTAAGGTGTTAAGATGTGTTTTTGTTATATTTTATTTTATTTTTATATATTGTTATTGCCTCCTCCCTATTGAGGACGCCTTGTTTTGTAAACTCCCCCCATTGTACTTGTCCCACTTTTGATGCCCTGGTGGCAAATAAAAGAAACATATCTATCTATCTACCTCTTGGATCAATGTAGCGGCTGCAGGCCTCGGACCCGTTTTCAGTGGCTGGATCAATGCCATACACAGCAGCCGCATCTGCTCTAGGGTCAAGGTGAACGGCTATATCTCGGAGCCGTTCGATATCGCGCGGTCCATCCGACAAGGGTGCCCTCTCTCCTCACTTCTGTATGTAATGACTCTAGAGCCACTGCTGCGGAAGTTGGAGTTGTTGCAGAGCATCCCTTTGGAACCGGGATTGCGGAAAGCGGTGTCAGCCTACGCCGATGACGTAACAGTAATGGTGTCGAGGGCCTCGGAAATCGGGGCGATCGGTACCTTACAGGAGGAGTACGAAATGTTTACAGGGCTAAGCTAAACCGGAACAAGTCGATCGGTCTGCAACTCGGCATGTGGAGGGGCAGATCGATGCCCTCCGATGGCGTCGTCGGGCGCTGGACGGAGGACCCGGTGAAGTTGCTCGGGGTCTGTTTCGGACCAGACCTCGAGGTGGAGAAGTACTGGGGTGAGGTAACGAACAGCGTGTTTGCACTGACCCATAAGGTCGGGCCGAACGGGCGAACACTTATATAGCGTCCGTCATCTACTACCGCATGACCGTCGTGCCTTGCCCAAGGGAAACGCTCGCCAAAGTGGAGCGCGCACTCTTCCAATTCCTTTCGA
>OZ024749.1:23152303-23162303 GCA_964016885.1 Eledone cirrhosa | reverse complement strand
TTGTCAAAGCACTTTCGTCACACATTATGTGACCTCCTCATTGACTAGGCTTTTATTTTGTGTCTCTCCTTTGTTCTGAACAACAAGCTGGTGTACGACAGAACAAAGGAGAGACACACAAAATGAAAACCTAGTTACTGAGGAGGTCACAGAATGTGTGACGGAAGTGCTTTGACAATGTATAAACAACCTTCCTGTTATCGAACCAACCAACCAACCGGAAATTTATAAAAAAGTGAAGTGAAACCCAATAGGTGCGTGTGTTTTTATTGGCAACATGACCCTCCCAACGTATAACAAATTATATATATATATATAATATCAAGTTTAGGATTGTCACGTAAAGTTACTGTAGGTTCACCGAATTGAGCACTCTATGCGTAGCAGAACTGAAGTCAGGACAAGCTGTTTACGAAGCAATTTTTTTAACTGCAGGAAGAGAAGGAAGTGAGGGAAATATGGCTGCTATTTCACGTTCTTAAATCGCCAACTAATGCTTCCTCTTTCGCATGACAGGATAATCAAATGAGGTTTAGCAATGTTATAAAACATTTAAGATATTGCCATCATGATGTCCCGGGTTCGAATTCGATTTCGAAACGCCACTTCCCCAACACACTGCACAGGATGTTGGGGAAGTGGCGTTTACGAGGGTCGGTAATAAAGTTTATAGGCTGACCAAGATACTCTCATGGAATAACCCAATGAGATTTATTCTTCAACATATTCCCTGGAAAGAAACAAAGCAGTTAATGTGAATTGAAATTAATGCATGCACGATTTCACAGCCTAGCATCACTCCTTCTTAGGTTAACAAAGATACTCTCATGGAATGACGAAATGAGATTTATTCTTCAACATATTGCCTGGAAAGAAACAACGCAGTTATTAATAAGAAGAATTGAAATATATGCATGAAAGAGTTTACAGCCCTAGTTTCACTCCTTCATAGTCAACCTACGAGGTTTTCATTGAACTCTCGTAAGATAGCCTCGGCTCGACACGCAACGTGAAATTGTGTTGGAGAAAACTGTTTGGAAACGCATAGAGTTGACAGTATGTATCATTCAATAAACCTATCTGCGTATGCCGCTGAATCTCCCTGAGAATTGAGCGTTAGTTGTATCTATGCCTGTTCATTGTTCAGCCCCTTGTACGTTCAATTCATGGCCAGGCTGCTCCGTTTATCAAACAATTGGAGAACACATTGTAACAACAGAAGAATATCAATACTATTTAAAGTATAGAAGTGAAATAATTTTGTGAAGTTTTTCATTTCTTTAGGGGGCTGTTATGTCATATGACTATTCAATGGATTCGCATTGATTTTTAAATATCATCGAATTTATAGTTTTCTTTCTTGTAAGGTCAGCTTGTTCCTTTCACATCTCCTATGCAATGTATATTACCCATAATGCACTGGTTTATATCTGATCCTGTCCTTTGAATAGTTGAACTCTTTTTTTTTTTCCAATTCGGAAAATTAATATTTAAAATTGGCAAATGGTGGATACATTTGAAGCGGTTGTTAGATGAAAAGAGAAACCGTGTGGGTAGAACTTCAACCTATTTCCTCAAAGAAATCATACACGTACAAATATAAAGGGAAGCACGGACGCACGCGCGCACACACACGCAAACACACACACACACTCATAAATATATATATATATATATATATATATATATATATGTCTCCTTGTGTGTGTGTGCCTGAGTATATCCAAATACATATATATATATACACATATATATATATATATATATATATATATATATATATATATATATATATATATATACATGTATGGTGATATACTCACGCACACACACAAGGAGACATTTGTGTGTGTGTGTCTATGCGTGAGTATATCCATATACATGAATATATATATATTTATATATTAGAATTAGAATTTAGCTACGAACATATATACATACATACATACACACACATATATATATATATATATATATATATGTATTTGTGTGTGTCAAGAGGCACACCCATGCACATACACACACACACACACATACACGCACACGCACGCACACACGCACACACACACACACACACACACACACACACACACACACACACACACACACACACACACACACACACACACACACACACACACACACACACACACACACACATATATATATATATATATATATATATATATATATATGTATATATATATATTATGGTCCCTTTGCAGAAAGGAAGGTTAGGTCACCTATCGGTTTTAGATGGAAATAAATCTATAGAATTGTGTCGCCTTTAAGTATTACAATGCATTTACAGAGAACATTCTAGAAGAGACGACCATAAACTATATGTATGAATTAATTATTGGTAACGTGCTTATCGGTCTACTAAGGGAATTATGGTGTTAATATATTTCTTTGTTGTTGATGTTGTCGTTGTTGTTGTGTAGAATCACGTCTGTCATGATCGAACGTAGCTAAGGGCAAAAGGCTGGGTCTTTCTATTTGATCATAGACTCGAAATGGCTAAATCATTTTAATTTTACAAAAAAATTATGCTATTGCTTGTAATGAATGAAAAATTATTCGCTATATATATGATTTCTTGATTTCTTTCGAATGCAACAGTTCTGGTCCTGTAGAAACCCCCCCTATCTCTCATATATATATATATATATATATATATATATGAGAGATAGGGGGGGTTTCTACAGGACCAGAACTGTTGCATTCGAAAGAAATCAAGAAATCATGACGGTTTTCCTGATGTTTTCTTTCGAATGAAAGAGTTCTAGTCGTATAAGTGTTTATATATAAGGCGCGTGGCTGATTTGTTGGAGAACTGGATTCGCAATCGTGGGGTTGTCAGTTTGTTCGATTCCTGGACCCGGCGATGCGTTATGTCCTTCAGCAAGGCACTTTATTTCACGTAGCCCCTTCTATCTGGAGTAGCTACCGCTATGTTTTATCAATTTGAAAGACCAACAGAAACATCGTTTCCTCGGTCCGATTTGACGAAAGTCGATCGAATCTCTTCCTCTCTTCTCTCATATATATATATATATGTATATATATATGTGTGTGTGTGTGTGTGTGTGTGTGTGTGTGTGTGTGTGTGTGTGTGTGTACGTTTGTGTACGTATCTGTGAGTATGTGTGAGTGTGCGTGTATGTGTTTATCAGCCCTGCATATAATTATTTTTTCTATGTTTAAGATAAACTGATGAATGGGTTCCATATCTCAGGGGTTCCATTTTCCTTCATAGACAAGATCTGCATACCTTTGAGTAAAAATGGTGGCCTATCAGTAGAGCTGTTGCACGATCATAATGTCGGAGGCATGATTATGTATTTTCAACATATATATATATATATACACACACACATGTATATATATATATATATATATATATATATATATATATGTATATATATATATATGTATATATATATATATATATATATATATATATATATATATACATGAGTGTGCATATGGCTTCTTTGGTATTTCTTATTTTATATATATACATATACATATATATATCTATATATATATATATATATATATATATATATATATATATATATATATATGTATATACGTATGTTTGTAAGTACGTATGTGTGCATACATACACACATAGAAAAAAGTCGCTGGAGACAACCAAAAAATAAAGTTCATATCTAAAATCAGACACACACACACCACAAAAATTATCTGCTGCACATTTTAAACAGTATCAGAGAAAATAATATAAAAGGTATGTAAATAAACTACTGAAAAATATATACATTCTACAAACAGAAGAAAACATTTCAGTACGTATATTATTCAAAAAAATATACATATGATGTGAGTAATGGTAAAGCGAGATAAGTATTCTAAAGAAACTTCTAATGATAAACACAGACTATTAAATTTATAAATATATGTATATAAATATATATATATAAATATATAAATATATAAATATATATATATATATATTCATATATATATGTATATATATATATATATATATATATATATATATATATATATATATATGTATATATATATACACACGCATATATATATACGCATATATATATATATATATATATATATATATATATATATATATATATATATATATGCGTGCGTGTGGGAAGGAGGCAGTTTGTTTGTGTATGTCAATGTATGTATGTTTATAGATATATATATGTATGTATATATGTATATATTTTTGTATATATAAATGTATATATGATTGTGTGAGTGTGTACAAATATATACATGTATGTTCTGAAAAACGATGAAGTTTCTTAAAAGAACAAAACCAATGCTGTCATGAGAATATATATATATACAATCTAAGCAAACGTCATGCTATATCTTTGAATGGCTCTATCTATTAGTGAAATATATATATAAATAATTACATATATATATATATAATTTAATTATATATATATATTTATATATACATATATATATATATATATATATATATATATATATATATATATATATATATATATATATATATATATATATATATATATATAGAGAGAGAGAGAGAGAGAGAGAGAGAGAGAGAGAGAGAGAGAAGATGGAATCCAAAATGCAACTGGAGTATTATTTTAAAAAAAACATATATATTTATTTGATTCCTTTACCGGTTTCGCAGTCCTTCTGCTTTTCAAAAGTAGAGTCGAGATGGAGGGTCTGTGGTTTTTCTCACATCTGGTTGGTCATTGAATGTTACTTGTTTTATATTGAAAAAAGTGGCTCGAAACGCCAGGTTTTTAGAGAAGTAATTTGATTGGTTGGTCAATAAGTATAATAAATTTCGCGCTGGTTCGCGTTACAAAGTTCTTCAAACAAGGGGGGGGGGGCTCAGCTTGTTTTTTCATATGTGAGTGTTTGAATTTCTTTTTACTTAAAAAAAGGGTTTCACGAAGGCTTTTTGTAAAAAGTGTAATTTGATTGGAAATGAAATTATTCCTGGCACGTAAACAAGTTCATTAAATTTCGCGTCCGTATTTGGGAATTTAGTTTGTAGCCTTTTAGAGAATTTTATGACAATAAAAAAAGTGGCTCACGAAGGCTTTTTCTTTTAAAATGCAATTTGATTGGTTATAAATGAAAGTATGACTGTCACGTGAACAAGTTCATTAAATTTCGCAGCCCGTATTTGGGAATTTATGTTGTAGCCCTTTAGAGAATTTTATGACAAGCAAAAGAATGGTCAAGAGAAATGGGATGGTAGAATTGTTCTGGTTCAGTGAATATGGCTAGTTTGCTGAGGTGTCAGAGTCCAGATTTTCTATTGAAATAATTGTTTCTACTTTAGGCACAAGGCCAGTAATTACCCAGTGCATTACTGGTACTTTATTTTATCGACCCCGTAAGGATGAAAGGCAAAGTCAACCTCGGCGGGATTTGAACTCAGATCGTAAAGGGACGTAACTATGCTGGAAAGCATGGCATCCGACCCTCTACCGATACTGCCAATCCACCGCCCTTGAAATAATGAAAGTAGACATATGTATGTTTATTTGTGTGTTTTGGTGTGTGTGTATAGGAAGATGATTCTATTGGTAGAAATGGGGGAGGGAGTTGTGTGTGTGTATGGGTGTTATGTGTGTTTGTGTGGGAGATGGAGAGAATATATATATTTTGTGTGTGTGTCTGTGTGTATGTGTAGGAAAGTGATTCTATTAGTAGAAATGGGGGAGGGAGTTGTGTATATGGGGGGGGGTTATGTGTGTGTATGGTGTTATGTGTGTGTGGGAGTATGGTTAGCATGTTAAGATGAAGAGAATATATATTGTGTGTGTGTGTGTTTATGTGTGTAGGAAAATGATTCCGTTAGTAGGAATATTCGTATTTGTTCTGTTGTTTTGTCAGCGCAAACGTATGTTAAGGTTTATTTAGTTCGGGTTTTTATTTTCTAAAGTAGAGGTGTTATGAATGTATGTGTCTGTTTGGACGGTTAGCATGTTATGATGTTGACATAATGTATATTAAACCATATTTAATGCTGGTCTATATTTTTGAATAAACATATTTTACTTATTTATTCGTATTTGTTCTGTTGTATTGTCAACGCAAAGGTAAAATGGAAGACTTGGAGCATTTCGAGCCACTTTTTTCCATATAAAACAAGTAACACTCAAAGACCAACCAGATGTGAGAAAAACCAGAGACAGTCCATCTCAACTCTACTTTCGAAAACCGGTAAAGGAACCAAATAAATATATATATATATATATATATTTTAAATAAGACTCCAGTTGCATTGTCGGTTTCATCTTTTTTTTTTATACTTTCACTCGTGTAGGACACCTCGGTTATTTTTCATTTTGTAAAAAAACCTCACTTTCCTATATATATATATATATATATATATATATATATATATATTTCGTTTCTGAATTTGTTTAGCAAGATTCTTTATCTGAAAATGTGTGTTGAAACCGATATTGTTATACTTTGGGAGGGTCATGTTGCTAATAAGAAACACACGCACCAGTTGCTTACACTTCAATTTATTATAAATTAAATTTATAAATTTCCGGCTGGTTGGTTGGTTCCACAACCAACAATATATGAACAATCGTCTGGTTGTGGAACCAACCAACCGAAAATTTATAAATTCCTAAATTTAGAAATTTAGTTTACAATAAATTGAAGTGAAAGCACCTGGTGCGCGTGTTTCTTATTGGCAACATGACCCTCCCAAAGTATAACAATAACAGAATAGATAAGAGGAAATGTACGGCCCTTTCTGAATTGATCTGGAAGCTCAAACTTGAACAGACCTCGCACTCTCTGGCCTGGTCCGTGATTAGAAAGTTTCCCCCAGACAGAGGCGGGTCTGGTATTTGCAACCTCTGTCTTAGTGAGACACTCGAGATTCTTCATGGCGGAACCAAGTTATTAAACAGAAGGGCAGACTTATTCGGTGCCTGCAGACACCTTAGGACGGGAACTTTCCTTAAGCTATATGGATAAACCCCGGTTACGGCCTGCCACAAGCAAGGTAGGTCCCCTACACCCCATACCAATGACCAATGGACAACAACAACCACCCATGGTTTGCGGTTCCTATGGTGGATTCTCCACCGGATCCTCTACTGGTAAGGAGTCATCTAAACAATGTTTTATTGAACCTGATTTTATATATATATGTATATATGTATCATGTGTATATATATATGTGTATTTTATATGTGTATGTATGCGTATTTTATATATGTGTGCGTATCTGTATGTATATATTTTATATATATATGTGTGGATGTGTGTGTGTATTTTTTATATACATATATATGTATGTTTTACGTGTGTATATATTTTGTGTGCGTGTGTGTATTCTATGTATATATATATTTTTTATATTTTTGTATGTATATATGTTATAAATATGTATGTTCTGTGTATATAAATATATATATTTTATATATATATATATATATATATATGTGTGTATACTTGTGCGTAAATGCATGCATGCATATATATATATACACACCTGTATGGATTTGTGTGTGTAGATGTGTGAGTGTTTGAGGTGGTAGGTGTGAGTGTATGTACAAGTGAACCAGCATAAACCTTTTATTTCTAAATTTTCTAAACTATCTAAGTATTGGACTCTAACCATTATATTAAATATTACCACCCCACTTTTTGTATGTGTTGATGTGTGTGTGTGTCTGTGGGGTGGATGTGAGTGTAGTGCAAGCCAACCTACATAAGCCTTTTTATTTGTAAACTCTCTACTCCAACCATAATTTTCAGTAGCACCACTCTACATAAATTCCTCAATTTAAGAATGACCTGTAGTATCTATTTCATACTATTAACCTTATTTGAAAATATATCTGACCAAGAATGCCTTTTGTGAAAATCAGTCATGTGGAACTATTGTTATCTTGCCTGATGGTTTGAACCTCACAAAACCACCTGCCCCTTTGAGGTCAATTACCAACCTACTACCATCTACAAACTGACCAATGAGAATCAAGACCATTCCTGCTGACAACATCAAAGTATTCCTAACAAGCTCATATGTCCCAAGGCTCGTATACCATCAACACTATACACACAGAGCTGTCATATCTAAGAACTGACTAACTGCCTGATGAGATCATAGCCATTCAATGGCTATCCTCGAAATATATTTAGCAGTAAATAAAGGATTATGAGTTCATGCAATTGACTTATGTTTCGTCACTATATATATATATATATATATATATATATATATATATAATAAAACATGTCTATAGAATCACCAGATATAATATATACCGTTTCCTCTCCCAATTAGCATAATTAACCATATAAAAGATCAATTAGACCAAGCTATAAGAATAAAGACTCCTATGAAGAAATCTCCGATGAATAACCGAAAGCAGCCCCTTCGCGGCGGTTACGACGTATTATTTATCAATATTTCGACAGCATGTATGAATCGACCAGATATACAGTCAACTAAACAGAATTAGGTGTAAAATAAAATAGAAGAAAAGTGTACATATTTAATTACCTCTACCATGGTTTCATCCGCATTTTAAGACATCCCATAACATTGGATATCTAGAGCTTCGGATTCTTCAGGAAGTTAGCTCAAATTTAGACAATTAATTTTCCAAAGTGATCTCGCCAAGAATACATTAAAAAATGGCTAAGAATCGTGACGTGGCAGCGGTCAAGTTAGAAAGGATGTGATTAGTTGCTTACGGCTGGTAGGCTTTTTGCTAGAAAGCGCAGCCCAATACAGCCAAAATTGTATCTCAACCTAACGGGAGATTATTACATATAAAGGTTTACATATATATATATATATATAAAGTCATAAATATATATGTGTTTTGCAACGGGTCACTTTGTGGCTCAATGAAGAATTAATAAATTAAATAATCAGAGCTATATATCATAAAACATGTCTATAGAATCACCATATATAATATATACCGTTTCCTCTCCCAATTAGCTCTGATTATTTAATTTATTAATTCTTCATTGAGCCACAAAGTGACCCGTTGCAAAACACATATATTTATGACTTTATATATATATGTAAACCTTTATATGTATATATATATATATATATATATGGAAGTCTATAAGCAGTAGTATTCAGGTTTATTTTTATCGCCATGAGGTTAACCGCTAGGTACTTTTCTTCCTACCCACTCCACTATACTGAGCTGCTCTACCCACTCCACTATACTGAGCTGCTCAGATGGTAGAGAAATCTTAAAAACACTACTAATAAAAACTAATTTCTTTTTTTTCAGATTATTCAAAAGTATTGAGAATATGCCCTCGAAAACGTTATTTTCCTTTTAGGATATAAGAGACCGGCGGTATGTGGTGATGTTCTTTTCTATGTCAGCTGATCCCTATATATCGACATCACACATGACCGATTCAAATTCTCAAATATATGAGCTCTAAGCTAAACTCACAGTCATAGGTGAACACGATAGTTTTTTCCGGCCGATCCACCATGCATTTGTTTAGGGAACCCTGTTTATTATCCGGATAAAATTATATGTTTATTTGACCTCATTATTTTAGAGTTTCGTTGCCGTTAAGCAACTGAGAAAACAAACTCCTACCTGAACATATACAAGATACAATATATTTTGAGTTTGATCAGTTCAAGTAGATAAGAAGCGTGTCTGTTTTTCACAATGTACTATATATTTTCAATAAATGTTGAGGTTTTTTAGATCAATTAGATAAGACGCATGCTTGTTTTGTCACTTGATGCAATATATTTTGAATATATTTTGAAGGTTTTAAGATCAAGTAAATAAGAGTTATGCTGGTTTTTCACGAAGCATTTTGGTAGGAATGCGTGCGACCTATATACGAGTACATAGGGTAATCGATTCATTAGTTACTCAATCAATTAATCTATTTATGTATATATCGAAACATTCCTTCCATTATAGACGATGTATGATGGAAATCTACAAACACGCGATACAACTCATTCCGTCAT
>OZ024749.1:23139803-23147303 GCA_964016885.1 Eledone cirrhosa | reverse complement strand
TTGTTAAATATTTTACTATAGATATGTGTGGGAGGGAAGCATTTATTTAAGGCACTAAAAAATAATTTAGGAATATTGTTATTAATAGAGATGGAGAAAGGAGCATTATACCAGATTATGTTTTTGTATCTAGGTCTTTCATTAAAGTGATTGGAATGATCATGATTAATTATTCTACTGTAATTTCTTCTAGAATTTGTTTCTTAACTATATTTGATTGTATCTGGATAACCGGCTTTAGAAAGTGCGTTATTATAGTAATTGGCGTTAGCATCAAAGATGTTTTTATTAGAAGATATGTTAGATATTATTTTTCCAATATTACTAACTATAGCATTCTTGATATTGGTAGGATGGTTAGATTTAAAGTTAACATAATTTAGGTTTTCATTGTTTTTATGGTAATATAGGCCAGTGTCAAGATTAAGAGATACATCCAAGAAATTAGCTAGTTTGATACTATTATCAAATTCAATTTTTAGGTTATGTTGGTTAAAGAGATTACGTATGTTGTTCTTAATAATATTAAGGTTAACTATATTGCAATTTAAGATAGTAAAGAGTCCATCGTCACGATAAATTCCACCGCGAAGTTGAGGAATTTTCCGACTCAAAGAGTTCAAAATAAAGATACCAATTAAATCAGTCAATTGGGATGAATCGGATGCTCCCATTGTGATGTCGAAGTTGTTAGAGGTATCGGCTCTGGTCCAATATTCGTTGTTGAACTCTAGGATGGTTTTACGTGCGGTGAGGATGATGTGAAGTTCATCTGTGGTGATGTCAGAATATTTAAGTGCGAAAGATAGAGCATTATTGAGAAGTGAAGGCAAAATGGAGGAATAGTAGCTGGCAATATCAAATTGAATAAATTTTAGTTTGTTTTTATTATCCAATTTGTTGAACCAGCCAATCACTTCAAAAGTACCAAACCATAAATTTAGGTTCAAAGAAGAGCAATTAGAACTAACCTGTGGGATAATTCTATCCAAGATGGCTTTACTAACAACCCCCAGATCAGATTTAGAGGGGGCGATTAATCTATTTTTTTTCCTCGTACATATTTTTCCCTTCGTTAATTTTCAAATTCTTTTAATTTATACATTATCTTCCAACGGTTTTCAACCTCTCTATGTAAAACAATATATCTTCTCTCAGTTATAAAAACTATCTCTTTCTCTCTATCACCCATCTCTCCCTCTCCACCTTCAATCTCATCTCCTCCCCTTTTTTCACCCCCCCCCCTCTCTCTAAATAAAATATTTTTCCCAATATCACACATCAATCTAAAACTACTTTTCATATGTTGATTTAAAACTGCACTATCCACAAGTGTTTTTTAGCCTTCTTATCATGTTCTCCTGTTTTATCTGATGAAAACACAAATATTATTGCATGATGATGTTTGTTTTTGAAATGCGCATAATAAAATACATGGAACTCCTTTAACCATCTTTTGATCTTATATATTATGTATACTCCAGTCCTACAAACTGTAGAGTGCTTCTTATCCGATATCTGCATTGCTTTATTGTACTACAATAAAACTCACCTCCTACAATATATATATATATATATATATATATATATATATATATATATATATATATATATATATATGTACATATATATATGTATGTATATATATATATATATATATATATATATATATATATATATATATATATATATATATATATATATATATAGAGAGAGAGAGAGAGAGAGAGAGAGAGAGAGAGAGTGATAGAGAGATAGATAAATAAATATATAGATAGATGGATTAATATGTGTATATATATATGTGTATATATATATATGTATATATATATGTTAGTTTGTGTCTATGTCTGTGGGTATATGTGTGTGTGTATATGTATATATTATGTGTATAGATAAATGAAAAATATATGTATGTACATATATATATATATATATATATATATATATATATATATATATATATATATATATATATATATATATATATAATTCAATACTTACGAAGACTCCAACGAAAACAATAACAAAGAGATATCAAAAATATACAAAACAAGATGGCGAGGCTATGTTAAAAATAAGAAAGAAAGGAAGCATGAAAAAAACGTAAATGAAAGATATCCACAAATCCTCCATTTATCTGCCACCTTCACCTCGTTATATATTTCTATATGCCACGAGGAAATGACACACTTCAAGTGACGAAAATATAACGGGAGACAGACTTACATTAAGGTATCTAGTGAGATCATAACTAACGTGCTGTGAAATGATTTTGTTTTTAAATTCTATGACGTCATTTTTAGTATTATTATTGTTCTTTGACTCTCAGTCATTGATGTTATTTAACTGGAAAGTTTGTTGAAATGAATATCAAGCTGCTACCTGCAATCTCAGATATTCAGGACGTATCGGAGGTTTCTTGCTGTTCCCAGCAAGCATGCCTTTTGAAGTGTTCCAAAAAACGGAGCTGGACTAATCTTCTTTAACCATCCCTGGAAACTCCTTGAGATAGTACCTAGTGCGCCTATGACAATCGGGACCACTTTGACTTCATGGCAGTTCCAAATCCTTTTTATCTCCCACTTTAATTCCTGGTATCCGTTAATTTTCTCCATCTCCTTCTATTGCACTCTCGTGTTGAATGGGCAGCCCACATCCACAATCAGGCACGATCTTTTTTCCTTGTCCAAAACCACCAGGTCAGGTCTATTGTGTTCCAGTTTCTTGTCCGTCTGTATCCTAAAATCCCACAACACCTTCACCTGATCGTTTTCTATCTATTATTATTATTATTATTATTATTGCCTCTTATGTGTGTGGGGCGGATAATTCTTTTTTTTTTAATCTCTCATCTTAATGGCGTCACTTATATATATATTAAGAAGTTTGTGGAAGAGTAGCAATGGAAAAGAAATATATATATGTGTACATTTATATATATATTTCTCTCTCTCTCTCTCTCTCTCTCTCTATATATATATATATATATATATATATATATATATATATATATAGAGAGAGAGAGAGAGAGAGCGAGAGAGCGAGAGAGAGGGGGGGATAGATAGATAGATATAGATATATGAATACTATCTAAATGTGCTTATAAATGTACTTATGTAAGTATAAATATAACTTTTTATAAATGTATATGAAAAAGCAAAAAAAAAAAACAAAAAAAAACACGTACCTTAATGTAATCAATAATCATTAGCTTAATATGCGTGATTTTCGAACGATGCAAAGTGGTCGATAATAACCTTTACTGAGCTGCATCAACATCTTCTGTCATGAAAGCACGTGGTGTAGTGTCATATACGTAAAACACACTCACACAAACACACAAAGTCATGCTGAGACACAAACATTTCAACACCATATAAGCAAATAGAAATATACTGTTGTGTATGTATGTCTGTGTGCATATGTATGCATGGGTGTGCAAATGTGTGTATATATGAGCCTCCGTGTTTGTGGCTTGTGTGTGTATGTATGTGTGGTCATATTTCTGTCTAAGAAATTGTATGTGTATGTGTGTCTTCGTGCTTCTGTCTGTGAGAATATATATACGTGTGTGTGTATTGACATTATAAATACACGAAAAGTTTTGTTGTCAAACATATTGTATTGGCATAGATATATGAATATATATATATATATATATAAATGAATGTATATATAGTGTATTTTGCAATACACTGTATGCTTAATTAAAAGCATTTTGAAGACGTTATGCTATTGGTTTAGAGTAGTGACAGACTCACTTACTTTAATTTCAGCAAACAGGGAGAGATAAAGCTGACAAGGCCTTGTTTCGCATTTATTGATGCTTATCAAAGCCAACTACTCATCCTGTTTGCTGAAATCATGGATGTTTGGTTCTTATAGAATTCTAGTAAATAATCAGGAACTGATTATACAGAGCCGTTGCCGGTCAAGCATAAATTGAAAATTAGAATTTGTGCTCTGAAATAGCTATATATATATGAATGTATATATAGTGTATTTTGCAATACACTGCATGCTTAATTAAAAGCATTTCGAAGACCTTATGCTATTGTTTTAGAGTAGTGGCAGACTCACTTACTTTAATTTCAGCAAACAGGGGGAGATAAAGCTGACAAGGCCTTGTTTCGCATTTATTGATGCTTATCAAAGCCAACTACTCCTCCTGTTTGCTGAAATTAAAGTAAGTGAGTCTGTCGCTACGCTAAAACAATAGCATAAGGTATTCGAAATGCTTTTAATTAAGCATACAGTGTATTGCAAAATACACTATATATACATTCATATATATATAGATATTTCAGAGCACAAATTGTAATTTTCAATTTATGCTTGACCGGCAACCGCTCTGTATAATCAGTTCCTAATTATTTACTAGAATTCTTTAAGAAACAAACATCCATGATTTCAGCAAACAGGAGGAGTAGTTGGCTTTGATAAGCATCAATAAATGCGAAACAAGACCTTGTCAGCTTTATCTCCCCCTGTTTGCTGAAATTAAAGTAAGTGAGTCTGTCACCACTCTAAAACAATAGCATAAGGTCTTCGGAATTCTTTTAATTAAGCATACAGTGTATTGCAAAATACACTATATATACATTCATATATATATATAGCTATTTCAGAGCACAAATTCTAATATATATATATATATATATATATGTATATACATACGCATATATATATATGTAATATAGAAATGGCCTCTACGAGACTAGCACTGTTTCATTCGAAAGAAATCACCAGGAAAGGGCATTCCTGATGATTTGCTTTGAATGAAACCGTTCTAGTCCTGTAGAAGCCATTTCTATATTAAATATATTTACTCTGCTATGTATTGAGTACCTTAATAACTGTGGTTAACCCCGATTGAACCTGGGATACAGATTGTAGACATTAGTGTACCCTAATTAACCATCAGCAAGAAAACATGCTGACTAAACTCGATATTGATATTTCCATGAAGAATATTCCGATCCCCCCAAGGAATCATATATGTTGATATATATAGATACACACGCACGCACACACTGAAACACACACACACACATATAAATATATATACATATATATATAGAGAGAGTTTATTGACAAGATCCCCTATCTCATTCGCTTAATGGTGTGGAGCTACTGAAATCGGACCTAGGTATCAATGTTTCCATTGATCTGCCCAATTGACAATACTCTCTGTCGGTCGCAAATCCAGGCGGAAGGACATAACGTACAGACACACATACATATATATATACATATATAAATATATATATATATATATATATATATATATATATATATATATATATATATATATATATATATATATATATATATATATATATATATATATATATATATATATATATATATATATCAACTAGAAATTGATTGACATATATATCTAAACTATAATAAAAAAAAAGGTCTGCGGGATTGCGTACGGTTTATTTTTTTTATCCCGTTTGTAAAATAAGTTGGATAAAAAAATAACAAAAGTTAAAGAGCTGATAACATTAAATACATATTCCTCCCTTTGAATAAATAATTGTTTCTACTTTAGGCACAAGGCCAACAATTACCCAGTGCATTACTGGTACTTTATTTTATCGACCCCGTAAGGATGAAAGGCAAAGTCAACCTCGGCGGGATTTGAACTCAGATC
The DNA here is from genome assembly GCA_964016885.1 of Eledone cirrhosa. Classification (NCBI taxonomy): domain Eukaryota; kingdom Metazoa; phylum Mollusca; class Cephalopoda; order Octopoda; family Eledonidae; genus Eledone; species Eledone cirrhosa. The sequence continues at coordinate 23,141,638 of OZ024749.1, read as the reverse complement.
GTAAGGGGACGTAACTATGCTGGAAAGCATGGCGTCCGACCCTCTACTGATACTGACAATCCACCGCCCATTGAATAAATAATGAATGAATATTACATAATTTATCTACTAAATTTCGTGGCTGTTCATTAAATATATTTTGTTTATTTAAAGATTCATTTATTTAAAATTTCTGAAATGTCAAGACTTCCAGTGGTGATCGCTTAAATAAACATACTTATTTTCCGTCACTAATTTTCTCCTAATGCAGTTTATATATAATATCGTCTTTTTTAATGTATCATGGATTACGTTACTGATTACATAAGTCTTCGTTCAATTTCTGTGTTATATATTGTCAATTACGATTTTATTTGATGTATCATATCTACATGTATATATATATATATATATATATATATATATATATATATATATACCTGCGTATAATATCAATATACACACTACACATGCTATAAGTGTGCATGTGACTTTACACGTCTAATCTTACGGGGCTGCCATTTTATTCGTCTGCACACTGATAAATTTGCATTCAGAAACGATAGTAAAAGAATAGTTTTTTTTATCAATTGAACCAATGTTTAGTCTTTGATTGTTTAATAGTATATATTAAACAATGGGTAGATTTGAATAGACAACGATATATATATCAACATTGTCTTTCTACATAAAGCAGAGTTTAGAGTGCTTTCATGGAATATTCACATCTACAATAGATCCAGTGCTAAAATAATCATAGACACTATCATGATTGCATACAACTGTAACACACACACAACTACACAAACACACGCACACTTTCTCTCTCTCTCTCTCTCTCTCTCTCTCTCTCTCTCTCTCTCTCTCACATATATATATATATATATTCATATATATATCGTCCACCCAGATATATCACACACCTAGATTCCTATCGCTTTCTCTTGATATTTTCTATATATTCATGTATATCATGTATATTCATATATATATATATATATATTCATATACTTATATATTTATATATATTTTTTTTATTTTCATATATATACTTATATATATATATATATATATATATATATATATATATATATATATATATATATATATATATATGTATATATATATATATATGTATATATATATATATATATATATATATATATATATATATATATATATATATATATATATATATATATATATATATATATGAGAATAAAAAAAAAATATAAAAACTAAGATTACATTTACATATATATTATATTTATCTATCTATCTATCTATATATATATATATATATATATATATATATATATATATATATATATATATATATATATATACATAGATATATAGGTATATATATAATCTATATATATATATATTTCTATACAATAGATTGAATATTATATATTCATATATATTTATTCATATATATATATATATATATATATATATATATATATATAAATACAGAGAGAGAGAGAGAGAGAGAGAGAGAGAGAGAGAGAGAGAGAGAGAGAGAGAGAGAGAGAGAGAGAGAGAGATATGCAAAACGGGAGACTGTGTTAGATTAGATATACGTTGATTCTTAACAGCATTCATGGTGTCTATGTTTATAGAGGTTATATTGCTGCGTAATTGATGTGTTGACAAAATGTCTCGGTTGAGCTGAGCAATGGAAGTACCGCAAAATTTCCCTCGAAACATTGACTATAATGAAACACATTTCTGGCACTCGATCCAGTTCAATATTATAATAAGTTCAATAAATTATGATATTTATAGTGGTTTCTGATTTCATGCGCAAGGTCAACACTTTTGAAGGATGGGAAAATCGATCAAATCGAGTC
>OZ024749.1:23129803-23134803 GCA_964016885.1 Eledone cirrhosa | reverse complement strand
TTCAGCCACCTTTTATAAAATTTGCTGGGGTACAGCACATCTCTCCCCATCCTGATTCTTCTTACAAAATGATATTTGAAAAAACGAATCAGTTGCTCGCCGGAGAGAAAGGTGCCTGACCTCAGCCCTTTTAACCTCGTCCACCATATAATCTCTTTGACCATAACCATAACACATAGGAAAAGCGCCTTTCTCTGCAGATAGATAGATAGATCGATACGTAGAGAATACATACATAGATAGATACCTGCTAGTTATCTCGTTCAAGAATGCGTGTGTGAATGATCTTAGACGCATATTTCAACAGATATGTACATATGTATGGTGTTATATACAATGGTGATTTATAATATAATCGTCCATTTGAAGCGATGAAATTATGGTGCTAGGTCAACAGCGTAATATTCTGTCTGCAGCAGCAACATTGATATCATTCCCAGCCAAATTTACAGAGTTTTCAGCAATTTTCATTTCATGCAACTGTCATATTACTTCGTGGCGGCCATGTTCGTTGGTGATCCACAGTAGCAACGGAAATTACTGTAGATTGTATACTTAAATCGTAGATTAACACTTAGGAAATCTTAATTCATGTCCACAGGAGCGCATGCATATATATATATATATATATATATATATATATATATATATATATATATATATATATATATATATAATTAATTATTGATGCATATAATATTATATACATATACATATCTTATATATATACATATATTTATATATATATATACATATGTCATATATATACATATATATATGTCATATATATATATATATATATATATATATATATATATATATATATATATATGTCATATATATATATATATATATATATATATATATATATATATATATATATATATATATATATATATATAAATATATATATATATTTATATGTATATATACATATGTGTATATACATATATACATATACATATATAACGCCAGCACCAACAGTTTTGGAAGAGATGTCAACATGAATGGACCTGTTATTTTCATCTAAAGACATTTTTTTCAATTCCATCCCGCCCGTCCCCTTAAACTATTTTATTTCTCATTCTTTCTTCTGATGAAGGACTAGCGTCCGAAACGTTAAGACCCTCTTCCTGCTATATCAAGCGTTCACCTAATATATATCTTCCATATACTGTACCGATTTGTTGTTATTTCTGTTTACATTTTACATATGTATATATAATACATATATATATATATATATATATATATATATATATATATATATATATGTAGATAAATCTACCAAGAGTTTACGGTAGTGTCCAATCCGTATGAAGAACTCAATGTATTCCGGATATCATGGAAAGAAGAGATGTAATGAAAATCCAATTTCGGTGAAAGATAAACGGTATACAGAGTCAAGATAAAATATTAAACAAATAATGAACAAACAATTCCTTATATTAAACAAAAAAAGTTCACTATTTAACGATCGTTTCTAGGGTATATATGTGTTATAATTGGTATGCATATTTAACAGATCTATGTACAAAATTATACAAAATTATACAAATTATCAAGATTAAATATACATACCTAACTCATATATACGCCGTCTTCAGAAATAATGAAGTATATTTATTGATAATAACAACAATTCAAAATATCAGTTCAAAATTGACCAATGAAAACACAAAGGGTTAAAAAGCAGTTTGGTGTGTGTATATACATGTAAAACCCTACACACATTTTACAATAATGTGTGTATAATTTGTATGTGCATACTAAAAAGATGGATGCAAATAAAAAATTTCAAGGTTAATATCTCTTTAATATAATATAATATAACTTTAACTCTAATCCTTCTATTAGACTTATATGTCCCTCCAAATCAGATATTGGAATAATTAGCAAAAAAATTTTAGATAGAGTCATCCCACAAATAAGAAAATACGTTATTTTACCACTCTGGGAAAACACCTCCCAGGTAATTAATTGGTTTAAAAATATTAGGTGTAAATCTTCTGCTTCTTTCCTACAGTTTGATATAGATAATTATTATTCTTCTATATCACCCATACTCCTGAACAAAGCATTAATATTTGCTAAAAATAGATCTAATTTAACTTCGGATGACATTAACATTATTATACATGCTAGACAAACACTTATTGAATTTCAGAATGAATACTGGACCAGAAACACTTATAGTAATCTTTTTGATATTACTATGGGTTCAAGCGATTCTGCCCAAATTACTGATCTTGTGGGCCTCTTTCTCCTTTTCAACATAAATGCCTCTTTTCCCCACCTCAAAGGTGGTTTATATCGTGATGACTGTCTTCTTCTTTCTAACAACCTTAGCCTTTCAGAAATCGAAAAAAACAAAAAGCATATTAGAACTTTCCTTAAAGACTATTATAATCTTAATATTACTTTTGAAAAAACAAGTAAAGTAGTAAATTTCCTAGATATAACTTTAGATTTAGCTACGGGTATATACCAACCTTACCATAAACCTAACCAAAACTTACATTACATACACTCACAATCTAATCACCCTAAATCTATCCTTAAAAACCTTGCATATAATATATCACTTAGAATTTCTAACCTTTCTTCTAACCAAGATGTATTTGATAAAAATGCGACCTTTTATAATGAAGCTCTAGATAGAAGTGGCCACAAAAATAGATTAGAGTATATAACTTCTACTAAAAATACTGAAAACATACAGCATAATATTACCAACAAACACCAAATGAAAAGTACACACCTAAATGCCACCCACAGTATACCCCAAAATACTAAATCTTCTAATATAAAGTATAGTAACCCTCAAAAAACTACTCATCATAAGACTATAATAAATATTAATAATAAAACTCCTAATAAAAAAGATAAAACACCTAAATCTACAAATATAACTAAAAATAGTTGTGGTGAGATCATTAACATTATTCCTCCTAGTAAAAATCATGATACAACATATAAAAATAATAAAAATAATAAACAACATAGAAACCGTAATAGACGAGTTACTTGGTATAATGCTCCTTTTAATTTACAAGTTAAGGATAATATTGCTAAAAAATGTTTTTATATCCTTGAGAAAAACTTCCCGCCAAACCACAAATACCATCAAATCTTAAATAGGTCTACAGTTAAATTCTCATATTCTACAACAAATAACATAAAACAAAATATAAGTGCATATAATGCATATAAGTGTAAGAAAACTATAAGTATACCACCAGTACATCAAATTAACAATAATATCTCCTCAAATACAGAATTAACGAAAGGATGTAACTGTAGAAACAAAACAAACTGCCCATTAAAAGGGAATTGTCTTGTTAACAACATAGTCTATAAATGTAATGTTAAAACTAAAGATTCTATTTGCTCATATATAGGAGCTACCTCTAACAATTTTAAGACAAGGTATAATACCCACAAACATAGCTTTAAAAATGCCGCATTGGCTAATACAACATCTCTAGCAGAAAAAATCAATAGTTATAAAAATAAAAATATAAAATATGATTTGACCTGGAGTGTGCTCAAAAGAGCCACCCCTTATCAAAATAATAGAAAGGAATGTAGATTATGTTCCCAAGAACTATTTGAAATAATGAAGTCTAGGGATATCTTATTAAATAAAAGACAGGAATTAATTATATCGTGTAATCATAAACTAAAAAAAACATTTAAATATTATAAACCTAATTAATAACATTATTCTAGAATTTAATTTAATTTAAATGTTAGTTAACCTATAAATTTAATTTAATAAATATTTTATTACAGATGAGAAAATATTATGTAATCATTAATTTTGAAAAACCTTTAAATATTACTAATATATATTCAGTAATTTAATTTATAGATTAATTTTAACTTATTTTAACCTTTTATTATAATTTTTTAATTTAGTTTAACCTTTTATTATAATTTTTTTTTTTTTTTTTTTTTTTATTATAATTCTTTTACAGATAAAATATAACAAAATAATATCATGTATCCTATGACGGAGAAAGAATTTTTAGTATTATTGACCTAATTAATATACATTTTGGAAATATATTTATTATTTGGTTTTAGCTTTAATCAACCTAAAACTTTAATTTTAATTTTAATTTGCTTAAAATTAGTATCCTTGTACAGACGAATTGCAGAATTTCATGTAATCATAGAATGGGAGGTGTTTTTGGATATATACCTAGTTAATATATTCTGTGCAAATTTTTTGAAAAAGATATGTATATCTATATGTATATGTATATGTGTGTATTGTATGTGTATCTGTATGTATATTTATGTGACTATATATGTATATATGTGTATATATATGTATATATATATATATATATATGTGTATGTATATGTATATGTATGTGTATGTGTATGTATATGTATTTGTATGCGTATTAATTTTGATTTTTATTTGCATATAATTATATTATGCTATTGATGAAATACAATATCTGCTTTATGTATTGTATACCTAATTAACATATACTAATTAACATATACTATTGAAATAAATATATAATTTTTAACTTAGTTAACATATAATTTATATGCTACTACCGATGTAATACTTTATTTTATTTTTATTTGGGTTTCTTTTCCCTATTACTAAATTCATCTCCTAATATTGATACCATAATGTTATTAACTTTAATTTAGTTATAATGTAATTAATAATCTACTACTGTTTGACTTCATAATTCTGCTTCAAATATTATAAACCTAACTAATTTACACCTTGGAAATCAATATGTTGACTATCTTTGGTTTAGTTGACATAGGATTAATGGTATACTTTTATATTTTTTTATTTTGTGATGCATATATTTCGTATTTCCTAGCACTGAAAATGTGTAGGAACATACATTGAATTAAGATATGGAAAATATTATAGGTTTCTTGAAACATATATTTACTTTGATCCCCTTCTCCAAACCCCCCCCTTTCCCCCATACTATTATCATCTGTTTTTGTAAGTGTAT
>OZ024749.1:23099803-23127303 GCA_964016885.1 Eledone cirrhosa | reverse complement strand
AAACTATAATATTCATTGTTTTGTTCTTCTGTCTAAATTCCTTGTTATTCTCTTTGGACCACGTGTCTTTGAAAGGCAACAGAAATTGGTAATAGACAATCAGTACAAAAATAGTACAGAATTGGTAGATAATTGTTACATACATACGTTTTTAAATCTTAATGTCCGGACCCATATCAATGCATATCAACATGGCATTTCTGAGAAATACTAAACAGTATGATGTTTGAATTCTTTCTTTTTTTTTCATTTCTCAGGTAATAACTCCTGATGGTGTCTTAGCGTGAATGTAGTGTCATACGACGTGTCTAGGGCATTTTCCTCTCCAGGTTTGAACACAGCATGTTTCCTCCAGAGAAGGAAAGATATTGAGAGAGAGAGAGAGAAAGAGAGAGAGAAAGAGGGGGAGAGAGAGAGAGAGAGAGCGAGAGAGAGAGAGAGAGAGAAAGAGAGAGAGAGAGAGAGAATGAGGAAAATATACAGAGGAAGAATCGAACCCATACTAGACTGGTGCTATTCTTATTGACCTCGAAATGATGAAAGCCAAAGATGACTTCGGTGGGATTTGACTATCTGACATTCAATGACTCTACCAATGAGCCGGCTTTGATAATTAAATTACATTAAATATTAAAGTCTAGTTTGTTTACTGTAAATATTTACATCAATATATATATGCTATAAACATTTGAATTAACGAACAACCGCTCAGAAACTTCCTGCCACACCAGTAAAGAATTTACGGAGATTTATGTTATAGGAAAAGCTAAAACTGTTTAGTCATATCCTGGCAGCTTCAAATTTATCTCTTCCTTTTAAACTCCCGTTCGTTCAGATCATCTAAACTCTTCATTCATACAAATCTGCATACGTAAATATACACAAACATATAAACTCACACACACACAAAAAAAAAAAAAAAATATATATATATATATATATGTGTGTGTGTGTGTGTGTGTGTGTGTGTGTGTGTGTGTGTGTGTGTGTGTGTACGTGTGTATGTGTGTGTATGTCTCTGTGTGTCGCTGCGTGTGTGTGTGTGTGTGAAAGGATTCCCTCAAAGAAGAAGAAAGATTAAGAAATATAAAAACATAAGTTTTCCTGAACTGGTGAGTGTTAAAGATAAAGTAACCGAGATTTGTATCACATTTTGACAAGCATTTCCTTGTAAGCCATAAATATAAAATATCCTTTAACAGAAATGCGCTTAAAATCGGCGATTCCTGTGCCAAGACCACTAGATCTTACATCGCGAGTAAATCCATGCAATCCTATACACCGGATTGCTCATGCTGCAGACCATAAGCATGCATTTGTAAATGACCATGTTATGCGACATCTGTCATGATATAGAAAGCAGAGGTTACCCCGACTTGACCAAATGAACAGCATATGGTGGTCAGAACCTACGGAGAGTCATGGAAATCCGAATTAAAATCCGCTTCCGAAACTTTGAGTCGACCTTCAGATATCCAGACAGAAGGTCCGACAGTGAACTCACAAATCTCGTTTGCAATTTCATAAGTACGGATTAAATAAACAAAATTTATCGTCACAGATTCCTTCATCATATGAAACACCTAGTATGTTCTCAACCCTATTCAAATTGCTTGAGGACGTACCTGTTGTTGGGGATGCAATATGCTTATAAAGCTACACAACTCCAGAAAATGTCTTAACATGAGATTTGGCTTCTCCCAAAAATGTATACTAAAAACCTGGACAATCCCACTCGCGCCAGATTTTAAAATCTCCGAATAACAGGGTTTGCAAACACTGGCCGTGGATATGTCCACATAGACTGTCCTGTCTTTCTTTTTATAATCCTCTCTTTCTCTATATGTAGATTAGCGCCACTTAATTTTCTTGGACTCTTAATCTCTATCCTGTCCACTACCAAAATACCACTCTTGCTTTTCCTTGCTCGCTATGGATACATAAAGCAAGGCTGAGAATTGCCAGCGTCGTTAGAACGTCAGAATGTTTTATGGTATACGTTCCAGCTTTCTGTTCTCTGAGTTCAAATCCCACGGAGGTCAACTTTGTCTTTCATCCTTTCGAGGTCGATAAAAGAAAGTACCAGTCTATTAATCAGGTTAATTATACCTCCTTTCTGAAAGAAATCTGATGTATTCATGCCTGGAGAGGAATGGGCTCCACCAGGCGTAAAATGCCCAAGAACGCCGTATGACAATACGCCCCCCCCCCCCCCCCTATGACTCTATCGGGAATTTCAGGTATATACCATCCACACCATATATAAAACACCTCCCCCTATATATTTTTCTAACTCTTTTTTCTTCTTAATGGGAACACTTTATGCTGAAAGAATGTCGTCTAACCGAGAGAAAATATGAAAGAGGCAGGTAGCAATGAAATTGTACTTCAATGCCGCAATAATTAGTGTAAAAAAAAAATATATACCACGAAGTCTTTCCAAAATTTGAGATATTCTTCAGCAAACCATCAGGAAGGTATAAAATTGAACGTACAGCATACATCTATATATTAATTGCAAGAACGTCTGTATTCCGTGTGTCCTAATTCTCGATTATCATTGGTTCATAGGTTTCAAATGACTCCACCCACCTCAACGACGCCAAACATAAATTAATACGCATAATGCCAATGAGGGAGTGAGAGGGAGAGCAAGAAACAGAGAGGCAAAGTGAACGCTGTAAATATTACCATGTGTGCGTGTGTATGTATTTGCTCGTATGTTTATGTGTGTGTGCGTGCGTGCAGCGTTCCACACAAAGTAAAATCTATCAACATGTGTGAGTGTGTAAGTGTGTGTAAGTGCACGGGTGCGTAAGTTTGCGTGTGTGTGTGCGTTTCCATGCGTGTGTGTGTGTGTACGTGGGGCGTTCCACAATCGCCACGCAGTTTATCTGTCTGTGTGCCTGTCTATTAGTCTAACATACACAGAGTTGTGAAGAGAGTAAATAGGAACATTTTTTTACATTGACGGACATCTTTTATATTTATTATTGTGTAATTTTTCGACAATTGCTCGAAATGAAATAAAAGCAATTCGACTTTATCAAACAGTGAACTACAACGGCGACGGCGTGCAGCCAGGAATGAAGAAAAACGGGCCGAACAGCGCCATCGGAACGCCGTATTTCAGAGGCGAAGACGTGCCGCCATGAATGAAGAGGAGCTGGCTGAACGCGCCAACGAAACACTGGAGCCAAGCAACGACGGCGTGCTGCGATGGTTGAAGACGAACTGGCTGAGCATCATATTTTATATTAATTATCTATATCTATATCTACATATAATATAACATATTGGAACTTCCATCATCCTTTTGAGAAACGTGGAACAACCACGTCTATGCAATGATACACGTTTTACAGTCAGGCAGAAGATGAACCATCTCCTAGAGGTCACTATTCTAGGTGGGAGCTCCTAGAATAGTTCATATACTATGCACAAACGAAGAATCTGGTATATCTGAAGATTATTTTACTGTATTTTGTTTCAAACAGACACCGTGGACTCGCCTGATACTGTAACCAGACAAACATCAAATACAGTCATTTTCTCTTTTACCTGTCTTCTCTTATCATCTGTTTACCCGGGCAAATATGGGTACGTCAGCTAGTCTATATATTAATTTCAACAATGTCAGTATTCCGTGTGTCATAATTCTCGATTATCATTGGTTCATAGGTTTCAAACGACTCCGCCCACCTCAATGATGCCAAACTTAAATAAATATGCATAATGTCAATGAGGGAGTGAGAGGTGAGAGTAAGAAACAGAGAGGCAAGTGAACGCTGTGTTGGATACACTATGTATATGTGTCAGTGTAGAGACATGTGTGTGATGTGTGTGGAAATAAGAGGGGAAGGAAAGCAATATCTATTAACATGTGTGCGTGTGTATGTACGTGCGTGTATGTTTATGTGTGTGTGCGTGCAGCGTTCCACAGAAAGTAAAATCTATCAACATGTGTGAGTGTGTGCATGTGTGTAAGTGCACGGGTGCGTGTGTAAGTTTGCGTGCGTCGCTTCTGATTGCGGTGGTAATAAAACCTCATCATATGCTGAGTCTGGCAAAAAGTTGGATCCTATGGCCGGCCAGGGCGAGAGTAATATTGAAAAACGATTCCATTTTCGAAGTAGAAGGATCCGCCATTTGGAGTTCAAACCAGGCCACCTCTCCGAGTTGAACTCTGGGCAACATTGACTGTCTATTACTCAGTGGCTAAGAATCTGGAAATTACTGAATACATTTTTGTGTCATATAATTTGTTGTTTTATTATTATAGCTGACCATTTATAGATAAGCATGTTATCCATATCCATATTAATTTGGCATTTGTATAAACCTTTTCAAGTAAATAGGTACCCTTTTTTACATTGACGGACATCTTTTATATTAATTATCTATATCTATATCTACATATAATATAAAAGATTGGAAAAACCATGTCTATGCAATGATATACGTTTTACAGTCAGCCAGAGGTCACTATTTTAGGTGGGAGCACCTAGAATTGTTCATATACTATGCACAAACGGTACAACGAAGAATCTGGTATATCTGGAAGATTGTTTTTTACTGTATTTTGTTTCACACAGACACCACGGACACGCCTCATACTGTAACCAGACAAACATCCAATACAGTCATTTTCTCTTTTACCTGTCTTCTCTTATCATCTGTTTACCCGGGCGAAGCTGGGAACGTCAGCTCGTGTCTTATAATAACAACTACGTTCTACTTTCCTTAAAAGTAGAATAATGCTTTTACTAGTCTCGATTACTATGATTGTAGCTATCTATTATATTCTGTTTTTCTTTCTGCCCCTTAAAGGTATCTCTCTGTCTCTTCCCTGCCCCTGTCTCTGTCTTCCATCTCTTTTTATCCCTTCTCTCTCGCCCCCTTCCCCTAACTCTATGTCACTTCTCCACCTTTGTCTCTGTTTCCACCTCTCTTTCTTCTTTCTCTCTCCCGCCACCCCTCTCTCTCTATGTCTCTTCTCCACCTGTGTCTCTGTTTCCCACCACACTTCTCTCTCTTCCCTCCCTTTCCCTGTCTCTATATTTCTGTCCCTTCTCCACCTATCTTTCAACCTTCGCCCTCCCTATCGCTCCCTCACTATGTCTCTTCTCTGCCTCTATCTTCCACCTCTCTTTCTGCCTTCTCTCTCCCCCTTTCTCTCTATCTCTCCTCCACATCTGTCTCTGTTCTCCCTCTCTTTTTACCTTTTCTCTCTCTCGCTCGCTCTCACTATGTCTCTTCTCTGCCTTTATCTTCCGCCTCTCTTTCTCCTTTCTCCCACACACTACCACTCATTCTCTCTATATCACTTATCTGCCTCTATCTTCCATTTTGTCCCCACCCCTCTCTTTCTCTCTCCTCTCCCCTCTATATATAATCATATATATATATATATATATGCAGCGAGAGAGACAGATGTTTGTGTGTGCATGGAACACAAAATCCTGTTGAAACAGATATGTACATATATATGGTGGTCTATACAATGGTGATTTATAATATAATCGTCCATTTGAAGCGCTGAAATTATGGTGCTAGGTCATCAATGTAATATTCTGTCTGCAGCAGCAACATTGATATCATTCCCAGCCAAATTTACAGAGTTTTCAGCAATTTTCATTTCATGCAACTGTCATATTACTTCGTGGCGGCCATGTTCGTTGGTGATCCACAGTAGCAACGGAAATTACTGCAGATTGTATACTTAAATCGTAGATTAACACTTAGGAAATCTTAACTCAACGTAATGTATATATATATATATATATATATATATATATATATATATATATATATATATATATATATATATATATATATATATATATATATATATATATATATATATTACGTTGACTTAATATATATATATATAGGAAATCTTAACTAAAAGAAATTAGTATATATATATATATATAGGAAATCATAATTCAACGTAATGTATATTTGTATATACATTATATATATATATATATATATATATATATATATATATATATATATATATATATGAGAGAGAGAGGGGGGGAGAGAGATAGAGAGAAATGGAGAGACAGGGATAGAGAGACAATGAGAGGAAGCGGAAGAGATTCATACATACGCTAGATAAAGGAGATTGGCAGGTATATATTTATATAGATAGATAGATAGATGTAGACATAAAGAGATATATATATAGACAGAATTAGATATATATGTAGATATATTTATAGATATAGATATATATGTAGATATATTTATAGATAAAGATATAGATATATTGGTGAAACTGGAATACCTCTCAATTGTCATATATATATATATATATATATATATATATATATCATGTACGACTCTGCTACATGCTTAGAATCTTCACATCAGTAACCATCAGGTGTTTCTGGTACATATTCTGATACATATACCACTAGTATGAGTACATTAATGTAGTATCGGTAGAGGCTCGGACATATTTTCCAGCATAGTTACGTCCCTTTATTATCTGAGTTCAAATCCCGCCGAGGTTAACTTTGCCTTTCATCCATACGGGGTTGATAAAATAAAGTACCAGTAATGTACTGGGGAATTTTGCCGGCCTTGTGCCAAAAAGTAGAAACAATTAATGTACAAATACATACATACATACATACATACATACATACATACATACTTACATACATACATACATACATACATACATACATACATACATACATGCATACATAGAGATAGATAGATAGATAAATATAGATATATAGAGATATAGAGATATAGAGATAGATATAGTTATATATAAGTATACATACATATATATATATATATATATATATATATATATATATATGCACATATATGTATATATGAGATAGGGAGACAGCAATGTGTATATATATATATATATATATATGTACGTATATACATATGTGTATATATATATATATATATATATAGACATAGAGAGAGAGATAGGTTTCGTATATTTCTTCATTTCTTCTAAGATTGAGTAGATCACTGTAATTCACACGGGAGAATATGAGAATACTTTACGAAAAGAATTGTATTTCCTCGCTATGCTATCGATATTGTCTTAGAAAACTGCCAATAATATGTATTCCAAACGTTCATTTCTCAATTTCCTGATGAATGTAGACTCTATACAATTCTTCATTTTTTTTCAGCAGACGTAATGCTTTACCAATGATGTAATGGCACCAGCGTTTCTTAACATGCTACAGTAATTCTCAGTTGAATTAGCAAGATATAGAGATATATTAAAATACGGACAGCTAAGGGGTATTTTTTTTTTTGTTTCTTGTTCTTTATTTTTATATATTACATTTTTTCTTTTTTTTTTTTGCTTTTGGTTTGCTTTTTACAGTTGAAAATATATCATTTTGTACTATTGAGGAGAGCAGTCAAGTATGCTGATTGTACGGGACGCCGGCATGGTTAAATGATTAAGTAAGTTGATCAGTCTACTATCCTTATGTTCTGGGTTCGATCCTACTGCGGGACATCTAAACCGAACGTCATTTACTACACCCGGGGATACATAAATATATATATATATATATATATACACACACACATTGTATTTAAGGTCGAGTGATGCAATTTCGATTGATCAGTGATCTTTAGACTCACCTGATCAATGAAACAATTGTTAATACTGTAAATAAAACCCTTTTTGTACAGCCGACCATGTTATCCATCACTCTTTCACCATATATATAGTTATAAAGGTGGGTGAATTCATTCTGATTTATATTTTTAATTATTATGCTTCTACCTCACCTTTCTGGGTTTATAGATTCCATACACTGGTGGTTTTCCCTGTACATTGATAAACACACACTCTCTCTCTCGTGTGTTATCTTTTCTACATATTATATTTGAAGCGTCCATAATTCTTTTTCCTTTGAGTTCATAAATTACAGGGACTAACGCGAGTTATGACTCCGTTAATTTATGTTGATATATATATATATATATATATATATATATATATACATATATCTGATCTGGGGGTTGTTAGTAAAGCCATCATGGATAGAATTATCCCACAGGTTAGTTCTAATTGCTCTTCTTTGAACCATAATTTATGGTTTGGTACTTCTGAGGTGATTGGCTGGTTCAACAAATTGGATAATAAAAACAAACTAAAATTTATTCAATTTGATATTGCCAGCTACTATTCCTCCATTTCGCCTTCACTTCTCAATAATGCTCTATCTTTCGCACTTAAATATTCTGACATCACCACAGATGAACTTCACAACATCCTCACCGCACGTAAAACCATCCTAGAGTTCAACAACGAATATTGGACCAGAGCCGATACCTCTAACAACTTCAACATCACAATGGGAGCATCCGATTCATCCCAATTGACTGATTTAATTGGTATCTTCATTTTGAACTCTTTGAGTCGGAAAATTCCTCAACTTCGCGGTGGAATTTATCGTGACGATGGACTCTTTACTATCCTAAATTGCAATATAGTTAACCTTAATATTATTAAGAACAATATACGTAATCTCTTTAACCAACATAACATAAAAATTGAATTTGATAATAGTATCAAACTAGCTAATTTCTTGGATGTATCTCTTAATCTTGACACTGGCCTATATTACCCTTACCATAAAAACAATGAAAACCTAAATTATGTTAACTTTAAATCTAACCATCCTACCAATATCAAGAATGCTATAGTTAGTAATATTGGAAAAAGAATATCTAACATATCCTCTAATAAAAACATCTTTGATGCTAACGCCAATTACTATAATAACGCACTTTCTAAAGCCGGCTATCCAGATGAAATCAAATATAGTAAAGAAACAAATTCTAGAAAAACTTACAGTAGAATAATTAATCATGATCATTCCAATAATTTTAATAAAAGACCTAGATACAAAAACATAATCTGGTATAATGCTCCTTTCTCCATCTCTATTAATAACAATATTCCTAAATTATTTTTTAGTGCCTTAAATAAATGCTTCCCTCCCTCACATATCTATAGTAAAATATTTAACAAACACACCATCAAATTTTCTTATTCTACATCCTCCAATATTTCCAACATCATCTCTAAACACAACAATAAAATACTAAATACTAAATCTCTTCCTTCCAACATTGAATTTCATAATAACAGTAATAGTACTCCCGACGTCATTGTAAACCCTAGGCTAACTTCTGTAAACCCAAATACAACGTCAAACACAACTTCGCTAAATGTTCATAATCCAACTCTAAATCAAGAAACTATTATTCCTATTATTCCTATCGCAAACAGCTTCTCCAATCCAATTCCTTCTATAGATAACACTAGGTCACTCATTAATAATCTCTCTAATTGCAACTGCCGCATTAAAAATAAATGTCCTCTCAACAACCATTGTCTCGATAAAAACTTAATTTATGAATGTAAAATTATAACTAGCACCAATTCCTTCACCTATTTTGGCTCCACTTCCACCTCTTTTAAAGCTCGTCTCTATAATCATCATTCATTTTTCAAATACAAACTTAAAAGAACCAACACTGCTCTCTCAGAACTCATATGGTTCTTAAAAGACAAAAACATTAAATATACCATCTTTTGGAAGAAGGTTTCTTCTGCATCCTCATACTTGAACAGCTCTCTATCTAAAATCTGTAATCTCTGCCTAAATGAAAAATTTACCATTATCTCTAACCTAGATTCTATAATAAATAGACGTACAGATTTGTTTTCTATCTGCCTGCATAAATTCCATAGGACTTTTCACAAAGTATACAGTTAATATTCAATTATCTATCAATTTAGAATCTTTTCTCAAAGGCACATATACATACACCTCTTTAAAATATACCCATCTTCCCACCTTACTTTAAAGGGCATTATACACTCTATAATACTTGTTTACTCATTACCCTCATTCTATCTTCACCTTGTAAAATCCTTCATAACATATACATTTGTTTTTTTGACGTTAGAATATTCATCCGCAATCATTATTATTTTTTCTCTCTATCATAAATCTTTTTAATCTCAATTTCATCCTTAATTTATTATTTTTTTCTCCCCATCAACGAACTCATTCTTAATACATATTAACTCTTTATTCGCATATATTATCAATTCCTTCAATATACAAACTTTAACTTCACATTATTTTTCTCAAATCCTTCTACACACAAACCTTAATAATTTTTCTCTTCGTTAATTTTGAAATTGCCACAATACTTATCAACATACACTTTTTTTAACGTTAGAATATTCATCCACAATTATTATTTTTTCTCTCTATCTTCATACATAAACTCCCTTCGTTAATTTTCAAATTCCTTTAATTTATACATTATCTTCCAACGGTTCTCAACCTCTCTATGTAAAAACAATATATTTTTTTCTCAGTTATAAAAACTATCTCTTTCTCTCTATCACCCATCTCTCCCTCTCCACCTTCACTCTCATCCCCTCCCCCTTTTTTCATCCTTTCCACCCCCCCTCCCTAAATAAAATATTTTTTCCTCGCACATATCCTCCCTTCGTTAATTTTCAAGTTTGTTTAATTTATACATTATCTTCCAACGGTTTTCAACCTCTCTATGTAAAACAATATATCTCCTCTCAGTTATAAAAACTATCTCTTTCTCTCTATCACCCATCTCTCCCTCTCATCTCCTCCCCTTTTTCATCCTTTCCACCACCCCCTCTCTAAATAAAATATTTTTCCCAATATCACACATCAATCTAAAACAACTTTTCATATGTTGATTTAAAACTGCACTATCCACATTTTTTTTTTTAGCCTTCATATCATGTTCTCCTGTTTTATCTGATGAAAACACAAATATTATTGCATGATGATGTTTGTTTTTGAAATGCGCATAATAAAATACATGGAACTCCTTTAACCATCTTTTGATCTTATATTATATATATATATATATATATATATATATATATATATATATATATATATATGTATCTCTCTCTATATATATATGAGTAGAACCAACTTATTTTATTCGGTCTACCTTATAACCTCCCGAATAGAGATTTTGGGTTAAGTTTAGTACATGTTAGTATTTCTCTTCTTCTTCGTCAACAGATTCGTGAGAAGGCCGTGGTGAAAGAGTCTTCAAACACTCCATCCAGCGGGTCCTGTCAGAAGCAACCGTCTTCAACTGATCCGGCTGGTTCCCCAAGCGTGACCAGCCAAGCTTATGGATGTTTTCCAACCATCTTGCTCGGGAACTACCCCTGGGTAAACTGCCGCTTATATATATTTATATATATATGTATATATATATATATTTATATATATATATATACATATATATAAATTTATAAATTTAACTGTATCAAATACTTAGGCATCTCAGTGAAAGTATGAGATATATTAATAATATATCTACTTAGCTCCGATACTATGGACATGTGGTTAGAATGTCTCAGGAAAGAATCGCTGGACAGATTTTACGGGCAAAACCAAGCGGCAGTTTACCCAGGGGTAGACCCCGAGCAAGAGGGCTGGAAAACATCCATAAGCTTGGCTGGTCACGCTTGGGGAACCAGCCGGATCAGTTGAAGACTGACAGGACCCGCTGGATGGAGTGTTCGGGAGGTTATAATGTAGACCGACTAAAATAAGTTGGTTCTACTCATATATATATCAACATAAATTAAGCTCGCGTTAGTCCCTGTAATTTATGAACTCAAAGGAAAAAGAATCATGGACGCTTCAAATATAATATGTAGAAAAGCTTCAATGTGAAATCATGTGTTGAAATAGATATTTTTATATATTTTGGAGAAATATGTTGTCATTAAAATCATACTTAACCAATACGTTCCACTTCTGTTTATTATTATTTAGGCAACTACTATATTCCTCTTTTAGTCGAGTAACGTCAAGATTGTTTAATTGTTATATTTAGTTGTCAAATATCTTTCATCACACATTCTGTGACCTTATCAAGAAAATATTATTTAATTTATCTTTGCCTATTTACTCCATCTTGCTTTTCTGGCGCATGTGTTTTAATGTCAACATAGTCCTCCCAAATTATAACAATGCACATAAGTGTATTTATATATATGTATATATGTGTGTGTAGTGTTTGTGTATGCATATATATATATATATATATATATATATATATATATATAATTGTGTGTTTGTGTGTGTGTATACATGCATACATACAGACAAATATATATATATATGTGCATACAGACTTACATACATACAAACTTACCTTCATCCATACCTACTTCCATACATACGTACTTACATACACAAATACATACATACATTAATGCATACATACAACCATACATTATTACATATATACAAACATAAAATATATTGGCTTTCTATTTTCCTCAGGAGAAAATTATATTCTAGTGATGTATTTTAGTGATTATAGTAAATATATTCGTTGAGATATTTTAACTGTATATGTTCTCAATAGAGAAAATATATTTAGGAAAGGAATTACATTTCAAAATTGTTTTAATTTGTTATAATCTAATTTGGTACGAATATTATATGATAATAGAGAGAAAGAAAAATATATGAATGAGGTGGACGAATATAATAGACAGGTATAAATATTGATATAATAGAGAAATATACTTATCGTAAATATAACTGGTTGAATTTGAGTTGAAAATGAAAACATTAAGAGAAAGTCGCAAATGAATAAGACGGCAAACAAATGAAGGAGGTCAAACAAATGAAGGAAGTTGTGAATAGAAGAATTAAAGTGACAGACGGACAAATAGAGAGATAGACAGACAGAGAGACAGACAGACAAACAGATAGACAGACAGACAGACAGATAGACCGACAAATTTCTGTTTATTTGCCACGAGGGCACAAAAGAAAGGGACACATACATGGGGGCGGGGTTTACATAAAAATCCAGTAAAATAAAAATGTAAAAACAAATAAAATTATAACAAAAAGGTCCTCAATAGGGACGGATCGCTTTGGGATCACACACACCCCCGAAAAAAGGAATGTGCGACCCTTCTCCACGGGAGCACAAAGAGAGGGTGCTCCCTTCTTCCTTCATCCTTTTCCACCTACAGGCTGAGGTAGAGAGAAGGCCCATTCACACAGGCCATTCTTTTAACTTTCACCCACCTTTCATAAAACTGGCTGGGGTGCAGCACCTCTCTCTCCATCCTGATCCTTCTTCCGAAATGGTATCGGAAGAAAAGGACTAGTTGTTGGCCGGAAAGAAAGGTGTCCGACCTCTGCCCTTTTAGACACGTCCACCATACAACCTCTTTTACCATCGCTATTACACAGAGGTAGACCGCCTCTCCTTCATTTTTAAAGGGGGGATGCGGCTTGATGGTTACAATGGACTCGGTGGTCAACCTAATTGGTCCCACCCGTGAGAGCAGTCGTTCGACATAGTCCCACAGATCGGCAACACCGGGGCAGTGTACCAATGCGTGCGCGACGGTTTCCTCGTCGCGCACGGATCTGGGACAGATTTTTTTCGAGGGGTCCTTACACCGGCGCCCGTGTCTGCCAAGCCCGTGTCTGCCAAGCCAAGGACTTCTGGAAGTTGTCCATAGGTCCCGGGCCGAAAGTCCTACCGAATAGGCTGGCCAGTTCGTCCTCCTCCATGCCTAGGGTTTCTCCGAGGGCGTCGTCGCACCTGCTAACCACCAGCCTCTAAAGAATGACGAGGTGGAGTCTCCACCGACAGCCGGGTCCGCCTGCCCGAGAGCCGTGAGTGCCTGGGCACACTCGTTGTGCCAGTCGCCCAGTTTTCTCGGTCTTTGCTTCAACCAGGACTGCAGCTCTGTGAGCGAGACGAGCCTCGGGAAGGCTCGCCTCACAAACGGGACCCACACCGGTTGACCGGTGAGGAATACCTTGTGGTGCCGTAGCCTCAATGCGTGTTTACGCATTTTTAGCCACGGCATCCCCAGCTCTCCTTTCAAAGGGTATTGACCGCAGATGGATCTCCTCACCAGAGGAGACCTCTTCTTCCAAAGGAATTGAAAGAGAGCGCGCTCCATTTTGGCGAAGATCTCACCCGGGCAAGGCACGACAGTCAAGCGGTAATAGATGACGGACGCTATGTAAGCGTTCGCCACCTCCGCTCGACCTTTCAGGGATAGATTGCACTCGGCCCACTTCTGGGTCAGTGCAAACACCCTATTCGTAACCTCACCCCAGTGTTTCTCCATCTGGAGGTCCGGTTCGAACCAGACCCCAAGCAACTTCACCGGGCCCCCCGGCATCGGTTTGCCTCTCCACTAGCCGACTTGCAAAGCGACTGACTTGTCCCGGTTCAGCTTAGCCCCTGGCAACCTTTCGTACTCCTCCAGTAAGGTGCCGATTGCCACGATTCCCGCGGTGGTCGACACCATTACTGTTACGTCATCGGCGTAGGCCGACACCGCTTTGCGTAATCCCAGTTCCAAAGGGATGCCCTGCAACAACTCTAACTTCCGCAGTAGTGGCTCGAGAGCCAATACATACGGAAGGGAGGAGAGAGGGCACCCATGTCGGATAGAGCGGGTTATTTCGAACGGCTCCGAGAGGTAGCCGTTCACCTTGACTCTAGAGCAGATGCGGCTGATATGCATGGAGGTGATCCAGCCCCTGAAAACGGGTCCGAAACCAGCCACCGCTAGCACGGCATCCAGGTAACCATAGTCCACCCTATTGAAAGCTTTAGACTGATCTAAATTTATCAGGACCCCACCAAAGTCGGGTTCGTTCCCAACCCTCTCTATGATGTATCGCATGAGGTGGAGGTTGTCGTGGATAGACCTGGACGTGATAGCGCATGTCTGCGCATCTCCCACCAGGCTCCCCACGACAAGCGCCAGCCTATTCGCTAACGCCTTGGCCAAAATCTTTAAACTCTGCATTTAGCAGAGTTATGGGCCTAAAATTACTAATATCATACCCCTTGTTCTCGTCATTCGTCACTAGCGAGACTACGCCCTTGGTCACAGAACAGGGAATTCTCCCGTTCTGTTGCCAGTTGCAGTAGACCGCCTTGAGTAGATCGGGGATCAAGTCCGGCATATTAATATATAGTTCGTAGGACAGACTATCGAGGCCCGGAGATTTGCGTTTGCCACATAGGCTTAGCACGTCCCCTATTTCAGCAGCTGAGATCGGACTGTCGCAGGACCTCACATCCTCGTCCGAAAGACGCGGCAATCCGTCGAGGTATGAACCAAAACCCACATCCCCAACCGACCCTCCGCCCTTCCCAACAATCGGGCAAAGTGCCTTTGAAAGGCCTCGCACATTTGCTTAGGTTCAAGGATCACCCGTCCATCCTGGTCTCGCAAAGACCGGATAGTGGATATAATCCCACTTTTGGCTTCTGTCACGCGGGTCCAGCTAACAGATTTCGTCCCCTCGTTTCTCAGAACACGTATTTTACCTCGGACAACGCAGGCTTCGTGTTTCGCGTCGAAGAACTGGCTCAAGGCCGTTCTCGGCGCTTGCACTCTGGCCACGTTGCCGCTTCTAATTGCCTCTTCAACATTAACTACTAACTCCCTTTCCTTCATATTTCTATCTGAGGCTAACTCCTTACTAACCCCCATTGAAACTACTCTAATCTCTCTTTTCAGAGCGCCCGACCACCTGCTGTTGACGATGGCGCCCGTCAACCGCTCCTTAACTAAGGTTCTAATCCGGTCCCTATAAACTCTACTTGCCGGTAAAGGCAAGTTGAGCTTCCAGTAACCGGGTCCCTGCCTATGCATTCTATCAAGGTGGACTATGCAGGTCAACAACTTGTGGTATGAATAGCCAACCATGAGCTTTTTCTGGACAACTTAAAAAGTCCCTATCCTTAATTCTAACTAAGAACCTATCTAGGTACGATCTAGATTGACCGCTGTGGTTTTTCCAAGTCCAGGTTGGCACAGTCGGAAAATCTAGTCGATATCTATCGGCCAGGTCAAATCGGCCGATTAACCCCTTGAGGTCGTTACACCCCACTCTATCGGGACATGCCCCTACATAGTCCCAACGTGCATCTAGGATACCATTCCAGTCCCCCACTAAAATCAAGGAGCGGGACGTCCCTAGAAAAGTCTCCAGACGATGGAAGAAGTCCGGCCGCATTGCCCCAAAAGGGGCGTAAACGGCGACCAGCCTAAAAGCTTCGCCTTCACCACTGCCAAGGTCCAGAACCACTAGTCGACCCTGCGGGTCCAAGTGTACCGACTATGTAGCGAGACCCAGATATTTTTGCAGCAGAACGACAACCCCACCCCCACCTCCGGGCTGACAGAGAGATGCGTGCATCAAAGGTGGGAGCTAGTTGTCGCACGCTGCTGATCCGGGCCTCGCAAATAACCATCACATTTATACATTGTGACCTGAGGTCATTTAGAAGTTTAGCTTCCTTCCAAGGTGAGCCCAGACCACACGCATTTAGACAACCTACTCTTAACACAGCCATGTTGGTGGTAAAGAAAGAGGCACTTACCTCTCTGCGCGTCACGGGGTCCGGGCTGTTCAGTTTCCATGGGGTGGTTGAGGGGTTGTTGGGTGGGGTGGTGGTTTCTGGTGGTGTGGGGGTATTAGTGTGTGGAGGGGTTGGGGTGTTTGAGGAGGGGAGGGGAAAACCTTTCAGGAGGACGCGGTTGAGTGGCCTGGTGCAGGGTGGCCCCACGTCTTCAGGGTAAATGTTTTTCAATGTTTTAAAAATGTCAAGTGCCATTGTAAAATTCGGCCCTGCGGTTTGTACCGAAGGGTTATTGTTTATTTTGTCTGCTAAGTTTTTATTGTTTTTGTTTATGTATGTGTAGAGTTTTTGTGTTGTTGTGTTTGTTTTTATTTGTTGTTCTTGAGTGTGCTTGCGTTTTGTTGTATGTGTTGTGTAGTCAGGTGGGGTTATTTTTGTTTGTGTAGTGTGTGTAGGTTTTTTTCTTTTGACTTTTTGGAAGGGAGTCCCCTCGTCTTCCGAGGATATGAGTTTCTCTTCCGTATTGGAGGGGAGGGGTATATTACCAGGTTGTGTTTGCACTGCAGGTGTTTTTGTATTTGTGTTCTGTAGGGAGGTGCTGGGTGGGACCGTGTTATGGGTTGTTTTCTTGAGCTGTTGTTGTTGATGTTGTTGTTGTGGTTGTCGTGGTGGTGTTGGTGGTGTTATTGTTTGTGGTGTTTGCAATAATGGTTTCTTTGTTATCAGTTGAGGGCAGCCAACCCTCAGGTGACCTCTGCTTGCGCAG
The DNA here is from genome assembly GCA_964016885.1 of Eledone cirrhosa. Taxonomy (NCBI): domain Eukaryota; kingdom Metazoa; phylum Mollusca; class Cephalopoda; order Octopoda; family Eledonidae; genus Eledone; species Eledone cirrhosa. The sequence continues at coordinate 23,110,070 of OZ024749.1, read as the reverse complement.
TGCTAACCCGCGGGTCGCCTACCCTCAACTGGAATATTTATGTAAGTCTCTCCATCTAAATGAATTTTCTGTGGGTTCTTCTCTATCCTTTCTGGGCTCATCTGCACCAGAAGTTCTACGCTGGTCTCACTAAAGATCTCCAACCGAGATTACAATGTCTTGGTCAAGGTCTAAAACGCCACAAAGTAGCCACCAATTGTCTACTTTGGGTCTTATGCAATTGAATTTTATTTTTTGAGACCTTCTTCCCATGTAAGACGGGAAAAAGGTGAAGTGGGTGGATACAATGGGCGCAATGGAATGTTTTTGCGTCGTTTCCTGATCCTTCATACGCACCGAGATGCTACCGAAGAGTTTTCCTTTTTGAATAAACAAAATGCTTTCCATTTGGTTTCTTAAAACCAGCGCTATCTCACTCTGAGACGGTTGCACTGTTTTTTTTTTTTGTAGCATTCGAAATTATCCTGAACATCACCGTGCTCGTGGCAATTTCTCTTTTTATTTCTTCTGGGGAATTAATGTTGAATGAACTATCGAGTTCGAAAGTCACATACCTTTTTGCTTCTTCCAGCTTTTGCTTTGCGTTGGTTAAATCCAAAGGTAGGAACACTTGTGTTTTTTTTACAGTGTCCGCAAAGGAAATTTTGTTGTCATTGTCGTTCTTGTTATTGTTGTTGTTGTCGCTGTTCACTTTGGTGCTCGTATTGGTATTGATAATTTTTCCATCGCTGGTATTATTTCCAATTTTTGTCTTTTCGGTTGTTGTATGTTGTTCCTTATTAACGTTTTTCGTAAAAAAAAAGGGGGGGGGGGGAGCTGGGCACTTTGTGCTTTCAATTTTCCTCGAAGATTTTTGCTTTCTTGGGGGAGCGTGGCACTATGATTTGTATTAATGCCATCCATTACTACAAGCTGAGTTCACAAAATTGTAAGAATAAAACTTTCACCCCAAAAAGGGGCGAAAAAATAATAACCCCAACGTCTTCTGGCTCAAACGAGGGGTTAAAGTATAACACAATAGAAAAATAAATCCAAAAACTCGCTCTTTACAAGCTAAAACCAATGTAAAACACAGAGCTCGTTACTACACGTCTTCCTCCGTCGACACACAGGCAGACAAACAGACAGATAGACACACATACAGACACATAGACAGACAGACACATAGACAGACAAATAGGCCGACAGACAGACATATAGATAGAGTGATAGAGAGACAGATAGACAGACTGACATACATGCAGATTAGACAGACAGGCAGACAGACAGATATAGAGACAGACTGATAGAGAGACAAATGGAATAAATAAAAACAACAAAACTTAACTAAAATGACTGAAAAAATAAAGCAATAAATGAATGAATAAATAAATAAATGATAGACGAAAGGAAGGAATGAGGTAAGAAAGAAGGGAGGAAGGAGGATGGGAAGGAAGAGTGAAAGGAGGAAGTAGGGGATAAGAAAGAAGGGAAGGAGGGATAAGAGGCAAAGGAGTGAAGGGTGGAAAGAATGGCAGGTAAAGTGGGGGAAGGGAGGGAGGGAGTGAGAAGGAAGGGAAGGAGAGGGTTAGAAGGTAGAGAAGGAGGAGGGAAGAAGGAGGGTGTAAGAAGGAAAAGGAGGAATGAGGGGAGAAAAATAGGAGGTAGAGAGGGGGAAGGGAGGGATGGAGGGAAATAGGAAAGAAGACAGGAAGAGAGGAAGAAATAAATGTAAGATAGAAACGAACGAAGTACATAAATATAAAGATGTGCTTTTATTTTTAATCAAGAAATAAATTATGCATAAAGAAATAAAAACAGAATGATTGAGTGAAATGAAGAAAGATCTGGTACATGTGATGTAGAAAGAGAGATTGATAGAGAGAGGGGGAGGGGGGGAGATAGAAAGACCTGATGAATGCGATGTAGAAAGAGAGATTGATAGATAGATAGATAGAGAGATAGGGAGTGAGATGGGGGAGATAGAGAGACCTGATGAATGCGATGTAGAAAGAGAGATTGATAGATAGATAGATAGATAGAGAGAGGGGGGATCGAGGTAGAAAGACGTGATGAATGCGATGGAAAGAGAGATTGGTAGAATGAAAGAGATATAGAGAGACAGAGAGAGGGCGAGAGGGACCTGATGAATGTGATATAGAAAGAAACAGAAATAAAATGTGAGGGAGAACAGACTTGATGAATGCGATGTAAAAAGAGAGAGTAATAGAATAAGAGGGAGAGAGAGAGAGAGAGAGAGATGTGAAGAAAGCGATATAGAAGGTGAGAGAGAGAGAGAGAGAGCTGAGTGAGTGAACGTTGTATAGAAATATACAAAGAGTTTATTTGAGAGAGAGACAAGGAAAATCAGACAGACATACAGGGAGAGATAGAGAGAGAGAGGGACAGCCAGACAGACAGAGATAAAGAGAGTTGATGAAATCGCTGGTGATTTTGTTAAGTGTGTGTGACTGTGTGTTGGAAGGAGTGAGAACACGTGAAGGTGACTCTCTACGTGCCGCAGTTGTCATATATCAAATATGAGTATATATATATATATATATATATATATATATATATACTCATATTTGATATATACATACATATATATATATATATATATATATATATATATATATATATATATATATATATATATATATATATATATATATATATAATTAAGTTAAAAATGTACATCTACATATGCATACTGAAATACTAGTGTGTATATGAATACACACACGTATACATATGTAGGTGTACCAAGTCTTTCACTGGTCGCTTTACAGTGAGCGGCCCAGCTATTCTGTATGTAAACACACAGACAAACCGGTTTTTAGAGTCATACTGGTTTTGGGGGGAACACCTTCCCCCTATTCTCCAGAAAGCCAGACAAGGAATATTGAACTAGTTTCGTTGTTGTTACAACTCATCAGCAATATTTACCTATCTACCGGCCTTTCTGGAGAATTGTAAAAGCACATATCGTTATATGCTTTTTCTATGAAAATTAGTAGTGGCCAGACTAATTTGCATAGAGTGTGAGTACGCACCGGTTCAGCGGAGACGATAAAAACAAATAACGAAACGAAATTAAATTTCGTTTCGTTTGTAACTCACTTTTGTATGACTGACGCTTAAACAATTAAGTTAAAAATGTACATCTACATATGCATACAGAAATACTAGTGTGTATATGAATACACACACGTATACATATGTAGGTGTACCAAGTCTTTCACTGGTCGCTTTACAGCGAGCGGCCCAGCTATTCTGTATGTAAACACACAGACAAACCGGTTTTTAGAGTCATACATATATATAGGAAAAAGTACTGATAGATAAATACGTGCAGACATATAGATATACAAATACACACATATAAACACACACATATAAACACACACACACACACACCGACACACACACACACACCGACACACACAAATACACACACACACACACACACACACACACACACACACACACACACACACACACACACACACACACACACACACACACACACACTCACACACACACATATATATATACATATCACATATCGTTTATCATATTTCCATAATATTTGTTTAAATAGTAAAAATGGAGATATTAAGTCAGATGCCGAAAGAGAATTATATCTTTTTAATAATAACATTTCCGCTATATGTTAATAAACAAAATTTGAAGAATTCCAAAAATTGTTACTACTCCGCCATCATATTAATATGACAGTCACATCAAAAGTCTTATATACACAATATAATGAGAATTTAAGAAACATTTTATGAAATGACGCGAGATTTTTTCACGTCACGACTACTAAGATATTAGAGGATCAATAATAACAGGCACAATAATAACAATAACAATAATGATAATAATAAAGTAGTAGTAGTAGTAGTAGTAGTATTTATAATAATAAGAATAATAAGGTGATGATTTATAATGAATGAGTAGAACAAAAGAACGAAGAATAACAACAAGAACGGAAGAAGAAGAAGAAGAAGAAGAAGAAGAAGAAGAAGAAGAAGAAGAAGAAGAAGAAGAAGAAGAAGAAGAAGAAGAAGAAGAAGAAGATGAGGAAGCGCGAAGAAGAAAAAGATGAGGAAGAAGGTAGATGAAGAAGATGAGGAAGAACTTAGAAAAAGAGCGTAGAAGAAAAAGAAGAAATGTATCTCATTCGATTGTTAGTTTTTAGTTTGTTTACTTTTTTTTTGTCTGGGATTTTTTTTTTTTGCTCCTTTCATAGACCACAGGGACCTAATACCATATAAAACAACAGAGAAACCTCGACACCAACAACAGCAACAACATTGTTAGCAACAATATCAACAACAATGAACGACATGAAAATGATGTATTTTATATAAAAGGTGAAAATATCATGAACGAGATAGTAATGGAAAAATGAATGATATCTTTTCACAGATTTTATCTTCGCAAAATGGCCGACAATAGAAGAGCGTTAATGCCATAAGCAGGAAAGTGTTGTCGAAGTGTCACATTTGTATGACGGCCTGTAATGAATGATAACATTGAAGAAAATCAACCAAACATCGTGTGTGTGTATGTATATGTGTGTGTTTGTGTGTGTATACGTGTGTGTGTGTGTGTGTTTGTGTGTGCATTTGTGTGTGTATGAGTGTGTATGTGTGTGTATGTGTGTGTGTTTCTGTGTCTGTGGGGATGTTTGTGTGAGTGTGTGTGTGTTTGTGTGTCTGTCGCGATGTTTGTGTGCATGCGTGTGTATATAAAAAGGTGCGTGTATGTGTGCGTATGTGTGTGTATGTGTGTTTATGTGTGTAAATGTGCGTATATGTGTGTGGTTGTATGTCTGGGGATGTTTGTGGGTATAGGTGTGTGTATATACGTGCTTGTGTGTGTATACGTGTGTGTATATATGTGTGTATTTGTGAGTTTGTGTGATTATTTGTACGTGTTTGTGTATCTGTGATGATGTTTGGATGTATATGTGTGTGTGTTTATGTGTATGTATATATGTGTATGTGTGCGTGTATGTTTGTGTGTCTGTGGATGATGTTTGTGTGTATATATGTGTATGTATATATGTGTGTGTATGTGTGTATTTGTGTGTATTTGAGTGTATGTATGTATGTGTATTTATGGGGATGTGGGGATGTTTGTGTGTATATATGTGTATGTATATATATGGGTGTATATATATATATGTGCGTATGTATGTGTATGTAAATATATGTGCGTATGATTGTGTACGTGCGTGAATGTGTATGTCTATGTGTATGTGTATGTGTGTATGTATGTGTGTAAATATGTGTATGTATTTATGTATGTATGTATATATGTATGTATGTATGTATATATGTATGTATGAATGTATGTATATATGTATGTATGCATATGTATGTATGTATGTATATGTGTATGTATGTATGTATATGTGTATGCATGTATGTTATCTCTTTCTCTTAATTTCGAGTATATTTTTTTGACCGGCCACCTTCCTGGTGGCAAGGTTGTAAAAGAAAAGAAATTGTCATCTCTTGAATCGCAAGAATGTTTTGCAAATTTTGAAGGTGCCAGCTATTGCAACCATGTGTAGACTATGAATTAGGGAGCTTCGCTCTTTGTCCGCAAATCCAAGTTCAGTCATACTTTGGTCCAAGCGGGTTGGTATATAACCCGTAGCTCCAATAATGATGGGTATGAAGCTAAAGGTGTATCTTGGATACTGGATTTGTAAACTCCTCATCAATGGTCCGTAGATGTCCTCCTTCTCCTGTATTTTTCTGACAAAGTTTACATCAAGTGGGCAGCTGATCTCCACAACAGAACACGTTTTCAATGTGTGGTCCCAAACAACAATATCAGGCCGGTTGTGCTTTAATTTGGTGGCAGCTTTTATTTTCAGGTTCCACCAGTATTCCTTAGTGCCATCTGTCTCAATATACTCTTCCTTGTTTGTTTTTAATTTTGTTTTCCGAAGTGCGTTCCAGATGGTTCTAGCTATCACATCGTGTCTCATAGGGAGGTAGTAGCGAGATGACATTCTTTCGCAGCTGGCAAGAATGTGGCTTACATCTTCGATCTTTCTTTTATATAGCCTGCATTTATTGTCAGCTGATGGCCCTCCTCTTTTGAGCAGCAGATATTTGGTAGGGAGTTCTTTTTTCTGTATTGCATAGAGATATCCCTCAAGGTGTGATGTCATCAACTTGTCGGAACTCCATGCCAGGCTTTTTGAGTGGTTTATCCCCTCTATGGTCTGTGTTTTACGTCTCAAGTATCCATGCACAACTTTTTCTGTAAATTGGTAAATTTTTTCATCTTGTTTGAACATTGAATAGGATCTTCCGATTTCTCTGGGTGAGAGATTTATATCAGGCTTTTTTCCATATCTCTCCTCCAGATCAGTGGCTATCCTAATGATTTTTTTTCTTCATGCTCATAAACCTGGGCAAGATGGTTGCCAACCTTTTTCCTCTGTTGAGGATGTTGCTTCAGTGTTACTATCCGGGTGTCATATGATGTTAATATGGATTTTAGACCCCGGCCACCTTCCTTGCGTGAGAAGTATAGCCTATCCACATCACCACTGATGTTAAAGTTCCCAGTAACACTGAGAAGTTTGCGAGTTCTAGCATATATGTATGTATATAACATGTATGCATGTATATGTGTATGTATGTATATGTGTATGTATGTTATGTCAGGTCACCACTTGGTGCTACTGGTAACATGTATCCCAGTACAACCTGTCTCATGGTCGGGTCGTTGGCGACTAAACTGGCAACCCCACCAAGGTTTCTTGGTGAGGAGGGTGACTTTGGACATCCTGCAGGACTAAAAACAAAACCTGTCGAAGGGCAAAGGAGCTCTTAAGAGTCAATGGCCATCCGAAATCACTGGGAGAGATGACCCCTTAGCCTTTGTCAAGGCAGAATTCTAAGAGAAGGAAAACTCTGATATAACACCTGCAACCCTGATGGTATCCAATGATGTTGACTTGTTCTTCTTTTTGGTAAATATCATCTTGGTTAAGAGAGTGGGACTGGCTTTGTGCAGTGCCTTTGCTCACTATAAAAGCTTCACAGCACAGGCATTGCTTTATATCTGGAGATCTCTCTGCACTTGTCATCACATGGTACCATGGGCCCAGCACTATGTGTCAATAATTGTCACAAGTGTAGTGTTTGTACCAGAGTTTTCAAGTCGCTGGCTGGACTAAAAAGTCACACTCGTTCAGCGCATCGGTAGGGGTTCTCCTACATGGATATAAAGTAGTGGCCGTACTCGAAAACGAGTTGGCAGCCACCATGTATGTATGTATGTAAATATATGTGTATGTATGTATATGTGTATGCATGTATGTATGTATATGTTTATGTATGTATATGTGTATGAATGTATGTATATGTGTATGTATGTATATGTGTATGTATGTATGTATATGTATGTAGGTAAATGTATATGTGTATGTATTCGTGTGTACCTTTGTGTATGTGAGTTTGTGTGAGGGAGTGTGTATGTGTATGTGTGTATGTATGTGATAATATAAGATACATCTATGTGTGTATGTTTCTATGTGTGAGATGATATATGTATACGGCTGTATATGTGTGTTCACGTGATTGTGTATGTGTATATGTATAAATGTGTATAAATGTGGGTATTTAGGTAGCTGGGTACATTTGTATGTGTGAGAATGTGTGTGTGAGAATGTGTGTGAGAATGTGTGTGTGAAAATGTGTGTGAGAATGTGTGTGAGAATGTATGTGTGAGAATGTGTGTGTGAGAATGTGTGTGAGAATGTGTGTGTGAAAATGTGTGTGAGAATGTGTGTGAGAATGTGTGTGAGAATGTGTGTGTGAGAATGTGTGTGTGAAAATGTGTGTGAAAATGTGTGTGAGAATGTGTGTGAGAATGTGTGTGAGAATGTGTGTATGAGAATGAGTGTGAAAATGTGTGTGAAAATGTGTGTGAGAATGTGTGTGAGAATGAGTGTGAGAAAATGTGTGTGAGAATGTGTGTGTGAAAATGTGTGTGAGAATGTGTATGTGAATGTGTGTGAGAATCTGTGTGAGAATGTGTGTGAGAATGTGTGTGTGTGAGAATGTGTGTGAGAATGTGTGTGAGAATGTGCGTGAGAATGTGTGTCTATGCGTGAGCGTAGGAATGTGCAGGTGAGTGTACGTGTGTGTGTGTATATGTTTAGTTTAACTCTCTCACTCACTCTGAACGTGTCTTTGAATAAAATGTTTTTGCTATGTTATTTTCCACTAACATGTCACACACACACAATCTCTTTCTCTCTCTCCCTCTCTCTCTTTTCCCTCTCTTTCTCTCCCTCTCTCTCCCTCTCTCTCTCTCTCACACACACAATCTCTTTCTCTCTCTCCCTCTCTCTCTAACGCACACACACAATCTCTTTATCTCTCTCTCCCTCTCTCTCTTTCTCTTGCCCTCTCTCTCACACACGCACACACACAATCTCTTTCTCGCTCTCTCCCTTCTCTCTTTCCCCCCTCTCTCTCTCTTTTTCTCCCTCTCTCTCACACACACACACTCTCTCACTTTCCCTTTGTTTCTTTCTCTTGCTCTCTTTCTTACTCTCTCCTATTCTTTACTCTCCCACTTTCCTTCACAGTCTTTCTCGTCTTCTCATTCTATATTCTCTTTCTCTCCCTCCCTCATTCACACTTTCCCTCACAGTTTGCTTCAACTTCTTTCTCTCTCTCTTTCTCATTCTCTTCTTTTTTTCTTTCTCTTGCTCTCAAATGTTTTATCTGTCTGCCTCTTTCTCTCTCTCCCTCTATCTCTCTCTCCCTTTCTTTCCTATTTCTCTCTCTCACCCTTCCCCACACTTTCCCTTCCTCTCTCTCTCACCGACACTTTCCTTTTAGTTTTCTCTCTCTCAGCACACTCTGTCACCCACACTCTGCCTCACACCCCTCCTCTCTCTCTCTCATTAACCTAGTCTCCCTCACACACTCTCCCTCTCCCCTTCTCTATCATCCACACTCTCCCTCACACACTCTCCCTCTATCTCATTCACCCACAGTCTCCCTCACACACTCCCTCTCTCTCTCTCATCCACATTCTCCCTCACACACTCTCCCTCTCTCTCTCATCCACACTCTCTCTCGCTCTCTCATCCACACTCTCCCTCTACCTCTCTGTCTCATCCACACTCTCCCTCTCTCTCTCATCCACACTCTCCCTCGTACACTCTCCCTCTCTCTCTTATCAACACACTCCCTCTCACACACTCTCTCTGTTTCTCATATTTTTGTTTTATTTTAAGTTTTCTTTTGTACGGATTCTTCTTGTATTTAGAGAAAAAATAAGTACAACAACAACAACAAGTATAACACCAACAACGACAACAAGTACAACAACAACAACAAATACAACAGCAACAACAACAACAACATGTACAACAACAACAACGACAATAAGTACAACAACAACAATGACAACAAGTACATCAACAACAAGTACAACAACAACAAGTACAACAACAACAATGACAACAAGTACAACATCAACAACAACAACAAGTACAACAACAACAACGACAACAAGTACAGGAGCAACAACAAAAACAAGTACAACAACAACAACAACAAGTACAACAACAACGAGAACAAGTACAACAACAATGACAACAAGTACAACCTATCAACAAGGACAACAAGTACAACAACAACAAGTACAACATCAACAACAACAAAAAGTACCTATCAACAACAACAAGTACATCTACAACAACAAGTACAACAACAACAACAACAACAACAAGTACAACAACAACGAGAACAAGTACAACAACAACAATGGCAACAAGTACAACATCAACAAGTACCTATCAACAACGACAGCAAGTACAACAACAACAACAACAGCAAGTACATCAACAACAACAATAAGTACCTATCAACAACAACAACAGGTACAACATCAACAACAACACGTACAACAACAACAACAACAAGTACAACATCAACAACAACAACAAGTACCTATCAACAACGACAACAAGTACAACATCAACAACAACAACAAGTACAACAACAACAACAACAAGTGCAACATCAACAACAACAAGTACCTATCAACAACGACAACAAGTCCAACATCAACAACAACAACAAGTACAACATCAACAATAACAAGTACAACAACAACAAGTACAACAACAACAACAACAAAAACATCGCTATCGACAAGAGAAAGACAACAGAATATTTTCTGAAAAAAAAAACTAGTTGGTTTTGTGTTTGTCAGAATAAACAATTCG
>OZ024749.1:23052303-23094803 GCA_964016885.1 Eledone cirrhosa | reverse complement strand
AACATAAGAGTAAATTAGAGAACATAGAAATAAAAATAGAATCTACATACAGAAAAGTCGCAATGTTTAGACAAATCACAGAGGCAATAAACATAAAAGAATTACAACCAAAATTAAATAGGAAATATGAGTGGAACAGCAACATCACAACTTACAATTAAGGACAAAATGAAAACACACACATAGAACAAACAACCACCGGTAACATGTAAATAAACAAATAAATAAACAAATATAAAAACACACAGACACCCAGATGTGGCGCATGCGCAGACTGAGCACACAACACACACACAGAAACAAAATGGCGTAGGACAGAACACAGGAGAGGCACAAAAACAAAGAAAATAATCCCAGTAACTGATGAGGTCACAAAATGTGTGACGAAAGAACTTTGACAATATATAAACAACCATCTGGTTGTGGAACCAACCAACCAACCAGAAATTTATAAATTTATAAATTCCTAAATTTATAAATTTATTATAATAAATTGAAGTGAAAGCACCTGGTGCGTGTGTTTCTTATTGGCAACATGACCCTCCCAAAGTATAACAATATCGGTTTCAACACACGATTTCAGATAAAGAATCTTGCTAAACAAATTCAGAAACGAAATATATATATATATTTCTAACAAGAATGAAACGCGTAGATTACTTCCCTTGCTTTTATCGAGAATCTAATTGTAATACGTGACGTATTCTATTCTATAGCGATTAGGTCTTCAAAATGTTTATTATAAACATACAGAATATTTTCGAATATTCTATGTCTATATTCACATATATATCGCTATTTCAGAGCATTTATTCCAATTTCTAATTTCTGCCGGACCGGCAACCGCTCTTTCAAACCAGTTCCTGTACACAGCTAAGTATTCTATAAGTCTCTAGCTGTGTCATTCTCGATAAAAGCACTGGATATGTAGTCCTGATGATTTCTAACAAGAATGAAACGCGTAGATTACTTCCCTTGCTTTTATCGAGAATCTAATTGTAATACGTGACGTATTCTATTCTATAGCGATTAGGTCTTCAAAATGTTTATTATAAACATACAGAATATTTTCGAATATTCTATGTCTATATTCACATATATATCGCTATTTCAGAGCATTTATTCCAATTTCTAATTTCTGCCGGACCGGCAACCGCTCTTTCAAACCAGTTCCTGTACACAGCTAAGTATTCTATAAGTCTCTAGCTGTGTCATTCTCGATAAAAGCACTGGATATGTAGTCCTGATGATTTCTAACAAGAATGAAACGCGTAGATTACTTCCCTTGCTTTTATCGAGAATCTAATTGTAATACGTGACGTATTCTATTCTATAGCGATTAGGTCTTCAAAATGTTTATTATAAACATACAGAATATTTTCGAATATTCTATGTCTATATTCACATATATATCGCTATTTCAGAGCATTTATTCCAATTTCTAATTTCTGCCGGACCGGCAACCGCTCTTTCAAACCAGTTCCTGTACACAGCTAAGTATTCTATAAGTCTCTAGCTGTGTCATTCTCGATAAAAGCACTGGATATGTAGTCCTGATGATTTCTAACAAGAATGAAACGCGTAGATTACTTCCCTTGCTTTTATCGAGAATCTAATTGTAATACGTGACGTATTCTATTCTATAGCGATTAGGTCTTCAAAATGTTTATTATAAACATACAGAATATTTTCGAATATTCTATGTCTATATTCACATATATATCGCTATTTCAGAGCATTTATTCCAATTTCTAATTTCTGCCGGACCGGCAACCGCTCTTTCAAACCAGTTCCTGTACACAGCTAAGTATTCTATAAGTCTCTAGCTGTGTCATTCTCGATAAAAGCACTGGATATGTAGTCCTGATGATTTCTAACAAGAATGAAACGCGTAGATTACTTCCCTTGCTTTTATCGAGAATCTAATTGTAATACGTGACGTATTCTATTCTATAGCGATTAGGTCTTCAAAATGTTTATTATAAACATACAGAATATTTTCGAATATTCTATGTCTATATTCACATATATATCGCTATTTCAGAGCATTTATTCCAATTTCTAATTTCTGCCGGACCGGCAACCGCTCTTTCAAACCAGTTCCTGTACACAGCTAAGTATTCTATAAGTCTCTAGCTGTGTCATTCTCGATAAAAGCACTGGATATGTAGTCCTGATGATTTCTAACAAGAATGAAACGCGTAGATTACTTCCCTTGCTTTTATCGAGAATCTAATTGTAATACGTGACGTATTCTATTCTATAGCGATTAGGTCTTCAAAATGTTTATTATAAACATACAGAATATTTTCGAATATTCTATGTCTATATTCACATATATATATATATATATATTTATTAAAAAAACAGATTAAAGTTTAAGCAAAGAATATGTGCTTTCACCCTTAACGGGATCTTCTGAAAGGGTGAAAGCAGCGATTCTTTGCTTAAACTTTAATCTGTTATTTTAATAAATATTTGGTCTACGGTTCTCATATATTTGATATGTATTTATCCTTATCGAGCCCTCTTTGGATTTTAGTCTTCAAATTTATTATTATTACTATTATTACTATATATATATATATATATATATTTATATATATCAGTACTTATTCATACACTTATGTATATAAAATCCATGTGATACACCTGAGCTAAATCTATTCAGATTTGAAACCATGAATACATTCAAGTGTAAGCTATTTTGAAATGTTTTAAACAAACCTTTGTCAAAATACAATGCACAATATATTTCTTCATATTAATTATCGTGTGTGTACGATTATTGTTTTTTTTTTGTTTTTTTTGTACAAACTTTAATATATCAACAAAGATATAATAACATCATATTTGTGTGAGTGTGTAGATATATATATATATATATATATACGTATATATATATGTACGTATATATATATATATATATATATATATATATATATATATATATATATATATATATATATATATATATATATATATATATATGTGTGTGAGTGTGTGTGTGTATATATATATGTATATATATATATATATATATACATACATATATATACATATATTTATGTATATAAAATAATGTATATATATGTGTTTATTATATATATATTTATGTATATAACATAACATATACATATATATATATATATACATATATTTATGTATATAACATAATATACATATATGTGTTATATATATATATATATATATATATATATATATATATATATTTATGTATACAACATAATGTATATATATATATATATATATATATATATATATATTATATATTTATATATATAACCACGAAAGAAGAATACATTTAGATTGCCGTGTTAATATCAGGAAGTGCCTAAATTTGACGTGCATTTAGAAGACACGATTTTATTTTTGACAGATATAAAAGTAAAATATTATGTATTATTAATAACAATGACGACAACAACATATTTAAATTCAACATCATTATTGACTAAATATTTATTGATATTAATTTTATTAGCGCTGTTTTATTCATTTTGTTTGTTATGCAACTTCATGAAAATATCTCATAGCTGGATAACTCCTTATCATTTCACACATATACACATCCATCCTATACATACAAACAAACAAATACACTTACATACACACATACATACACATACATACAAACATACAAATACACATATATATTTATGATATATATATATTTATGATATATATATATATATATATATATATATATATATATATATATATAGAGAGAGAGAGAGAGAGAGAGAGATTTTCTTCTTTTTACAATACTAGCACTGTTATTGGGAATATAGCAAGCACATCTGTACAAACGGTTGTAATAGTAGAGTAAAAAGTAATTGCCCTTTAAATGGAAATTGCTTAATTAATAATGTAGTGTATAAATGTATAATTACCACTAAGGACTCTAATCAATCCTATATTGGATCTACATCTAATCCGTTTATATAGAGATTTTATGAACATACACACAGTTTTCGAAACACAAGATTAGCTATTACCACTACTTTACCGGAAGCAGGTAATAATTGTAAAAAGAAGAAAATTAATTATAACCTAACTTGGAAGATTCTCAAAAGAGCCATTTCTTATGAGGGCAATAGAAAGGAGTGTGGACTATGTTCCCAAGAAATTTTTGAAATTACTAAATCGAAAGACATTGTATTAAATAAAACACAAGAGTTAATTATCGCATGTAACCATAGAATTAGAAAGATGTTCAAGTATTATAAATACAACTAAACAAATAAAGAAAAAAAAAAAAATATATATATATATATATATATATGTGTGTGTGTGTGTGTGTGTGTGTGTGTGTGTGTATTTTTTTGCTATTAGAATTACTCCAGAGATTCAATCCTATATTTCACCCTTATAACTGTTTTAAATAGTTAACTATTAATGAGCACTATATATTACATTATACTCAACACTCTTAACACAATTTAACAGACATGCATTTAAACCTATTAAGAAAACCAGATTATTGATGAGATTTCTTATTCGAAAATAAAATTCCCTACAGGTAAAACTTCATTCTGACCACTCTAACACAATACAATACATACACGAATTTTATTATTTTCTTACCTATATATGTTTTTATCTACTTTTTACTTTTCTTTGGTTCCATCTATATTCCTCTACTTGTTCTATTTTTAGAACAAATGTTTCCTCTTGAACAAAGAAATAACAAATATTTAGGATTGTTCTATACTATTCTACTGGATGTAACACACTGATATCTGCACCCCTTTTCCTCCAACTTTAATCTTCCTTGACCGTCCACACTTTTCTGAAATTTCTATAAAATCTGTCTAAATTCCTTTACGCTCGCAACTTTTTTTTTTAAAGGTCATTCGATATCTCATCCCCTGACTGCTAATTTATTCATCTACTACTACCAGCTTAATGATCTATATTGCCCCTTCCTATTTTTACTATTGGTCAATCTCAACCATGTTCTTAAAAGGTTACTTATTCATACATGTTTTTATATTCTTCAATAAACAAAACTCATTATTTCTGCGGATTGGCAGTATCGGTAGAGGGTCGGACGTTATGCTTTCCAGCATAGTTACGTCCCTTTACGATCTGAGTTCAAATCCCGCCGAGGTTGACTTTGCCTTTCATCCTTACGGGGTCGATGAAATAAAGTACCAGTAACGCACTGGGTATTTGCTGGCCTTGTGCCTAAAGTAGAAACAATTATTTCTGAAGACAGCGAGTAGGGAAGACGTATGTATATTTTCTTACTTTTATAATTTGTAATATATTTTACATAGATCACTAATAGAATGAACATACGGGGAACTAACCCCCCCCCCCCCCCCCCCCAGAAACGATCGTAAAATAATGAGCTTTACAATGAATCACCCGTATTTTGTTTAATTTCATTGTTTTCACTATTTGTATTATCTATCTATATATATAAAACTGTGGTTGTCTGTCTGTCTATCGATTTTTGGCACACATCTCCTCTTAGAATCTCTCACGGAATTGCACCGAAATTGCTATACTTGTACATTGAGCCCTAGCGAAGACATCGGAAAAAAAATAATTTCAAATTGACCCACCCTATGTGACGAAATCGAATATAATGTATCTATTTTTGAGCGTAAGTGATCAGTTATTTCCCTTTGTTCTGTTTACATTGAGCGTCTGCATGCAAAAATTAAAAAAATTACGCTGGCTTTCTCAGCGTTTAAAATGACATTAACACAATACACGATTTAAAGACTACGTAAAACAAGCCTTTTAAAACAATATTTTTACTTGAAAACAAGTCTATTTAAAAACTACTTAAAACAAGCAAATATTTCGTAAAAAAAAGCAAAAATTATATAAGTTTATATAAAATATATGTATCTGTAAATTTCGTTAGGCGTGCAGACAGAAAGTCGTGCAGAGAGGTGATATAGGCGTGCAGACAGATAGCCGTGCAGAGAGGTGATATAGGCGTGCAGACAGACAGTCGTGCAGAGAGGTGATATAGGCGTGCAGACAGACATAACTGATAATTTGGTTACGCTAATGTTTTTCTCTGCGTTGCAGTGTTTACAATTTTGATCTTTGTTAATAAATTACCAGTGCAGTTTCTATCCCCAGCATCCTCTTTTGTTATAACATTCGGGTTATCGTTATGTTTTCTTAACTTCATAAGGCATATTGTTGGTTGAGGGAATATTAATCAAAAACACCACATGCAAGTCTGCACAGTAGACACTACAGTTTTTAAGCCAAGAAAGAAACTTAACATTGTAACTTTAACACAGCTACTGAGCGACCCCGAGCAACGCCGGGCTTTACTGCTAGTATATATATACAGAGAGAGAAAAATTGTAAAGCTTGTCCTGTCAGACACAACAGACTCCAAAAGATCCAACTGCATCCCCAAGTGATACCAGCTAAACTCATGGATGTTATTCAACTATCTTGCTCGAGGTCTACCGCTGGGTTTCTTACCGTTTTTTGTTGTTGTTTTTTGCTCGTAAAATATGTCCATCGATTTTTTCCTGAGATATTCTAACCTCACGCCCAAAGTATCGGATCTGTGATCTCTCAATTTGGAGGAAGTAGCGGCTCTACCTGGAGTGACAATCATAGATATGACTAGGGGTGTATATTGAATCATATAACACATTCAAGCATTAAGCATCTTTTCTTATATACATTTTAGTGTGATTAATGCAATTTACAAATTTCTATGTAATCCTGACCGTTTTGTATTTCGTGACTCCAATATAGCCAATATGTACTTTGGACATTGGAATACCAGATACATTCTGCAATCAGAATTACTGACCACATGAAGGACTGATGAGATAAATAGCCCATATATATATGTACATAACCATGCATACATACATACACACACATATATATAAATATGTGTGTGTGTACATATATATATGTGTGTGTGTATATATATATACATATATATATATATATGTATGTATATATATATGTACATATATATGTGTGTTTGTGTGTGTGTGTGTACATATATATGTGTGTGTGCATACATATATACATATACATATGTATATATATATACATATATATATATATGTGTTTGTGTGTGTGTGTGATGTCGAAAAGTAGATTAGCTGCGGAAGCTATATGAATAAAACCTGGTTATATGGTGGACTGAACACGCGATGTATCCTGCATCCGAGTTAGAAAAGTTGTTTGAGATTCAACAGTCAAGATATTTCCTGCTTGTTAATGGAAGCTGGACGTCACTGCTTATTAAATTTATATGTCAGTGATATAAAGTATGAGAAACAGGCGTGATGCATGCTCCTAATATCTCTTTGAAAATGGCAATATAGAGCTTAACGATCGATAGTCGATAGATATGTAAATAGATAGATAGATAGCGATAGAGAAAGAGAGATAAAGAGAGAGAGGGAGGGAGAGGGGGAGAGAGAGAGCAATATAGATATGTAGATGGATATATCCGTAGGTATATTGGTAGGTAGATGGATACATAGATAGATAGATAGATAGATAGATAGATAAATAGATAGATAGATAGATATGTTTCTTTTATTTGCCACAAGGGCATCAAAAGTGGGACAAGTACAATGGGGGGAGTTTACAAAACAAGGCGTCCTCAATAGGGAGGAGGCAATAACAATATATAAAAATAAAATAAAATATAACAAAAAATAGAATTATAACAAAATCCTCAATAGAGGATTTTGTTATAAAATATAACAAAAAATAAAATTTATAACAAAATCCTCAATAGAGAGGAGGCGCCTTGGGGGGTCGCACACACCCCCGAAAAAAGTGTGCAACCCTTTTCCTCAGGAGAACAGAGAGGGGGTGCTCCCTCGTTCCTTCCTCTTTTCCACCTACAGGCTTATGTAAAGAGAAGGCCCATTCACACGGGCCATTCTCGCCACTTTCACCCACCTTTCATAAAAACGACTGGGGTGCAGCACCTCTCTCTCCATCCTGATCCTTCTTCCGAAATGATATCGGAAGAAACGGACCAATTGTTGGCCAGAGAGAAAGGTGCCTGACCTCAGTCCTTTCAGTCGCGTCCACCATACAACCTCTTTCGCCATGGCTATTACGCACAGAAACACCGCCTCTGCTTCATTTTTGAAGGGAGGAGGCGGCTTGATCATTACAATAGACTCGGTGGTCAACCGGATCGGTCCCACCCTTGACAGCAGTTGTTCGACATAGCCCCACAGATCGGCTACGCCCGAGCAGTGTACCAATGCGTGTGCAACGGTTTCCTCGTCGCACACGCATCTGGGACAGATCTTTTTGGCGGGGTCCCTACCCGGGCGCCCGTGTCTGTAGAGTCTTTCTCGAACGGGTAAAGCTCCTCGGTAGCACTGCCAGGCCAGGGACTTCTGGAAGTTGTCCATAGGTCCCGGGCTGAATGTCCTACCGAACAGGCCGGCCAGTTCGTCCTCCTCCATGTCTAGGGCTTCTCCGAGGGCGTCGTCGCACCTGCTGCGTACCAGCCCTCTATAGAATGTTGCGGTGGAGTCTCCACTGATAACCAGATCCGCCTGCCAGAGGGCGGTGAGCGCCTGGGCACACTCAGTGTGCCAGGCGCCCAGTTTTCTCGGTCTTTGCTTGACCCAGGATTGCAGCTCGGTGAGTGAGACGAGTCTGGGAAAGGTTCGTCTCACAAACGAGGCCCACACCGGTTGTCCGGTGAGGAATACGTAGAGGTGCCGTAGCCTTAATGCGTGTTTACGCATCATTAGCCACGGCATCCCCAGCCCTCCTTTCGAAGGGTGTTGACAGCAGTTGGATCTCCTCACCATAGGAGCCCGCCTCTTCCAAAGGAATTGGAAGAGCGCGCGCTCCATCTTGGTGAGGGTTTCCCTTGGGCAGGGCACTACGGTCAGGCGGTAGTAGATGACGGACGCTATGTAGGTGTTCGCCACCTCCGCCCGACCTTTCAGGGATAGTTTGCAACTGGCCCACTTCTGGGTCAGTGCAAACACCCTGTTCGTAACCTCCGCCCAGTGTTTCTCCACCTGGAGGTCCGGTCCGAACCAGACCCCGAGCAACTTCACCGGGCCCTCCGTCCAGCGTCCGACGACGCCATCGGAGGGCATCGGTCTGCCCCTCCACGTGCCGAGTTGCAAACCGATCGACTTGTCCCGGTTCAGCTTAGCCCCTGTGAACTTTTCGTACTCCTCCAGTAAGGTGCCGACCGCCTCGATTTCGGAGGCCGTCGACACCATTACTGTCACGTCATCGGCGTAGGCCGACACCGCTTTCCGCAATCCCGGTTCCAAAGGGATGCCCTGCAACAACTCCAACTTCCGCAGTAGTGGCTCGAGAGTCAACACATACAGAAGGGAGGAGAGAGGGCACCCTTGTCGGATGGACCGCGCGATTTTGAACGGCTCCGAGAGGTAGCCGTTCACCTTGACCCTAGAGCAGATGCGGCTGCTGTGCATAGCAGTGATCCAGCCCCTGAAAACGGGTCCGAAACCTGCCGCCGCTAGCACCGCATCCAGGTAACCATGGTCGACCCTATCGAACGCCTTAGATTGATCCAAGTCGATCAGAGCCCCACCAAAGCCGGGTTCGTTCCCAACCCTCTCTATGATGTATCGCATGAGGTGGAGGTTGTCATGGATGGACCTGGACGGGATAGCGCATGTCTGCGCATCTCCCACCAGGTTGCCCACGACAAGCGCCAACCTCTTTGCTAGCACCTTGGCCAAAATCTGTAACTCTGTATTTAGCAGAGTTATGGGCCTGAAGTTACTTATTTCGTCCCCCTTGTTCTCGTCCTTCCTCACTAGCGTGACTACGCCCTTGGTCACAGTACAGGGAATTCTCCCGTTCTGTTGCCAGTTGCAGTAGACCGCCTCGAGGAGATCGGGGAACAAGTCCGGCATAGCTAGATATAATTCGTAAGGAAGACCATCGAGTCCCGGGGATTTTCGTTTGCCGCATTGGCTCAGCACGTCCTCTATCTCAGCGGCCGAAATCGGCTCCTCGCAGGACTTCGCCTCCCTGTCCGAGAGGCGCGGCAGGCCGTCGAGGTATGGACCGAAGTCCACGTTCCCAACCGGCTCCCCGCCCCTCCCGAACAGTCGGGCAAAGTGCCTTTGAAAGGCCTCACACATCTGCTTAGGCTCAAGAATCGCCCGTCCATCCAGGTCTCGCAAAGACCGGATGGTGGATTTAGTTCCACTGTTGGCCTCTGTCACGCGGGCCCAGCTAACAGCTTTGGTCCCCTCGTTCCCTAGAGCACGTATTTTACTTCGGACAACGCAGCCTTCGTGCTTCGCGTCGAAAAACTGGCTCAAAGCCGTTCTCGACGCTAGCACTCTGGCCACGTCGCCGCTTCTAATTGCCTCTTCTACTCTATCTATTAGCTCCCTTTCCTTCCTATTCCTATCCGCAGCTAGAACCTTACTAAATTCTATCGAGACTACTCTAATCTCTCTCTTTAGAGATACCCACCACCTGCTGTTGACGATCGCTCCAGTCAACCGTTCCTTAACTAACGTACTAATCCGATTCCTGTAGGCTCTACTTGCCGGCAAGGACAAGTTGAGCTTCCAGTAACCGGGGCCCTGTCTATGAGTTCTGTCAAGGTTGACCATGCAGGTCACTAATTTGTGGTCCGAATAGCCAACCATGCGCATTTTTGGACAACTTAAAAAGTCCTTATCCTTAATTCTAACTAAGAACCTATCTAGGTACGACCTAGAAGATCCGCTACGATTTGCCCAAGTCCAGGTTGGCGCAGTCGGAAAATCTAGTCGATATCTATCGGCCAGGTCAAATCGACCGATTAACCCTTTGAGACTATTACACCCCTCTCTATCGGGGCAGGCCCCTACGTAGTCCCAGCGTGCATCTAGGATACCATTCCAGTCCCCCACTAATAGCAAGGAGCGGGACGTCCCTAGAAAAGTCTCCAGACGATGGAAGAAGTCCGGCCGCATTGACCCGAAAGGGCCGTAGGCGGCTACCAACCTAAACGCTCCGCCTTTACCACTGCCAAGGTCCAGAACCACTAGTCGACCCTCCGGGTCCAAATGTACCATCTGTGTTGCGAGGCCCAGATGTTTTTGCAGCAGAACGACAACTCCACCCCCACCTCCAGGCTGACAGAGAGATGCGTGCATCTCAAAGTCATCAAAGGTGGGGGCCAGCTGTCGCACGTTGCTGATCCGGGCCTCGCAAATAACCATCACATCTATACGTTGTGACCTGAGGTCATTTAGAAGCATTGCTTGTTTCCAAGTTGAGCCCAGGCCACGCGCATTTAAACAGCCTATTCTTAGCATAGCCATGTTGGTGGTGAAGAGAAAAGGCACTTACCTCTCTGCGTCCCGGGTATCGGGCTGCACAATTTCCATTAGGGTGGGGGATGGGTTGTTGGGTGGGGTGGTGGTTTGTGGAAGTGTGGGGGCATCAGTGTGTTGTGTGGTTGGGGAGCTTGGAGTTGTGTGGGTGTTTGGGGAGGGGGTGGGATAGTTTTTTAAGAGGACGCGGTTAATGGGCCCGACGCAGGGGGGACCCACGTCCTCTTTAAAATTGTTTTTTAAAGTTTTATAGGTGTCCTGTGGGGCCTTAATCATTTTGAGGTGGGGGAAATCCCCTGCCTGGGTGAAGTTAGGCCCTTGTGTTTTTATTAGATTGTTGTTGTACACAATGTTTAACAGTTTTTTGTTTCTTGTATTTATGTATGTGTATGCATGTTTTTGTTTTTGTGTGGTGTTTTTTGTTTGCTGTTGTTGTGAGCTCTTTTGTGTTGGTGTCAGTGTTATGTTTTGGGGAGGGTTTTTTTTCATTTGTGTGTCTGAGGTGTGTTTTCTTTTTTTTCTTTTGATTGTGTGGAAGTGCTCCTCCTCGTCTGACGACGAACTAGGGTCATCTTCCGCGTTGGAGGGGAGGGGTATATTTTCGGGTTGTGTTTGCGGTACGGGTGTTTTGGAAATTGTTTTTGTTTTTTGAGTGGAGGGGATGGGTTGGACATTGTTTTGTTTTGGTTTGAGCTGTGGTGGTTGTTTTTGTAGTGGTAGTTGTGGTGATTGTGTTGGTTGTGCAGTTGTTGGTGGTGTAGGCAGGATTGGAGTTTTCTTATTAAGTTGGGGACAGACAGCCCTCAGGTGACCTCTGGTTCCGCAGAGGTAACACGAGGGCCGTCTACCCTCAACGGTAATGTTGATGAAGGTTAGATCATCCAGTATGACGCGTTCAGGGATCTGGGCGATCCTTTCGGGCCTCATTTGAACTACAAGTTCGAGGCTCGTTCCACTGAACGCGTCACCCGATGCCTTTCCCATGGACACCAGCATGTCATCCTCCAGGTCCAGAAAACCTGTCAAAACCCACCATATGTCCATAATCGGCAGGATGGTGTGGATTTTTATTTGTTGTGTTCTTCTACCTATGTACGTAGGATAGAAGGTGTATGCGGTGGATGTGATTGGTTTGATGGACAGTTTCACTGCTGTGTCCCTGTCCTTCATGAGAATGGATAGACTCCCGTAGAGTCTATCCTTCTGAATGAAGGTGATGTCCTTCATGACGTCTTTTAACACCAGTTCTATCTCGCTCTGTGATGGTTGAGCTGGTTTTTTACTTTTGTTCGAGATTGTCCTAAACATGACCGTGTTTAGGAGTCTCTGGCTTTTTAGTTCCGGGGGGGAATGGATTGTGAATGAACCATTTTCTCCGTACACTATATATTTTTTCGCATCCGCCAGTAGCTCCTTCGCTTTTGTTATATCTACTGGCAGATAGTCGAGGGTTTTCCTTGTCGTCTCGGCGAAGGAGAAATTTTGTTTGTTTGTGTTGTTGTTGTCGTTGGTGGTCTTGTTGTTATCATTGTTGTTGTTGTCACCGTTATTGGTCTTGTTGTTGTTGTTATTGTTATAGTTATTGGTGTTGTTTTCGTCCGTCGCATTGTTGTTGTTGTTGCTGTTGCTGCTGGTTCTTTGGGTTGTTGCCATGGCAACGTCAAGTTGTCGGTTAACAGGTGGAGAGAATTCTTCCTCTGGCTGACATTTCTTCTTGACCTCTGCTACTGTGACAGTGGCAGGGGGAAGCTGTAAGTTCATCTTCCCCTTTCCTCCTTCGAATTTTGGTGAAGAAGCTTCGGCCATTTAAAAAATATTGACTTTTCAACAAGAAAAAACTTTTTTTTTTTTTGTTTAACTATTTTGCCTAAAGGCGTAGAATATTTTGAGAGACTGACCAGATCAAAGTTTGACCTGGCAGTCCCTCTACAAAATGGTACAAAAATTAAAGTTATCAGACAAGAATTTCTATAGAAATTTAAACAGAACTTACTCAGCAAGTTATACGCGTGTGTCCATCCCAGAGATACATATAGATAGATAGATAGATAGATTTCTTTATTTGCCACAAGGGCGCACAAGAAAGGGGACAAAACAAGGACACATGCCGGGGATTTTACATACAATCGTGTAAAAATATTGAAACAAACAAATTTAACAATTGAAATTCACAATAGGGGGGAGGCGCCACAAATGGGTTGTTTAATACTCCGTCGATAGAACAAACATCAACTTCAAGAGCGTGTTGTGCATGTGAACCTTTCTTCCTTTTGCTCTCTTCGTCAACCTACAGGTTTATATACAGAGAAGGCCCAATCACTCGGGCCATTTTTGCTACATTCACCCACCTTTCAGTAAATTTACTGAGGTGCAGTGCTCTCTCTCCACTCTGATTCTCCTTCTAAAGTGGTACCTAAATAGGTAGATAGAGATAGACAGAATGAGAGCGATAGTCAGTGAGAGAGCGAGAGAAATATAGATATCTAGATGGATATATCCGTAGGTATATTTATAGATTGATAGATAGATAACTTTCTTTTTATTTGCCACCAGGGCATCAAAGAGTGGGACAAGTACAATGGGGGGAGTTTACATAAAAAGGCGTCCTCACTAAGGAGCAGGCAATAACAAAATATAAAAATATAAAATATAAAATACAACAAAAATAAATTGAATAACAAAATCCTCAATAGGGAGGAGGCGCCTTGGGGGGTCGCACACACCCCCCTAAAAAGTGTGCAACCCTTCTCCTTAGGAGCACAGAGAGAGGGTACTCCCTTGATCTTTCATCTTTCTCACCTACAGTCTGATGTAGAGTGAAGGCCCATTCACACGGGCCATTCTCGCCACTTTCACCCATCTTTCATAGAAACGGCTGGGGTGCGGTACCTCTCTCTCCATCCTGATCCTTCTTCCGAAATGATATCGGAAGAAACGGACCAGTTGTTGGCCAGCGAGAAAGGTGTCTGACCTCAGTCCTTTCAGACGCGTCCACCATACAACCTCTTTCGCCAGATAGCGGGTCTTACAGAGAGAGACAGAAAGACGGCCAGATAGATAAATATGTAGATTGATTGATAGATAAGGAAATAGAGAAAAGAGAGAACGTAATATAGAATGATAAATAGATAGATATATCTATCTATAGGTTGGTATTTAGGTAGGTAGTTAGGCAAGTAGATAGATAGATAGATAAATGGCGAGTTGGATTGGTGAAACGATTGAAAGAGATAATTTAGAGAAATGTGGAAAAAGGTATAAGAAGTATAATATAGAGAGAGACTCAAAGAGAGAGATGATTGATAGTTATACAGTCACTAGGAGATCTCGTCTAAAATCTCGGACAATTTAAGTATTCTGAATTTTTGAATTTTATTCTTATTTTGTATATGGCCCGTTTAGACTTCATGAACATGACAAAACAATCAAGTAGTGTCCAACGTGTGGTGGACTTAAACTGTCGCTCCATTTAATAACATTATCTTTGAGGGTGGTGGATTGGCAGTATCGGTAAAGCGTCGGACACCATGCTTTGCAGCATAGAGTTATGGTTCTTCATGATCTGAGTTCAAATCCCGCCACAGTTAATTTGCCTTTCATTCTTACGGCGTCGATAAAATAAAGCACCAGTAATGCATTGGGGTAATTGTTGGCCTTGTGCCAAAAGTAAAAACAATTATCTTTGAGTGTTTTTAAGGAAGTCCAATTTGATGGAAGCATTTAAATCGAGTCTTAGGTCTCCAGTACTGCTGAACCTAGAGCATCAGGACTGTGAACCAAACTACTAAAGCATGGCTGACCATTTAACATTTGAACACAATTCAATTGAATATAATAGTCACGTTTATTGATGGGAATATTTGGGACAGATTATTTGGGGCCGTGAAATCGAACAAGAAACTTCATGAATATGAAGTATACTTTTTAAACGTGTCTAAACATTTAGAATTTAATTCTAATTCATTTATCCATTTTTTTTAAATTTCGGACGCCATGCTTTGCAACATAGAGTTACGGCCCTTTCCAATCTGCGTTCAAATCCCGTCGAGGTTAACATTGCCTTTCATCCTTGTCGGGTCGATAAAATAAAGTACCTGTAATGTAGTGGGATAATTGCTGGCCTTGTGCCAAAAGTAGAAACATTTATTTATGTTTGGTCAATCAGGGAATGGTAATAGGCTTAACACTTTACATGGTACTCGAGGATGTTGGAAGGAAATAAGGGACATTTAAGAAAATAATCTCAAGCCGGAAGTCATGTCCGGATCTTTGCAAAGGTATGATGTCCTCTGAAGGAACAGAACGACTAGGTGGTAATGTTAAACCGAATGAGGTTCCATTCAAATAGAATAGACAGCGGTATTTGAACTTCAACTCCAAAAAGAATCAGATGAGATACAACGACACCTCTAGCTCAAAGCTCCAACAACTTACCCTGTTTATCTCTTTAGTCGGGTACTCTATTTTATTAAAAGGGTAGAGATCGCATTCGATCTCGAAGCTTTCCCTTTCGTGGGACTTGCACCTCGAAGGTCTCTCTTTATGGTCGGCAATAAATTTGTAAGTCTTTTCTACAGCTGAGTAAACTGGAGCAATATGAAATAAAATGTATTGCCCAAGGACACAACACATCGGATATTCCGGAAATCGAAATAACAATCTCACGATTGTGAATCCGACACTCTAACGATTAAACCACGCACCTTTATTTCATTAGCCCCAATGTATGAGCTACAATCCTGACAACCTGAGAATATGGAAGAAATCTCCAACATTCCCTGTCAACAGTTCTCTTCGTTTTCTCTAGTTTTCCTCGCTATTGTAGTTGTATCATTCCTTACATATCTACCTACACGTCTTCCGTCACCATGTTACTAATCACTCACTGTCGCCATCGTTGATAACAAATACCACTTTATATTGCTACATATAATACAGGACCAAATTCCCAACAGCCATTCACAATACACATTGATCAACAAGATAGAAATTGAGAAGGAGGAAGTAACACCACAGTTTTATACGGCTTCTTGTTTGAAAAACGTGATCTTGCAACTTTCCTCAAGACAGAAACACGTACGGAATATTCAAGAAGACAGTCAAATAAAGAATCACCTCATTAAAATATAATAACTTGTAGCGCCAAACGATTTCTGAAACAACATGTAAAAGGAATCTTAATTGAACATTAATTTATTTACAATATTTGTAAGACTTCTGCAATTTTGGCAAAGGGGGTATATCTAATTAACGTATCGGATTCTTTCTGAGATATTTTGATCTGGTTTTATGACACAGATTTTTCTATTCTTCTTTTACAAATGTGTAACCGTCTGCTTCCAAAGTCCTCCAGGAATACTACACATTCTTGCTTACTTCTTTAAAACTCTGGTATACCATCTTTGTTTGTATGTACATATGTTTGTTTTTCGTTGTTTCTGCTATTGATGTTGGTGTTGTTGATGTTGATTTTGCTTTTTGCTTCTTTTCATTTTATTTTGTTTGTTTGTTTTGGTGTGTGTTTTCGGAGTAACTTTCTCATTTTACGATGGCCTTTAGGGAAATAAAACCTTTGTCAGTATTACTACTACAACTATTATTTCTTATATTATTATTATCATTATTTTTATTATTATAGGCGGTGGATTGGCAATATCGGTAGAGGGTCGGACGACATGCTTTGCATCATAGAGTTACTGCCCTTTTGCAATCTGATTTCAAATCCCGCCGAGGTTAACTTTGCCTGTCGTTCTTATGGGGTTGATAAAATAACGTACCAGTAATTTACTGGGATAATTGTTGGCCTTGTACCAAAAGTAGAACTATTTATTTACAGTTTGGTCAATGAGAAATGGTAATGAGCTTAACAGTTTTCATGATCTCCGGCGATTTTGGAAGGAAATAAGAGGCATTTAAGAATATAATCTCAGACCGAGGTTAACTTATTTTCGTTCTTACGGGGTCGATAAAATAAAGTACCAGTCATGCACTGGAGTCGATTTAATAAACTTTCCCTTCTCCCCAAATTGCTGGCCTAAAGTAGGAATAATAATAATTATCATTATCGGTTGAGCATCAGACACCATACTTTGCAGCATAGCTATGGTCCTTACATTATTTGAAAAGATGATGGATTTCGCAACTAACTGCACCAGGGTTCCTGTTCCTCAGGGAACCACACTATATGGTATACCTGTTGATATAGTTCCAGCCCCTGCTTTCTCGGGTCCTGTTTCTGATCATAATGATCTCTAGGGGTACGGGAATCAGTAGACGGGACCTGGGGGCAGCGATGGGGGATATGGAATTCTGAGGCATGAGAGTGAGATCCATCATCTCGACAGTAGTCGAAGAATGATGATGATGATGACATTCTGAGTTCAAATCCCGCCGAGGCTAGATTTGCCTTTCATCCTTATGAGGTAGATAAAATAATGTACCAGTAATGCACTGTGGGGTTTTGCAGGCCTTGTGCCAAAAGTAGAAACAATTAATTGTAGATGGTACACAATAGCCACAGACATCATAGCTGGAAGAGTTAACAGCCATGACGCTGGTAACAGTGAGCATTGTATTTCCCGCCATGTATTTTTTAAGCTAGAAATCTCATCCTGCCATCTTCAAATGGAAGGACAAGTGGAAAGGCCAAGTGGAAAGAGTTCATACATACTATCCTCATTATTAGTGGATTGGTAGTATCGGTAGAGCGTCCGACAATATGCTTTTCAGAGTAAAGTTACGGCCCTTTACGTTCTGAGTTCAAATCCTACCCAGTTTGGCTTTGCCTTTCATCCTTACGAGGTCGATAAAATAAAGTACCAGTAATGTACTGGAGATAATTGCTGGCCTTGTGCCAAAAGTAGAAATTATCATTAGTGGATTGGCAGTATTGGTAGAGTGTCGGACATTATGCTTCGAAGGATAGAGTTATGGCCATTTATGTCTGAGTTCAAATCCTGCTCAGTTTAGCTTCACCTTTCATCCATACGGGGTCGATGAAATAAAGCACCATAATGGACTGGGGTCGATTTAATCGACTTTCCTTTCTCCCGAAATTACTGGACTTGTGCCAATTATAGAAATTATTATTATTATAAAGGAAGAGAGGTTACTCCGTCTGTCTGTCTATCACATTTATATGTATATAGAACTATAAATTGAGTGAAATGAGGACGAAACGACTTTTTTTTAAGTTGTGAGGGGTAAGGAGATAAGTTATGTCATGCTTATTGTTTATAGTAAGCTTACGAACCTACAAGGATTAGAGATAATAAGATAAAGAACTGAAGGATTGGGTAGGGGAGAAAAATCAGGGGAGAAGGTTCACCTTCTTCTAGTATATGTAACAAACAAACACGTTCAAACAAACGTGATGCAATGAGCATTATTTGTACCCCACCGGGTGGATTGGCAGTCTCGGTAGAGGGTCAGACGCCATGCTTTGCCCCAAAGAGTTACGGCCCTTTATGGTCTGAGTTCAAATCCTGCCGAGGTTAACTTTGCCTTTCATCCTCACGGGGTCGATAAAATAAAGTACCAATAATACATTGGAATAATTGCTGGCCTTGTGCAAAAAATAGAAACAATTGTTTGTACCCGACCAACTCTGTAGAGGGATTAAACAGCTACAACAACATCATCAAATTCTCCCCCATGTACTATTGGATTGAGCCAGAGTGAGTTAAGTGAAATGAGTTTGGAAGAAATTAAACTTAAAAGTCTTTACCACAAATATTGACGTTACATCAAAATGACTACTTACTGAATATTGTAATGAAAGCTTACAAAACATAATAGAATATGTTAAATTAAATGTAAAGAAAATTGAGTTCCTTGTATATATATATATATATATATATAATGTTATGTGTGAGTATATATATAATTTCATATAAGTAAGTATATATATATATATGTGTGTATGTGCGCGTTTGCGTTTGTTTGTGTGTGTGTGTATGTGTG
This sequence comes from Eledone cirrhosa, assembly GCA_964016885.1. Classification (NCBI taxonomy): domain Eukaryota; kingdom Metazoa; phylum Mollusca; class Cephalopoda; order Octopoda; family Eledonidae; genus Eledone; species Eledone cirrhosa. The sequence continues at coordinate 23,075,511 of OZ024749.1, read as the reverse complement.
TGTGTGTGTGCGTAAATGTATGTAATTATATATAGATATAATATATATATATATCAATATACATATGCATTCACATAAATATGCATATATATTTATATATATATATATATATATATATATATAGGAAAAGGTATGACCCCGACGGCAGAGCTCAAGCCGTTTCGACAGCTATTTCTGGACTAAATTAGAATGTTTAGCCTGGTGAATAAATAGCCGAACTTGTCAAAGGGGTTACTTCCTTATATGGGAAGATTGTAGTTGTCAAGAGGATTGGTTAAAAGATAGACTTATTTGTGTTTACAACAAATTTTAACCAATCCTCTTGACAACTACAATCTTCCCATATAAGGAAGTACTCCCTTGACAAGTTCGGCTATTTATTCACCAGGCTAACAATTCTAATTTAGTCCAGAAATAGCCGTCGAAACGGCTTGAGCTCTGCCGTCGGGGTCATACTTTTTCACATTTCCAACTCTACTACCCTAAGTATTGAGTACTCTGGTGCGTTGTGGTCCATCTGGTTCCTTACCACAATCCCTTTGTTATATATATATATATATATATATATATATATATATATATATATATATATATATATATATATATATATAGTATGCTAGGGAAAGGATCAGGGGTGTATAACACTCCACTTATCCAGCAGGCAGTATGAGGTTAGCTCAATCTCTGAGGACAGAGCCGTAATATAATAAATAAATAACAAAGAACGCTTATAGCATATGCATATCTTTACTTGCTAACATTGTTTCATCCACACTATAAGTGGGACTTATCAGAGCATAAAGGTTAAATTACATACCATACAAGCAATAACAAATCCAAGACATTGAAGAATGAAAGGTAATAATAGACGATAGAGGATAAGAATAAAAAGTAAATAAAAATAAAAGTGAAAATAAAAATAAAAATAAAAATAAGGGGTGCTATCTGTCACAGTTGGGCGGTGTGCTGTCAACATATAGTTACATACAAGCATACACATGGATAAGAGAACAGACAAGAGTAGACACATGGATAAGAGAACAGACAAGAGTAGATAAGATAATGGGATTAGGTAAGAGTAGGTAAAAAATAGGTAAAAAATAGGTAAAAAACAGACTTATAATATATATAAAAAGAAATACAAAGAAATACATAACAAACTTACATATAAAATATAAAATATAGGGTAAGGAATGAGATAAAATAATATACAATTAAAAATTAAAAATTATATACATAGAACATAATATAGTATAATCGTAAAATAAGATAAAATAAGGTAAACTAAAATCAAATAACATAGACTAAATTAAAATTAAAATCAAATGTGTAATTATAATTATATGTATAATTAAATGTAATTAAATGTAATTAAATAAATAAATAAAGAAATAAATAAATAAAAATTAAAAATTAAATAAATAAATAAAATTAAAATTTAAATTTTAAAATTTTAAAATTAAAATCTAAATTTAAATATAAATAAATAAATAAATAAATAAATAAATAAATAAATGGAGTCAAGTAAGTAAATAAATAAAATTAGATAACATGAAATGAAATAAAATAAAATGAAATAAAGTAAATTGAGATAAGATATATATTTTTTTAGAATATATCTCTTGAATATATCAGGGGCCCACGAAGGCACTAAATGTCACAGTTATGTGTATCACTTGACCAATTTTTCAAAATACATTTCTTGAAAACATCAGGGGCCCACGAAGGCACTAAGTGTCACAGTCACCAGTATCACTTGACCATTGCAAGGCAATGGAGGCGTCCCAGGTTGGGCAGTCTCGAAAGTTCACTCGAAAGGCATGGGTGTGCATTCACACAGTTGAGCGGTGGGGTAATCACAAACCGGTTCACACACCAATTTTTTAAAAATATATATTTCTTGAGAACATCAGGGGCCCACGAAGGCGCTAAGTGTCACAGTCACCAGTATCACTCGAGCGGTGGGGTAATCACAAACCGGTTCAACACGGGCAGGAGTCAATTGGTCAGAAAGGTGCATCAAAGGAGTTAGAAGAATTCACATGCAAGCGTTAGGTTAAAGCAAGCAGGTACAGTTGTAGCGCATACAAAATACAAAATATAAAAGCCATTAAGTCACCGCATTGGGACATCACAAGATTGTACACATCAATATGTTCAGTACGTATATGCACGTATACACACCACATGCACATGCAGAGACGGTATACATATATATATATATATATTTTTTTATATATATACACACAGACACATATAACCACCTACACCCATACACATATAAATGTATACACGGGCACACACGCACACACTCACAGCGTAGGATACCCGGGTCAAAGTCGATATTAAATACGATATTAAATATTAAACACCGAAATACCACATTAGATCAGACCCACCACCACAGGTAATATATTCAAACAAATACATACAATGAGATGTATTAAAATACAGTTGAAATCCTACGGAGATATTCATGTCTGCACGTGCCATTGACCGATTCGAGTGTACACAGACCGTTAGTAACTACGGAGGGCCATCGGGGCCAAAACGTTACTTTCGGGATCATAAAAACGACCGTCAATATAAGGAAGGCCGATCGTGCTAGAAAGACTACAACCCCGGGTAAGAGTTCCCAGAGGTCAGCCTGTAGATCTTGAACCACAGAATATAAGGGCAACACATATATGCGCCACGTATCCACTGCTTACGGCAGGATGGCTCGGGTCCGCCACAGTTACAGGCTAAATTTCTACTAGTGCAGCCTAAATCACAGTACACGCTTTACATAAATACATTACATCACAACTCATGCGCATACAGAGGTACAAATCAACAAGATATACGTCAGGATAGGTCCACCAATGCACTAATGGTGGGTAGGCCAGCGTGGATGGGTTACATCCACTGTACCAAACAGGGGTGCTTATTAACATACACTCCCCTGCACACCCCAATATCAAGATCAATATCCTCCCACAGGCATACGTATACATTCACAGACTCGTATACATAGACGACCAACATTAGGAGACAGTTACACACAGTCAGAGACAGTTACACAAGACAGCCCAACTGGAAAAATAAGGACGTGCTAGCTAACAGGTTTAAAGTAGAAGAAAGAGCTTAATATTCGGTGGGGGCAAGAGGAAAAATTTCAGACTTTCTATTTAGTAGAGGGCATTTAGCAAATATAATAGAGTGGGATTCGGCAAGGCACAGGTTGCATACTCTACTATGAGGAGTATATGGATGGGACTTAGCAACCTGCCGCCAAGTAAGTGTGTAAGGTGTCCGTGCATTTTTTAAATTATGGACGTACGCTGCCAAGGAGGTGGAGTTCTTCAGTTTATTATGTCTAAAAGTGCATTGATGAGAGTTAAACCTGGTCTTAAAGGGGGTGGAAGTTGATCCTATATAGGTCATAGTGGACGCCGTAGTTACCACATCACACGCATAAACTATGTTTCTAACAAGGCAGAAACCATTCAGGGGGCAGCCCGAAGCCCTTCTACAGTTACAACCTCTGGTGATGCTATTCTCAGAAAGATCACCACCAGTGTCACTGCCCACTCTATCCACTACCGTGTTTTCCCCTAGGCTTAGGTTGTCCAGGCCTTCCTTTATTTTCTTATTATTAGTAATGGCCAGATGAGAGGCTAGATTTTGTGTTGTAGAATATGAAAGTTTAACAACATTCTTATTGAGGATAGAGTGGTACCTATTACCAGGAGGGAAGTTCCGTTCTAGCACAGAGAAGAAGGCCCTAGGAATATTTGTAGCCACTTCAGAATTAAAAGGGGGGTTGAAGTATGTATTCAATCTTCTTCTATTCTTTTTATTCTTTCTATTTCCATCAGTATTATTAGCATTATTATTTCTACGGTTCCTATGCTCACCTAGTCCATGCGGGGAGCTGCGAGGCCCACCATTGCTACTACTTATACCAATGGTGCCCTGCTGGTTCATTCCACCGGCATCTAGAAACCTCCCGTTCACGACACCTCTATTGTTATTACTTAGACTAATGGTGCCCTGCTGTTTCATTCCACCGGCATTTAGAACCCTCCCATTCGCGACACCTCAATTACCAATGGACATATTATGTGTTATAACAACACTGGTAGAGCCACTATTAGGACCATTATTTCCCTGGGTGTAATACAATTTGTCCCTAAAGCCGGATCTAGCTAAGGCGTCGTTATAGTAATCAGCCTGCGAGTCAAACGCCTCCTCACTATGTGAGAGTGAACTTATTCTATTAGATACGCCCTTCAGTATACCGCTGATGACAGACCTAGGGTGGTTGGAGTAGGTATTCACGTAAGTCAGCAATTCATTGGGCTTATGGTACGGTGTGTACGTATGGTTATCCAGGTCCAGTGTAACATCTAGGAAGTTCACAGTTCTATCATTTACATCCATTGTAATGGATAGGTTAAAAGTTTTAAAAAAGCTATGCAGCTTTTTCCTAATGCGCTCTATATTATACTTACTAGTATCTATGGAGAGTAGGGCGTCATCTCGGTACAACCCACCCCTAAGGAAAGGGAAGTTACTATGCAGTTCATTGAGGAGGTATAGTCCAACCAAGTCAGTGACTTGAGCAGAGTCACTCGACCCCATAGTGATGTCAAAATTATCAGGTGTGTTTTTTCTCGTCCATAGATTATCCTCAAACATGATAATGGTTTTACGTGCAGCGAGAACAATATCTATCAGTGGCCTAGTAATTGCCCCCCTCCGCATGGCTAGGATGAGGGCCTTATTGAGGATAATAGGAGATATAGATGTATAATAAGCATCAATATCAAATTGGATGAATTTTAGTGAGTCACGACCACAATCAGTAGAGAACCATGTAATGACCTCACTAGTGTTACCCCAAAGCTCAAGGAAAGTTTTTTCTCTAACCAGGGGAATAACGCTATCCAAGATTCCCTTACTAATAATCCCCAGGTCAGACTTGGAGGGGCAGATAAGCCTAACCGAGGGTCTGCTAATAAAATCTTCCTTGTGGTCCTTGAGGGTGAATCTAGGCTGCCTGGGGTAATAAGGCTGAGTGTGTTTATCCAGACCTAATTTTATCACTATGTTATACCCCTCCAGATTAATATTATCTAAATTACTCTGCGTTGTTTTTTTGTAGTTCCTATGTAGTTCATTATAAATGAAGCCTCGATAGGTTTTATAATCCATACTATATAAGTTTTTAGTTTTGTCAGAGGGGACCAGAATGGATTTATTATCCCTAAAGTCCCTAACGATTGGGCTGCACTAGTAGAAATTTAGTAGAAATTTAGCCTGTAACTGTGGCGGACCCGAGCCATCCTGCCGTAAGCAGTGGATACGTGGCGCATATATGTGTTGCCCTCATATTATGTGGTTCAAGATCTACAGGCTGACCTCTGGGAACTCTTACCCGGGGTTGTAGTCTTTCTAGCACGATCGTTTTTATGATCCCGAAAGTAACGTTTTGGCCCCAATGGCCCTCCGTAGTTACTAACGGTCTGTGTACACTCGAATCGGTCAATGGCACGTGCAGACATGAATATCTCCGTAGGATTTCAACTGTATTTTAATACATCTCATCGTATGTATTTGTTTGAATATATTACCTGTGGTGGTGGGTCTGATCTAATGTGGTATTTCGGTGTTTAATATTTAATATCGTATTTAATATCGACTTTGACCCGGGTATCCTACGCTGTGTGTGTGTGCGTGTGTGCCCGTGTATACATTTATATGTGTATGGGTGTAGGTGGTTATATGTGTCTGTGTGTATATATATAAAAAAAAAATATATATATATATGTATACCGTCTCTGCATGTGCATGTGGTGTGTATACGTGCATATACGTACTGAACATATTGATGTGTACAATCTTGTGATGTCCCAATGCGGTGACTTAATGGCTTTTATATTTTGTATTTTGTATGCGCTACAACTGTACCTGCTTGCTTTAACCTAACGCTTGCATGTGAATTCTTCTAACTCCTTTGATGCACCTTTCTGACCATTTGACTCCTGCCCGTGTTGAACCGGTTTGTGATTACCCCACCGCTCGAGTGATACTGGTGACTGTGACACTTAGCGCCTTCGTGGGCCCCTGATGTTCTCAAGAAATATATATTTTTAAAAAATTGGTGTGTGAACCGGTTTGTGATTACCCCACCGCTCAACTGTGTGAATGCACACCCATGACTTTCGAGTGAACTTTCGAGACTGCCCAACCTGGGACGCCTCCATTGCCTTGCAATGGTCAAGTGATACTGGTGACTGTGACACTTAGTGCCTTCGTGGGCCCCTGATGTTTTCAAGAAATGTATTTTGAAAAATTGGTCAAGTGATACACATAACTGTGACATTTAGTGCCTTCGTGGGCCCCTGATATATTCAAGAGATATATTCTAAAAAAATATATATCTTATCTCAATTTACTTTATTTCATTTTATTTTATTTCATTTCATGTTATCTAATTTTATTTATTTACTTACTTGACTCCATTTATTTATTTATTTATTTATTTATTTATTTATTTATATTTAAATTTAGATTTTAATTTTAAAATTTTAAAATTTAAATTTTAATTTTATTTATTTATTTAATTTTTAATTTTTATTTATTTATTTCTTTATTTATTTATTTAATTACATTTAATTACATTTAATTATACATATAATTATAATTACACATTTGATTTTAATTTTAATTTAGTCTATGTTATTTGATTTTAGTTTACCTTATTTTATCTTATTTTACGATTATACTATATTATGTTCTATGTATATAATTTTTAATTTTTAATTGTATATTATTTTATCTCATTCCTTACCCTATATTTTATATTTTATATGTAAGTTTGTTATGTATTTCTTTGTATTTCTTTTTATATATATTATAAGTCTGTTTTTTACCTATTTTTTACCTATTTTTTACCTACTCTTACCTAATCCCATTATCTTATCTACTCTTGTCTGTTCTCTTATCCATGTGTCTACTCTTGTCTGTTCTCTTATCCATGTGTATGCTTGTATGTAACTATATGTTGACAGCACACCGCCCAACTGTGACAGATAGCACCCCTTATTTTTATTTTTATTTTTATTTTCACTTTTATTTTTATTTACTTTTTATTCTTATCCTCTATCGTCTATTATTACCTTTCATTCTTCAATGTCTTGGATTTGTTATTGCTTGTATGGTATGTAATTTAACCTTTATGCTCTGATAAGTCCCACTTATAGTGTGGATGAAACAATGTTAGCAAGTAAAGATATGCATATGCTATAAGCGTTCTTTGTTATTTATTTATTATATATATATATATATATATATAAATATACACATATATAAGTATACACACACACACACACATATATATTTATCTACATACATACATACATGTATACATATATACATATATACACACACACATACATACATATATACATAAATACACGCCATATATGTTATCCAAGTAATCATATAGCGATATGACATATAACACATACCATGTGTGATACACTTACAACTTCTGAAAAGCTCATAGATTTCACATGACAATATATATAGAGATATAAATATATAAACACATAGACTATTATAAAATAAATGTTAGCAGAGATGTTATATCATATGACTGAAGGTTACACAGGAAATGTCATTTAACATGCGAGATATATATTTCTGTGTACATTGTATGAACTAATAGTTTAGAAGTTAACTAAGCAAAATATTAGTAAGCTGTTTCAATTCTTTGTCCTTCTTGGGCAAGTGTAATTTTCTATAGCGTGCCATGTGAATTGAATTGGTAGACGGAAAGCGCTTGTAAGTTGGACCTGGCATTGCAGTGTAGGAAGTATGAACTCATGGCTTCCGTCAGCTTGGCCCGACATTGCAGTGTACACAGTATGAATTCATGGCTTATAAGTTAACTTAGGAAAATATGTGTATGCGGTTTCAATTCTTCTTTGTTGCATCTTTGACAAGCGTAATTTTCTATAGCATCACCTCGACCCTTTGCCAAGTGAATTGAATTGGTAGACGGAAACCGTTGGTAAGCCTGTCAGCATGACCTGACATTGCAGTGTACTCAGTACACACCAATGTTTAAGAAGTTAACTTATTACACTTTAGTTATCTGGATCAATTTATCTGTGTGTTGTTTCGGGCAAGTATCATTTTCCATATCTCAAAACAAAAGGCACTCGATGCAGTTCTTAAAGGTAGTAGCTCTGTTGTTGACAATTATAAGCGTTACAGGCAGGTAAAGAAGGAGTTACAGGTGAAACTCAGGGCCATGCAAAATACCTGGTGGAGCAACAAAACAGATGAAGTTGAAGCAGCATCTTATATCAGCAATGTGGAACTGCTGCACTATATACTCAGAGAAGAGTATGGCCCTTTGAGATCGAAAGATGGCAAATAGTTGACAGATGGAGAGATCACTTTGATGATATTTTATTATCAGTTAGTTATTTCGGACAACGGCGGCCATGCTGGGGTCGCGCCAACGCAAGAAGACGAAGAAGAAGAAAAAGAGATAGAGAGAGAGAGAAAAAGAGAGAGAGGGAGGGAGAGAGAGAGAAATGTATATAGAGAAAAACAGAGAGAAGGGTGCGAAGAAAGTTAGGAATAATGGAATAATCGAACCGAATTCTGTACTGATAACTTATTTATCGACAATGAAACGATGAAAAGCAAAGTTAAGCTTGTTGTGATTCGAACTCTGGACATAGTGTGCCGGAATTATTACCGCAAACCATTCTCTTCGACGTTCTATGGACTTTGTCGATTAGCTGCCTAGTAAAAACAAAATACTTTAGAACTTTTCAGTAATTACTGAAAGAAACGTAAAGAAAATAATAAAGGTATTTCAAATCAGATTATAACGGTATTCTAATTAGCAGAGAGTAACATGGACATAATTATTACCTGCGATCAAATAGACACAAGAAAATACGAAGACCTACTAACAACCACGTGAAACAAGAGATAAATAAAGTAAAACGATAAAAATAAAGAATGAATATGTCTAGAAATTTATTGTTCTGAAATTAAAAAAAAAATGTTAAGCTTCATTAAGGAAACATGAAGAAAGTTTCATAAAAATATATTACTATAACACAATCCTTATCTGGTTTCTTTTTCTTTTTTTTTTCTTCACTAATACGTTCTTTAAAAGAAATGTGCTTCACCTATATACACAGACACATAGATACACAGTTGTTGAGCAAAAAGATTAACACATACTGTAGGATAAATATACGAGTTATTATAGCTAGAAAAAAATCATGGTCACACGTCAAATAAGTACAGTAACAGGATATATTAGGCAAAAAAAGAGTAACATTTACAAATAAAAATCGTATAGTGTGCGAAAATTTATGGAGATAGAAATAAGTAGAAAGAAATAAGTAGAAAGAAGTAGAAAGAAAAAATATATTTATTTAATAATAAATGGCATCAATTCCATGCCGAATATGGAACAATAAAATTGCATAAATATGTTAAGCAGACTCTCGTTTATAGTAAGTATACTTATGGTGTTGACACAGAACGATGAATTTCGTTGGTCTTCCATAAAAACATAAGCAGACCGACTCAGGTTACACTTTTTAATCTTGGTATCAACTTCTTGGGAAAATGTGGAAATATTGCCAAAACAGGAACAGCAAAATGCTTCAAAATATTACTCCATACACACAAAAAATTAATCAATGTTTTGTTGTTGTTGGCACCAGTCTAACAACTTATGGTAACGAGAAAACTGATTGAATTGAACCCTAGTATTTTACTGGTATTTTATTTTATCAATGCCTGATAGATGAACGGTAAATTTGACCTGGGTGAAATTTGAACACATATCGTAAAGGGTTGTAATCAGATGCCTGAAAACATTATATTGAACCGTAGTTTTTTACTGGTATTTTATTTTATCGAAGCCTGATAGATGAACGGTAAATTTGACCACGGTGAGATTTGAACACAGAACATGAAGGGTTGTAGCTAGATGTCACAAAACACGTTCAGATACCCTAAATCCAAATACAAATATTAATGTGATAAAAAAAAATAATAATTCCAAAATAAATAAAACAGACTAAGAAAGGTAGATATATATATGGTTTCTAACTTAGGCACAACGCCAACAATTTTGGAGAATGGGAAAGTCGATTCAATCTACTCGAGTGCATTACTGGTACTTTATTTTATCGACGACGTTAGGATGTAAACCTAAGCTAACCTCACCGTGAATTGATCTCAGAACGTAAAGGGACAAAACTATATGCCGCGAAGCATGTTGTCCGACGCTCTACCTATACCCGCAATTATGGGTATAACAATAGTTTCTACATATAGCACAAAGCCAGTAATTTTAAGGGAAAGGGATAAGCCGATTAAATCGACCCAGTGTGTGTCTGGTACTTTATTTTAGCGGCCATGTAAGTATGAAAGGCAAGTGCTCTTTAATTTAGGCCCAATACCTGCAATTTAGAGGAAACGGAATGTCTGTTATATCGACCCCAGTACTTGACTGGTACTTTCATTTATAGACCTTGGAAGGAAGAAAAGCAAAGTTCATCTCGGCCTGATTTGAACCCATAACACTAACAATTCGACTAATCCAGCACTCTCGTTATGGACATGAGATATATACCATAGACAACCACATTACTGAAACCACATGACTTGATGGAAATACAACCGAGAAGGAATTCTTATATTAGTCACTGCGTACAATCATATATATTATGTAGAGTGCTGCTAATACAATACAAATATACATGAATATATAACAACATAGAGAATATACTCATACTAGATACTTCATACACGCATATTTATTACGTAGGGTACTGCTATACAATAGAAATATAGATATGTGTACACACAACACAGAGAATATACTTATACTAGACATTTCATACATATAAATTATGTAATGTGCTGTTAACACACCAGAAATATCCAAATGTATATAATACATACAGAAATGACTTATAATGATGTTAATATAAAGAACGCTGTGCTCATGCCCGGAGATGATATAACAAAATCTTATAAAATAGAATGAAGACCTTTAAAGATGGAAAAAGAAGTCACCATTGGCCACTCTTAATCACTTTATAGACACAGACATAATGCAGGTGAATATAAGACAGAGAGACAATATAAGTACTACAAACTGCATACACACAGATATAAAAATGTATATATAAATTTGACTAACTTCCGCCCGTCCGTCACACAATGTGTGTGTCTGTGTGAAAGTATGTGTGTGTAAAAGGAAGGAAGGGGATGGTGAAAAAGTATAGCAAAACAGCAGCTGGTGTTTCATTTACTACGCTGTGTGTGAGTGTATGTGTATGTGAGTGTTTGTGTAAATATATTTGTTTTTGTGTGAATGTATGTCTGTGAGTGTGTGTTTTGTAAGTATGTCTGTGTTTGCACGTTAATATTTATATACTCATACATATAAATGTATGCATATGCACATACACACACGCACACACACACGCATACGCAGATACACACATATAAACACTCATAAACACACTCACACACCCCCACACATGCATACACACATAACACAACCACACACACACACACACACACGCAGATACACACATACATACACTCATAAACACCACCACCCACACACACACATAACACAAACACACCCACACACCCACACCCCCCCACACACACACGCAGATACACATACACATACACACATAAACACACTCACACCCCCACACATACATACACACATAAACACAAACACACCCACACACCCACACACAAGCAGATACACACACACTTACACTCATAATCACACTCACACCCCCACACATGCATACATGCACACATAACACAAACACATCTACACACCCACACACACACACACACATACGCAGATACACACATATAAACACTCATAAACACACTCACACACCCCCACACATGCATACATACACACATAACACAAACACACACACACACATACACGCAGATACACACATACATACACTCATAACCCCCCCCCCACACACACATGCATACATACACACATAACACAAACCCCACAAACCCCACCCCCACCCCTCACCCACACACACGCAGATACACACATGCATACACTCATAAACACACTCACACACCCACAGACATGCATACATACACACATAACACAAACACACCCACACACCCACACCCACACACACACGCAGATACACATACACATACACACATAAACACACTCACACCCCCACACATACATACACACATAAACACAAACACACCCACACACCCACACACAAGCAGATACACACACACTTACACTCATAAACACACTCACACCCCCACACATGCATACATGCACACATAACACAAACACATCCACACACCCACACACACACACATACGCAGATACACACATATAAACACTCATAAACACTCACACACACCCACACATGCATACATACACACATAACACAAACACACACACACACACACACGCAGATACACACATACATACACTCATAAACACACTCATCCCCCCCCATCCACCCACACACACACACATGCATACATACACACATAACACAAACACACCCACACACCCACACCCACACACACACACACACGCAGATACACATACACATACACACATAAACACACTCACACCCCCACACACACATACATACACACATAAACACAAACACACCCACACACCCACACACAAGCAGATACACACACACTTACACTCATAAACACACTCGCACCTCCACTCATACATACATACACACTTAAACACAGACACACCCACACACACACACACACGCAGATACACAATTATATACACTCATAAACACACTCACACACCCCCACACATGCATACATATACACACCCACACGCAGATACATATATATAATAAGGAGACGATCGACTTTCGTCAAATCGGACCGAGGGAACAATGCTTCCGTTGGTCTTTCCAATTGCTAATACTATCTATCGGTCGCAACTCCAGGTAGAAGGAGCAACGTGAAATAAAGTGTCTTGCTCAAGGACATAACGCATCGCCTGGTCCAGGAATCGAACTCACAACCTTACGATTGCGAATCCAATTCTCTAACCACTCAACCACACGCCTTCACTATACATACATATAAACACTTATAAACACGCTCACACACCCCACACATACATACACATATAAACAAACATACACACAAACGCACACACATTCAGACATAGTATATATATATAGTATATATAATATATATGGTATGTAAACTTGTATAAATACGATAGAAATTAAAAAACTCAAACAAGTCGCTCCACATGACGGGGGTATAAGTAATTACGATATATGATCAATAAGTTTAGAAGATTTACAATCAATAGCAAGCATGTATGTATATGAACGGGTGCATATATGTACATATATAAATATACACACACATATACTCATACGCACACACACACACATATATATATATATATATATATATATATATATATACGCACACACACACACACATATATTATGTGTGTGTGTATATATATACGTATATACATATGTGTGTGTATATATATATATATATATATATATATATATATATATATATATATATATATATAATTGCATGTATATATGCATGTATACACTTATATAAATATATATTTGTGCTTGTATTTACATTTGTGTATGGATGTATGTATATGTATGTGTATGCGGTGTGTGTGTGTATGCATGTGTGTCCGTTTGTGTGTGTGTGTGTGTGTGTGTGTGTCTGTGTGTGTGTGTGTGCGTGTGTGTGTGTGTGTGTGTGTTTCCGTTTGTGTGTGTGTGCGTGTGTGTGTGTGTGTGTGTGTGTGTAATTTGAAACAGCTTCTAATTTCTAAAAGTCAAATTAAGTTTCCCAACCTCAGCATGGTTTCCTGTTTACTGGGGAAATATTTCTATTATCTTCGCATCTTTACCTCATTTGTGGCCTCGACTCCTCAACCTCCGCCACCACCACTACATCCTCCTCCTTCCTCTCCTCCCACCATCACTCCACCCTTCTTCTTCTCCTCTTATACCTACACTCATCCATACATACCCAGCACTACCCACCATACTCAAACTTTTTAATTTAATATCGAAATAGTTGCTTTTGCTGCTGCTGTTGTTGTTGTTCTTGACGCTGTTGTTGCTGCTGTTGTTGTTGTTGTTGTTGTTGTTCTTCTTCTTCTTCTTCTTCTTCTTCTTCTTCTTCTTCTTCTTCTTCTTCTTCTTCTTCTTCTTCTTCTTCTTCTTTTTCTTCTTCTTCTTCTTCTTCTTCTTCTTCTTCTTCTTCTTCTTCTTCTTCTTCTTCTTCTTCTTCTTCTTCTTCTTCTTCTTCTTCTCTTGTTTTCGCATGATTGTACCACACCATCACCACCATCATTGTTATCGTTGCCATCATCACCACCATCACCACCATCATTACCGCCACAATTATCAACACCATCACCATCATCATCACCATCGTCACCACCACCACCACCACTACCGCCACCACCATCACCATCACCACCGTCATCATCACCACCATCATCACCACCACAACTATCATCATCATCATCATCACCACCAACATCGTCACCACCATCACCACCACAAGTACCATCATCATCATCATCATCATCATCACCACCACCACCATCATCGTCGTCGTCGTCGTCATCATCATCATCATCATCATTATCAATATTATTATCATTAACGTTATCGTCATCGCAGTAATCATATTCGTCGTTTTCTTCATTGTGTCATCCCTTCACATCAACACTGCTGCAAGGTAGCCCTCACCTCTCCATTGTGTCATCCCCTCACATCAACACTGCTCCAAGGTAGCCCTCACCTCTCCATTGTGTCATCCCCTCACATCAACACTGCTCCAAGGTAGCCCTCACCTCTCCATTTACAATTTCCCTCTCAACATAAACTTGAAAAGTCTATAAGAACCTGGTCAAAGTAGAAATCTCTGTGTTCAGCCCTTTCTAATTTTGTCCACCACACAACCCCTGATGTCTTGGCACCCAGACAGATAAAAACTTCCTGCAATTTCTGACCATAGGAAGGAGGTGAGTGGTTCTTCACAATGGCTGCTATAGGCACAAGGCAGGCAATTTTGGGGGAAAGGAAAGTCGATTCAATCGACGCCAGTGTATTACTGGTACTTTATTTTATCCACGGGATTTGAACAATGGGATAATATAATGTGGTGAAGTGTAATTTTATGTGATGTCGTATGCTGTGTTGTGTTTTGGTGTGGTATAATGTGGTGTGGTGTGGTGTAGTGTGGTGTCGTGTCGTGTCGTGTAGTGTGGTGTGGCGTAGTGTAGTGTGGTGTGGTGTAATGTGGTGTGGTGTGGTGTAGTGTGGTGTGGTGTAGTGTGTTGTGGTGTGGTATGGTGTCGTGTCGTGTCGTGTAATGTGGTGTGGTGTAATATAGTGGTTTCTTATATAGGCAGAAGGCCATCAATTTGGGGGGAAAGGGAAGTCGATTAAATCGACCCCAGTGCGTGGCTGGTACTTTATTTTATCGATCCCGTAAGGATGAAAGGCAAAGTTAACCTCGGCGGGATTTGAACTCAGAATGGCAAGGGCCGTAACTCTATGTGTCAAAGCATGGCGTCTGACCCTCTACCGATACTGCCAATCGACCGACGAAGATAATTACTCTTCAGAACTATGATGGTTTTCAGAAGCTGTTGCTTTATTTGGCTGTCAGCCTGATTCATATATCACTGTGATCTGTGACAGGTTGGTGAACTTGTCACAGATGTGTTGATATAATGTTGCTATGGTAATCAGTAGCAGTCGCTAAATCGGTAGAAAAGTACAGGAAGAAGAAGAAGAAGAAGAAGAAGAAGAAGAAGAAGAAGAAGAAGAAGAAGAAGAAGAAGAAGAAGAAGAAGAAGAAGAACCACCACAACAACAACAACAACAGTAGCAGCAGCAGCAGCAGCAGCAGCAGCAGAAAGCAACAGCAATGATATCAACAACAATAGTAGCAATGATAACATAACAACAACAACACCTACAAAAACAACAACAGCAGAAAATAGCTGCAATAACAACAAGAGTAACAACAACAGTAATAACAACAGTAACAATATCAGTACAGAAATCAACAACAGCAACGAGAACAATGGCGGTAAAGCCAGCTGCAGCAGAAGCAGTAATTACAACAACAACAACAGCCGCAGTACCAGCAGTATCGAGAGTGACAACAACAACAACAACTGGAACATTGGTAACAATGGTGACATTAACAACGAGAGCATCACTATCACCTCCCAACCATACCAACACCACAATAATGGCCACCATCTCCACAACCACCATTTCCACCACAACAACCAGCATCATGATCACCACCACCACCAGTACCACCACCACTACTATCACCACCACCAGTACTACCACCACTACAATCACCACCAGCAGTACCACCAATATCACCACAATCACCACTAACACCACCCAACACAATACCACTACCAACAACAACAACAACATCACTACCATCAACAAAACTATCACCACACACGTCAATACCATCTCCACCGCCACCACCAACACCACCACCAACACCACCACCAACACCACCACTAAGATCAATACCATCACCCCTACCACCACCACCAACACCACCACTAACATCACTGCCATCGCCAAAACTATCACCACACACGTCAATACCATCACCACTGCCACCACCAACACCACCACCAACACCACCACCAACACCACCACTAAGATCAATACCATCACCCCTACCACCACCACCAACACCACCACTAACATCACTACCATCACCAAAACTATCACCACACACGTCAATACCATCACCACCGCCACCACCAACACCACCACCAACACCACCACCAACACCACCACCAACACCACCACCAAGATCAATACCACCACCACCACCACCAACACCACCACCAACACCATCACCCCTACCACCACCACCAACACCAACACTAACATCACTACCATCACCAAAACTATCACCACACACGTCAATACCATCACCACCGCCACCACCAACATCACCACCAACACCACCACTAAGATCAATACCATCACCCCTACCACCACCACCAACACCACCACTAACATCACTACCATCACCTATACTATCACCACAAACAACAATAACATCTACCACAACAATTTCCACCAGCCTCACCATCGCCACCATCACTACTACCACACTAACCAACACCACCACCGCCACCACCATCACCACTACACACTAACCATCACGACCACCACCATCACCATTACCACCGTCACCACCACCACCACCACACTAACTCTCACCAACACCCCCACACTAACCATCACCACCACCAACACCATCACCACCATCACCACCACCACCACCACCACCACACACAGCAACCACCATCACCACCACCACCACCATCACCACCACCACCACCATCACCACCACCACCACCACCATCACCACCATCACCACCATCACCACCACCATCACCACCGACACCATCACCACCACCATCACCACCGACACCATCACCACCATCACCACCACCACCACCATCACCACCACCACCACCACCATCACCACCATCACCACCACCACCACAGCAACCACCATCACCACCACCACCACCACCACCAACACCATCACCACCATCACCACCACCACCACCACCATCACCACAACCATCACCACCATCACCACCATCACCACCACCACCACCACCACCACCACAGCAACCACCATCACCACCACCACCACCACCACCATCACCACCGTCACCACAGCAACCACCATCACCACCACCATCACCACCACCATCACCACCAACACCACCACCAACACCACCACCACCACCTACGTCAACACCATCACTACCAACAGCAATGGCCACAATACCAACCAAAAGTGATTAGACATTTTATAGATCAGAGCAATTAAATAAGAAAGACTTTTGGCAAAATTTTAGTTGTCCAGTGAATCACGTACCTAGCCAATATGGCGGATGTCTTGTGTCTAGAGAGAGAGAGAGGGGGGGTATTTCTAACTGTATTCTTGCAGTTGATAAATGCGTGGTTGTGATTCCTTGTACTTAATACAACAAAGACCAGATACTGTTTATACACATACATACACATGTATGTATGTATGTATGTATGTGTGCATCTGCCTTTGCTCACATGTAAAAGCGTCACGGCAGAGGCATTGCTTTATATCTGGTTGTGATTCCTTACACTTAATACAACAAATACCAGATACTGTTTATACATATACATACACATGTATGTATGTAAGTATGTATGTATGTATGTATGTATGTATGTATGTATGTATATATGTATGTATGGTTGTGATTCCTTACACTTAATACAACAAATACCAGATACTGTTTATACATATACATACACATGTATGTATGTAAGTATGTATGTATGTATGTATGTATGTATATATATATATATGGTACCAAAGGCAAAGCACTATGTGTCAATAATTGTCACAAGTGTAGTGTTTGTACCAGAGTTTTCAAGTCGCTGGCTGGACTAAAAAGTCACACTCGTTCAGCGCATCGGTAGGGGTTCTCCTACATGGATATAAAGTAGTGGCCGTACTCGAAAACGAGTTGGCAGCCACCATATATGTATGTATGTATGTATATATGTGCCTTTGCTCACTATAAAAGCTTCACAGCACAGGCATTGCTTTATATCTGGAGATCTCTCTGCACTTGTCGTCACATGGTACCATGAGCCCAGCACTCTGTCAATGATTGTCACAAGTGTATTGTTTGTACCAGAGTTTTCAAGTCGCTGGCTGGACTAAAAAGTAACACTCGTTCAGCGCATCGGTTGGAGTTCTCCTACATGGATATAAAGTAGTGGCCGTACTCGAAAACGAGTTGGCAGCCACCATGCATGTATGTATATTGAATGTATGTATCTGTGTATGTATCTATGTGTGTATGTATGTATATATATATGTATATATATATATATATATATATATATATATATATATATATATATATATATATATATATATATATATATATATATATATATATATATATATATATATATTTCGTTTCTGAATTTGTTTAGCAAGATTCTTTATCTGAAAACGTGTGTTGAAACCGATATTGTTATACTTTGGGAGGGTTATGTTGCCAATAAGAAACACACGCACCAGCTACTTTCACTTCAATTTATTATAATAAATTTATAAATTTAGGAATTTATAAATTTCTGGTTGGTTGGTTGGTTCCACAACCAGATAGTTGTTTATATATTGTCAAAGTTATTTCGTCACACATTCTGTGACCTCTTCAGTGACTGGGGATTCTTTTCTTTGTTTTTGTGCCTCTCCTTTGTTCTGTCCTACGCCATTTTGTTTCTCAGAAACAAAATGGCGTAGGACAGAATGGTGTAGGACAGAACAAAGGAGAGGCACAAAAACAAAGAAAAAAATCCCCAGTCACTGAAGAGGTCACATAATGTGTGACGAAAGAACTTTGACAATATATAAACAACTATCTGGTTGTGGAACCAACGAACCAACCAGAAATGTATAAATTCCTAAATTTATAAATTTATTATAATAAATTGAAGTGAAAGCAGCTGGTGTGTGTGTTTCTTATTGGCAACATGACCCTCCCAAAGTATAACAATATATATTTATATATATATATATATATATATATATATATATATATATATATATATATATATGGATAAATAGATAAATAGATAGATAGATAGATTGGTTGATAGATAGATAGATAGATAGATAGATAGATAGATAGATAGATAGATAGATAGTTAGATAGATAGATAGATAGATAGATAGGCGGACAGATAGATAGTTAGATAGATAAATAATGGGATCAGTAATTTACTAATATTTTATTTGTAGATTTATATCTATCACCCCTCATCAGAGCAGCCCACGGTATGACCTTTCACGTTGTGACGTAAATATTATTAAAATTGACCTCTAATGGCATTTGACCTTCCCATTGACATATTATTGTTTACCTCTTAATATCTATTTAAAATAATTTTCCTACAAAATAATCGCCCAGAACCTAAACACTATAACCGAAACCCTAAGCAAATTTCAACTTTTCCACCATTGTTTTTAGTATAATTGTTATATTAACTCATCTTATTGTATAAGAATGATATTTCAAATCGCCTTCTTTTTTAAATTAATTATAATTCACAAGAATGTCTTTTCCTGAGGCTGTTGACTTCATGTTGATATTCTTTCAATTTAACTCACTGTCTCCGTCTCTGTCACTCTCCCGCTCTCTCATTATTATATGCAAATAGCGGTGGATTGGAGTATCGGTAGAGGTCCGGACGGCATGCTTTGCAGCATAGAGTTACGTCCCTTTACGGTATGAGTTCAAATCCTGCCGAGGTTAACTTTGCCTTTCATCCCTACGGGGTCGATAAAACAAAGTACCAGTAATGCACTGAGATAATTGCTGGCCTTGTGCAAAAAATAGAAAAAAATTATTATATGCAAATAGGAGCCCATGCGCTGGCCGCCCCGTGGTCCCGGCAGACAAAATAGAGAAGGAGTTTCGCCGGAGGATGATGAGGGAGACGCGTTGGAAGAGCCATTCCATCTCGTGAGACTCACACCTTCGGGGTGCCAACTCCGTACCCATGGTGGTGAATAGGGAGGTGGTCCTTGAGCCGAGAACACCAGAAGTCTCCACTCCATTAATGATATTGATACACGTTTTACGAAAGTCACTGAAGGTATTTCATTAAACTCGGGCCATGACCCATTCATTCAATGAGACAATACGCTTGCAAGTTGTGAGACTGCATGCTCAAATTCAGAGTGCACACAATATAGTTATTCAAGGAGTATTATGACAGTGTTTTGGTAAAAACACCTCACGTAACCAACTCCTGGACGGTTCCGTTTCTAAGTAATATTCCGCAGACAATAGTTACTAAAACTGCAGTATACAGAAAAATATTAAGCATTGAACACGCATCACTTATTCAGAATATGCATAAAATATACCCAGTAGCTATTTGTTGTGTTCTAGCAACCTAGTTGAAAGAAGAATGGTCATATCTTGTTCAAAATCCACAACTGTTAGATAAGGGTTTCTGATTTAGGCAAAAGGCTAACAATTTTAGAGGAGGGGAAAGTCGATTAAATCGGCCGCCGTGCATTACTGGTTCTATATTTTATTGACTCCGTACAGCTGAAAGGCAAAGCTAACCTCGGCGGGATTTGAACTCAGAACGCAAAGGGCCGTAACTCTAAGCTGTGAAACATATTTCCGACGCTCTATCGATTCTGCCAATCTACCGCCCTCACAACTGTTAGAAAATGAAGTCATTACATACATTATATCTTAATCGTGACAGAAGCAACATATTTTTTCTATCAAACTTTCCTCATTGTATCTGTTTCTATCGAAATCTTTCGTATTATCTTCCTCGACGGTGATCAGGTGTGGTCGCCGTTTGCTAGACGCGTGTTTCCCCAGCTCGTTTCCTTGACGGAGCTGCAGTCCTGGGTCAAGCGAAGACCGAGAGGGAGCGCCTGGAGACTGGAATGTCTTCAGGCGCTCACAGCCCTCGACCAATCGGGCAATGTGATCGGTGGAAACTCCACCTCGGCGTTCTATAGAGGATTAGTGGAGGGGAAGAGCGACGACGTACTTGGGGAAACTCTAGGCGTCGACGAAAATCAACTAGCCAATCTCTTCGGAAGAACTTTCGGGCCAGGGCCTATGGACAACTTCCAGAAATCTCTGGCCTGGCAGTGCTACCGAGGAGCCTTGCCAGTTCGGGATAAACTCTACAGGCATGGAGGTGCCGTCAGCCGGACATGTCCGAGATGCGCGCAGGGCGACGAAACCGTCCTGCACGCACTCGTCCAGTGTCCGAAAATTGCTGACTTGTGGGTTTATGTCGAACACCTGCTGTCGCGTTTAGGACGGATCCGGCTATCATCTGAGTCCATCGTGAGGATTGCCCCGCCCTCCTCCTTTAGCCGGGAAGGGCAGGCAGTTTTTATCTGCCTGGTGGCCATGGCGAAAGAGATAGTATGGTGGACACGTTTGAAAGGGCTGAAGACGAGCACTTACCTCTTCGGTGATGCTCTGATTGACTTTTTCAAATTTCATTTGAAAAGGAAAATCAGAGTAGAGAGGGAAGTGCTCTCTTCCCAGCATTTTGTTGAAAGATGGGTGAGAGAAGCAAGAATGGCCCGAGTGAATGGGCCTACTCTGAGCATATATCTGTAAATTAAAGGTGGAAAACTGGGAGAGGGCACTTGCCTTGGTGGTTAGGGTCATTGTGGCTTTTTACTGGGCTTTCTCCACAAATGTCCCTCCGAAGTCTCCCCCCTATTGGGGAATTTTTCATTGTTATTTTTGTTACATCCTCTGTTTTTGTTTTTTACACGCAGAAATGCCCATTTGTACCGTCCTGCGTTGTCCTGCACTGTCCTTAATGTCTACTTTATGTAAACCCTTGTGGTTAATAAAGAAATCATTATCTTCCCCCAGCTTGTGGAATGAATGTTGCTTGAAGAAATATGCTCGTGGTTTCAAATGAGTGATGCACTGTGTGTTGCTGACTGTTTGTTTGCGGAAATGCTTTCACCACATTGTCTTTGAAGTAGATGGTGGCGAAGTGGCAGATTCGTTAAGACCTCGAAAAGAATGCTTTACGGTATTCGTACCACCTCATTTCGCGCTCTGGCCAATTTTGCCTTTCATCCTTTCGACGCCGATAAAAAAAAGTACCAGTACTGGGGTCGTTTCTTCATCTATAGAAAAAATTGGCACCGTTCAAAACTGGAGAGGGTTGGGCTCGGCCAGATTTGAACGTGCCCTAGACACGCCGTATGACGGTGTCTCTACGACTCCACACATGGAATAATGGGATCTTTATCATTATCCTTTGAAGCAGAACTCACTTGTACCTCACAGCAAAGAACGTAGGGTTTTTTCCCTTCTTTACGTCCTTTTTTTCCTTTTCAACCCCTTTTTTCTTCATTTTCTTGCATTCTCTCTGTTCACTCTATACCCAAATATTCATTTCTTCTAATTATCTCCACTGTTTGTTCGAGACACAGTAAAGAATGTAGTGCTTTTCCCCCTTTATT
>OZ024749.1:23042303-23047303 GCA_964016885.1 Eledone cirrhosa | reverse complement strand
ATTACAGAGGGGACATATAGGGCTTGATATGAGCGACCATTGTATCTTAATGATTGTGTCTACGTTGATTAGTATTCACAAATTTCTATGAAATGTAAGTCGATGTTTATGATATTTCTGTTACAATAGGTGTAAAGGCGCCTGGCTTACTCAATACGGTGGTCGTCTCCCGATCGTAAGGTCATGAGTTCGAATTCTGGCGTCACGTTGTATATATAAACAATGCACTTTATTTCGCGTTGGTCCAGGTCACTGAGCAGAGAAAAGGAACAAGATGGACGTGTAATTGTAAGAACCAGTCTTGTCACATACAGTGTTACACTGAATCTTCTTGACAACTAGATTAATTCCACGAGTTTCTGTGGAATACTCGGATATTAGCACGCTAATTTCACAAAGCTTTACCGTCGCAGGACCGTCAGCACGCAGCACACACGACAATATTAGTATATTGTTTATCGATCAGGGAACCGGTGTTTTAGGAACCTTTTATATAAACAGATGCAAGTGAATAAAGAAATATATTGTGCATCAATGTTACTATATTTAAGCAATCGGGTAAGATTGGGATCAACGTAGTCATTTAATTTGTTAGAAATATTCTCTTAAACACCACCATACTGTTCATTCAGCGGAATACATTAGATAGTATGGTTCAATGGGACAAAGAGCTTGAAAGAATTTGGGACGGTTATAGCTAGATTGAACTTAAGTCTGTTTCAACAAAGCTCTACTGGATCTAGGCTCAACATCAACAGCAATACTTGCTTCATAAAACTTGACAATAACTAGTATTACAAATACAGTAGTGATTTATATTTTTACCTGGGGAAACTACATTGTAGAGAATATTTTGTTGATCATATTATCAAGGTCATGTTAACTATATTATGTTATCTAGGTCATGTTATTAAGGTCATGTTATCTAGGTCATGTTATCTAGTTGGCACCATCTAGATCATGCCGCCTAGGCTATGCTAACGAGGTCATATCATCTAGAGCAAGTTATCTAAGTCATACTAACTATGCCGCAATGTGTATGCCATTATCTAGGATATATTAATTAGATCATGTCATCTAGGTCATGTTATGTAGGTCATGCTATCTTGGTCACATTACCTAGGACATATTATCGAGGACATGTAATCTAGGCCATATTAACAAGGTCATGGTCTCTCCGCAATCTTGTCTAGATTAACCTATATGTTAGGTATCGTACGTGATGCAGGCGTCAAGCAGATATGGAAAATTAAGAAAACCAAATATTTTACGCTTATTTATTTTTTAACATTTCGGAGTATTTTTCGACCAGTTATCTTAATTTTAGACAACCTTCGATCTCTTGTCTAGCATAGTGTCTCTCTAACGATCTGTTATTTTGTAGTTATTTAGAATGATCTGTCGTCTAATACAGTTTTTATTTTAGAATAAGCTAGTATCTTCTATAGTGTCACTTGAATGATCTGTTAGAGTTCTTCAGAACGAGATGTTGTCTAGATAGTTTCTTTAGAATGAGCTGTTGTCTAACATAGTGTCCCTGGAACGATCTGTTATCTCAGAGAGTGTCTTTACAAAGAGCTGTAGCTTAGTAGAGTTTCTTTAGACTGAGCTGTTGTCTGGTAAAATGTCTTTCAAATGATCTTCTATCTAGAAGAATATCTTTCGAATGAACTGTTGTCCGGAATAATGTCTTTAGAATAATCTTTGTCTTGTACAGTTTCTGTAGAATAAACTGTCGTCTGGTATAATGGCTTTACAATGAGCTCTGTCTTGTAGAGTTTCTCTTGCATTGTATTGTGTCTTTACAGTGAGCTGTTTTAAGTATTTCGCCTGTTGTCTAGTAGAGTGTCTTTAGAAAGAGATGCAACCTAGTATTATTAAATGGACAAAGTTTCAGTCTGACATAGTGCGTTCCAATACATACAGAGCCGATATCTAATATTTTGCATTCTGTCAGCTACAAACCTAGTGGCTTATATTTTCCATTCCAAATCAAAAGCTACTGAGCAGCAGTTTTATACACTGATTTCTCATCTTCGATCAACACAGTTCTATTAATTACAAATCGGATCGCACTCGCTAGCTCGACAAATTAAAATTATGAAAAACGCAAAAGATTATGAGAATAAAATAATGAAAACCGGAAGTAACAAAATATCACACAAAACGGAAACCAACATAAAAACAGGAAAAGCTCCTGTCTGTATCAATAATATATATATATGTGTGTGTGTATGTGTGTGTGTGTGTTTGAGTGTGGGGTATATATATATATATATGTATATATATATGAGTGTGTGTGTATGTGTGTGTTTAAGTGTGTGTGGGTGTTGGTGTGGGTGATCATGTATGTCTCTGCGTTTGCAGGTCACAGAGAACTGTTTTAATATCAACAACTTTCAGGATGCTACTACTACTACTACTACTACTACTACTAATACTACTACTACTACTACTACTACTACTAATAATAATAATAATAATAATAATAATAATAATAATAATAATGATTTCATTTATTAGCCACCAGGGCCGACAGGTAGGGGACAATACAAAGACAGGGACAGTGGGGGTTTACAATAAGGTCGAGTAAAAGTGCACAATGGCAAGACTAATTTAACAATGAAAATATAAAAATATAAAATAAACTATGCCTAAATATAACAAAATAAATTCCCCGATAGGGGGTGTACGACCCTGGGGTGCTTCAGGTATCCCACCAATCGTGAACCACCCTGCGCTTCTAGGGCACCCAGGGAGAGCACCCCTCTCCAACTAGTTAGCTAACCTATAGGCGCATGGTCAGAGTAGACCCATTCACACGGGCCATTCTCGCCACATTTACCCACCTTTTAGCAAATGCACTTCTCTCTCCACCCTCACCTTCCTTTCCAGGTGAAACTTGAAGAAGTTGATGAGGGATTGGCCGTAGAGAAAAGTGTCTGTCTTTAGTCCTTTCAACCTGGTCCACCATATAATCACTTTCGCAACTGCCACCAGACAGAGAAAAATTTCCTGCTCTTCCTTACCAAAGGAAGGTGGTGGATCGATCTTCACTATAGACTCGGCCGATAGCCGGATTCGTTCCACACGCGACAGTAGCTGTTCGACATAACTCCACAAGTCAGTAATGCAAGGACATTGGACAAGTGCGTGCAGAACGGTTTCGTCGTTCTGTGCGCATCTTGGGCAGGTCCGTCTGGCAGCACTTCCGTAGAGTTTATCCCGAACCGGCAGTGCCTCCCTGTAGTACTACCAAGCGAGGGATTTCTGGAAATTGTCCATCGTCCCCGGCTCAAAAGTCCTCCGGTACAGACTGGTCAGTTCGACTTCGTCGAGGCCCAAAGCTTCTCCGAGTGCGTCATCGCGCTTGCCCACCACTAGTCCTCTATAGAACTCGAGAGTGGAAGTTCCACTGATCGCATTGCCCGCTTGGTAGAGGGCAGTGAGTGCCTGGCAATACTCCAGGTGCCAGTCACCTAGTCTCGGTCTCTCCTTGACCCAGGACTGCAGCTCAGTCAAAGAAATGAGCTGCGGAAAGGCCCGTTTGATAAACGGCGACCACACCGTTGAGGCAGAATATCTGGAGATGTCGCAGCCTCAACGCATGTCTGCGCATCATTAGCCACGGCATGCCCAGCCCTCCGCGTAGAGGGTGCTGGCAGCAGATGGACCGCCTCAACGACGAAATAATAATAATAATTGTTTCTACTTTTGGCACAAGGCCAGCAATTACCCAGTGCATTACTGATTCTTTATTTTATCGACCCCATAAGGATGAAAGGAAAAGTCACCCTCGGCGGGATTTGAACTCAGATCGTAAAAGGACGTAACTATGCTGAAAAGCATGGCGTCCGACTCTCTACCAATACTGCCAATCCACCGAATAATAATAATAAGTCAAAGTGGTCCCGATTGTCATAGGCGCACTAGGTACTATCTCAAAAACTTTTCAGGGATGGTTAAAGAAAATTGGCCCCTTCACGCTTTTTGGAACGCTTCAAAAGGCATGCTTGCTGGGAACAGCAAGAACCCTCCGATACGTCCCGAATATCTGAGGCTGCAGGTAATGGCTTGATATTCATTTCAACAAACTTTCCAGTTAACTAACATTAATGACTGAGACTCAAAGAATAATAATAATAATAATAATAATAATAATAATAATAATAATAATAATAATAATAATAATAATAATAATAATAATAATAATAGGTACAGTGCGGGAATTCTGAGATGGAATGTTGCTGAACAAAAAGAAATGGGTAGGAAGACTAGGAAGATATTGACTATCTACAACACGTTCCACAAGAAGAGTGATGTCGATAGACTCTACTTAAGGAGATCTGAGGGTGGTAGAGGTCTTATCAGCATAGAGGACTGTGTTCTGATGGAGAAAAACAACCTACACAAATACGTGACTGATAGTAAGGAGACAATGCTCAGAATTGTACTGAAGGAGAGGACAATAGACCAGGAGATGTCTAAGGAGGAAATAACAAGGAGAAAGAGCAGCCTTCAGGAAAAATCCCTTCATAGTACCTTCTTTGAGAAAACTGAATTCAGAGATCCACAGACATGGAACTGGTTGAAAAGAGGAGACCTTAAAAAGGCTACAGAAGGAATGTTAATGACTGCGCAGGAGCAGGCCCTTAAAACGAAGTGGTTGAAACACCATATTTACAAGGAGGAGGCTAGCCCACTGTGCAGGATCTGTGGAGAGAGAGAGGAGACTGTGGCTCACATTGTATCCGAGTGTAAACACCTAGCCCAGACTCACTATAAGGGCTGGAGACATGATGTGATGGGCAGGGTGATCCACTGGCACTTATGCAAGGTAAACAATTTACCACATTCTGAGAAGTAGTATGAGCATAAATCAGAGTCGGTGATAGAAAACGATCAGGTGAAGGTGCTGTAGGATTTTAGGATACAGACGGACAAGAAACTGGAACACAATAGATCTGACCTGGTGGTTTTGGACAAGGAAAAAAGATCGT
>OZ024749.1:23034803-23037303 GCA_964016885.1 Eledone cirrhosa | reverse complement strand
TATGATACCATGAGTGTATTCTATTAGCCTTATTCCTAGTTCTTTCTAATCTATTCCAAAATTTACTCCTATAGAAGGGGCATGTCCCATTTGTGTCATTATTTACCATTTTTTCCCATTTGTTTCTGGCTCCGCTATACATTCAGATTATATCTCTCTGATTGTAACCAGAGAACTGCATACGGTGGATGAAGTGTTGCATGTGTCTCTCTAGTTCTTCGGGGTTGCACATGCGGGACACGTTTCTCATCAGCCGTACCAAATCCCCAATCAGTATGTTGATTTTGGTATGGCCCAAAACAGAGTGTAATGTTACGCGATACAACCCCTAGAGGTGAATTAGCTTACAAATTTAGAAGGGCCCTAGATAAACATAAACTCAATATTAAGATAGTAGAAAGACCGGGTAGCTCCGTAAAAACACTTATTAGCAAGACATACCCTTTCCAAAGACACCCCTGTATAGATAAGAAATGTATAACCTGTAAAATAAACCCCCATACTAACTGTAAAACTAGATATGTAGTGTATAGAATAAGATGTACTGAAGGACAATGTAGAGACAAAAATATAGTGTACATAGGTGAGACAGCTCGTAGTGTAAGGGAACGGATAAATGAACACTGGCGAGACCGTCAAGATAGTAAAGAAACATCTGTACTCTACCAACATGCTAAAATAGAACATAAGGGTAAATTAGAGAACATAGAAATAAAAATAGAATCTACACACAGAAAAGACGCACTGTTTAGACAAATCACAGAGGCAATAAACATAAAAGAATTACAACCAAAATTAAATAGAAAATATGAGTGGAACAGCAACATCACAACTTACAATTAAGGACAAAATGAAAACACACACACACATAGAACAAACAAACAACCGGTAACATGTAAATAAACAAATAAATAAACAAATATAAACACACGCAGACACCCGGATGTGGCGCATGTGCGGACTGAGCACACAACACACACACAGAAACAAAATGGCGTAGGACAGAACAAAGGAGAGGCACAAAAACAAAGAAAATATTCCCCAGTCACTGAAGAGGTCACATGATGTGTGACGAAAGAACTTTGACAATATATAAACAACTATCTGGTTGTGGAACCAACCAACCAACCAGGAATTTATAAATTCCTAAATTTATAAATTTATTATAATAAATTGAAGTGAAAGCAACTGGTTCGTGTGTTTCTTATTGGCAACATGACCCTCCCAAAGTATAACAATATATATATATATTTGTATACATATATACATATATATATATATATATATATATATATATATATATATATATATATATATATATATATATATATATATACAAATATAGGAAAAAGTATGACCCCGACCCCAGAGCTCAAGCCGTTTTGACCGGCTTGAGCTCTGCTGTCGGGGTCATCATTTTTCCTATTTCCCACACTACAACCCCAAGTATTGAGTACTCTGCTGTGTTATGGTCCATCTGGTTCCTTACTACAATTCCTTTGTTATATACTTATATATTTGTATATATAAGTATATATATATTTATATATATATATATATATATATATATATATATATATATATATATATATATATATATATATATATATATATATATATATATATACATATTTGTGTATATATATATATATATTTATATATACATGCAAAAGTTTCATTTAAAATTGTTGGGTTACAACAAGTAAATATTTTATAACTGATATA
Source organism: Eledone cirrhosa (assembly GCA_964016885.1). NCBI lineage: Eukaryota > Metazoa > Mollusca > Cephalopoda > Octopoda > Eledonidae > Eledone > Eledone cirrhosa. The sequence continues at coordinate 23,035,578 of OZ024749.1, read as the reverse complement.
AAGCACTCGACAAGTTTTTGGAGTAGATATACGATATTAAACAAATGGAAACTATATTTATAAAACCATATGTATTTCATTATACATATTTCGGGGATACCATATTAAAAATATGGCATGCCTTCGTCAGATAAAATACAATATATAAACAGTTTTATAAATAATTTTGACGTACCATAAATATGAGCGACCATTATGTAGGAAGCTGGTTTGGTAGTGAAGTGTTTATAAATATTTAGTGTTAAGTACAGTTATAAAGAAAGACTGAGAAAAATTAGGATTGTATGTAAAGAAAAACAGAGAGAAATAGAGAGAGAAATAACGAGGAGGTGAAAAAAGCGAGGCAACCGAAGGCAACAGATGAATAATAATAATTCATCATACAAATTGAGAGATTTAAGAGGGAGGGAGTACGGTAATTATTTAGTTATAGTGTTAAGGACAGTTAGAGAGTAGACGGAGAGAAATAAAAATGGAGATGAAGAGAAAACAGAGAGAGAGAGATAGAGGTGGGGGGAAAAAGAAAGAGGGAGACAAAATAATAATAATTATATAGGGGGAAGTGAAAATCAAGAGAGAAATGAGAGAGAAACCTGAGAGGCAAAGTCAAAACAACAGATACATAAACTTCATCATATATAAAGAGAGAGGAGAAGAAAGAGCTATATCTAGAGAGAGGGATGATAGAGTTACATCTTTACGTCATGTCCTATCAATTTGAATTATCAATTCACATGAACTGGGTAATATAATGTAAATATCAATATTCATGAAT
>OZ024749.1:23022303-23029803 GCA_964016885.1 Eledone cirrhosa | reverse complement strand
AACCTTGATGTCTGGCGACAGCCATCTTATTTGGTTTTCTTTCAGTGAACTGCTTATGGTGACATGCTATCCTTTGTCAGGGGCTGGAGATTTGGAGAGTAGATCAACACAGCCAAGTGTTTCTAAGGCCCACTGGAATACCATGATGGACACAGTCAAACGTCTAAAGTGGCGCCCCAACAACCAGCTGCAGCAGTTGCGTGGTGATGGGCACCTTCAATTATTTCTAAGTCCCACTAAAATATCATGATGGACATAGTATAATGTCTTGAATGGCAACCGAACGACTGGCTGCAACAGTTACGGGACGATGGGCAGGAACAAGCATTTCTAAGGCCTACTGTAATGCAATCATGAAAGCACAATCAAACGTCTATAGTGGCACCCCAAAGACTGGCTGAACCAGTTACGGGAACTTGTTTTATTAATTTATTGTATATGATATATAACATGTATTTTCTGCACAAAAGCAGCTAAGGCTGGAGAAAAAAAAATTCTCTTTATAGACAACGGTGTTTGTATCTAAACTATTTACCACACAGCTATGCCTGTCCCTCTGTCACCTTCTACCACGATCAATTTATATCGTGTATTTTCTACACAAAAGCAGCTGAGGCTAGGGAAAAAGAAGCTCGCTTTATAGACAACGGTATTTGGATCTAAACTGTTTATTACACTATTATCCCTGTCCCTTTGTCACGTTCTAGCATGATCAATTTCAATTTCCGCTTAGATTGAATTTATTTTTCATCTATCTGTGATCGCTAAATTAAGTACGATTTCAATATTAGTTAAAATCGAATCAACTACAGTGATTTTCCATATTTGGAACCTGGAGCCTGTTTTATAAATCCGTATTTCATTTAACCAAATAATGGTTATACTGTGTAAACTATTACGAATATGTTTACTCAAATATCATAGCGTGTATTCCTTTGATGTAAATATTTCAAAATCAGTATTTATAATTCTCTCATCAAATTATATGATTTAACTGATATCAATACACGATAAAATGTGTTTATAAACGACATGAAGCTATTAGTAATAATAATAATCATTTAGGATAAAGCCTTACCAGAAACAGTAGAACGCTGGACACTATTTCATTATTGTTGTTATGTTCTGGGGATGACTTTAAATTTCATACATTGACTTAATCCGTTGTTTGGTTTAACATCACCATGTGGTCCTTGGGAGGGGAGGATTTGGTTTAACATCACCACGTTGCCCTTGGGAGGGGAGGATTTGGTTTAACATCACCACGTCGCCCTTGGGAAGGGATGATTTAGTTTAACATCGCGATATAGCCCTTGAGAGGGGAGGATTTGGTTTAACAACACCACGTTGCCCTTAGGAGAAAAAGATTTAGTTTAACATCACCATATAGCCCTTGGGGAGGGGGGTTTAACATCACCACGTTGCCTTTGAGAGGGGAGGATTTCGTTTAACATCACCATATAGCCCTTGGGAGGGAAGGATTTGGTTTAACATCACCATATAGCCCTTGGGAGGGAAGGATTTGGTTTAACATCACCATGTAGCCCTTGGGATGGGAGGATTTAGTTTAACATCACTACGTGGTTCTTGGGAGGCGGGGATTTTGCAAGGTCCTCTCTATTGCGTGCATACGGAACAGGTTCTTGGTTTCATGAACACTGTCTGCCTCCCACCAGTAACAAAGGCTCTGTTGAGGGTGGTGCGCATTGCTATTCCCTCCCTGACTAAACAGTAAAAAAAGATGGGATGCATATACATAGTGCTACTACCAATAGTTTCTGATTTAGGCACAAGGTCAACAATTTTGAGAGAATGGGAAAGTCGATTAAATCAGTCCGTGCCATACTTGTATTTATTTCATCCCTCGGCGGGATTTGAACTCAGATCATAAAGGGCCGTAACTCTATATTTCAAAGCACGGTATCCGACGCTTTACCGATACTACTAATCCAACACTCTAAATACTACGACAAATAACGATTTCTGATTTACGTAAAAGGCCAACAATTTTGAGAGATGGGGTAAGTCGATTAAATCAACCCCAGTGCATTACTGGTGCTTAAATTTATCGACGCTGTACGGATGAAAGGCAAGACTAAAAACGCTGGTATATGAAATCAGAATGTAAAGAACCACGAGAAAAATAAATACATTTTGTCTGTTGCTCTACCAATTCTACCCTCGAGTGTATTTCTGTGATATAGTCCCGTAACTACTGTGGAAGTCGTAGGGAAGTGGTATTGATATACGGCGTTTCTTGAACATTTTAAAACCCGATGGAGCCCATTCCTCTGCTCTCCAAGCCTGAGTAATGCAGATTTCTTCCAAAGAAAAATAGAAAGTGAGAGAGAGGAAATGCGAAAGAGGTATGAAGGAAGAATCGGCCCAGTAGTAGACTGGTATTTTTTTTATCTACCTTGGAAGGATGAAAGGCAAAGTTGACCTCGGTGGGATTTGAATTCAGAGAGCAGAGGGCTGGAACGATTACTATAAAACAGGGGCGTGTAACTGGCGGCCCGTGGGCAACAATCCGGCCCGCCAAACTAGTCACAGTGGCCCGCGATGACCGTTTTTAATGTTTACCTTGTAGGCTTATTTAGAATTTTTTTCGTAACCGAAATACAATTTTCTGTTAGTTGACCTATACTAAAGTGCTTCACTGATAGCGTTATGTGTGTTATAATTTCCCAGTTGCATGTTATGGAAAGTTGAGGTGATTCTTTGGAATATGGTCTAATAAATATTAATGGCCCTAATAGTTGTTACAATGTTCAAAATTGGCCCAACAATGAAATATGTTGCACACTCCTGCCATAATGCATTCTATCCGACGTTCTAACGACTCTGCCAATTCATTGCCTATGTATTCCTATAAAAAAGCAAATTCAATTAATATTCCAGATACCAATGTTTTCTTCTCGTTAATAATTATAATAACGATAGATTATTAATATTTCAAATTAATTTTTTCAAAACCCATTAGACCAGTAACATGATTGAATAACAACATATTTTCAATGAAAAAAACAATTAATAACAAATTCCTCCACGCAAATCCTCCTTAACTCCCAAGATCCCTAAAGAAAGGATTGAATACAAATAAGGTTTCTCTTTACCTGAATAGTTCTTCTTCTTCTTCTTCTTCTTCTTCTTCTTCTTCTTCTTCTTCTTCTTCTTCTTCTTCCTCCTCCTCCTCCTCCCCCTCCTCCTCTTCTTCTTCTTCTACTTCCTCCTCTTCCTCTTCTTCTTCTTCCACTTCTTCTTCTTATTATTATTATTATTTTACTTCTTCTTCTTCTTCTTCCTCTTCTTCTTCCTCTTCTTCTTCCTCCTCATCTACCTCCTCCTCCTCTTCCTCTTCTTCTTCCTCTTCTTCTTCCTCCTCATCTACCTCCTCCTCCTCCTCCTCTTCTTCTTCCTCTTCTTCTTCCTTTTATTCCTCCACTTCTTCTTCTTCTTCTTTTTCTTCTTCTTTTTCTTCTTCTTCTTCTTCTTCTTCTTCTTCTTCTTCTTATTCTTCTTCTTCTTCTTCTTCTTCTTCTCCTCCTCCTCCTGCTCCTCCTCCTCATCCTACTCCCCCTCCACCTCATTCTTCTTCTTCTTCTTCTTCTTCTTCTTCTTCTTCTTCTTCTTCTTCTTCTTCTTCTTCTTCTTCTTCTTCTTCCTCCTCCTCCTCGTCTTCCTCCTCATTTGCCTCCTCTTCTTCTTCTTCTTCTTCTTCTTCTTCTTCTTCTTCTTCTTCTTCTTCTTCTTCTTCTTCTTCTTCTTGCGTAGTAGTTGTTCTGAAGTTGTTGATATTCGCCTGATCAAGACTAGAGTGTAGAAGCCAGACATCAGAGTCCAGAAATCAGAGATCAGAGACTAGAAATCAGAGATCGGAGATCAGAAATCATAGATCAGAGACAAGTTTACAGGGCTCACTGCGAGGGGGAGGTCGACAAACTTGAACTTCAATATCTACCACGGAATCGTTAACCCTTCGGAAAACATGATTTGCGTCATATAGGTACGTCCATTTACGTTCTAAGTTCAAGCCTTGCCGAGGTTAGCTTTGCCTTTCATCCATCCAGCGTCATTAAATCAAAGTACCAGCAATGGACTGGGTCCATTTAATCAACTTTTCCTCAAATTTCATTCAACTTGCTGGGCTTGTGCTAAATCTAAAAACAATTATATACAGGAGAACGGATTAGAAGAATAGGTAGAGCATCGGACAATATGTTTTGTGGTATATAGTTACAGGCATTTATTTAACTTTTGATTTGGTTTTTGCTTCCTTTCCTTTTGCTTTGTTTGTTGTTTTTGTGTGTTTTTTCGGAGTAACTTTCTCATCTTACGATGGACTTTAGGGAAATAAACTCTTTGTTAGTATTTTTATTATTTGGATTGCCAGTATCGGAGAGGGTCGGACGTCATGATTTACGGCCCTTTATCATCTGAGTTCATATCCCGCCGAGGTTAACTTTACTTTCATCCTTACGGGGTCGATAAAATAAAGTACCAGTAATGCACTGGATAATTGCTGGCTTAGTGTCAAAAGTAGAAACAATTGTTATTATGGGCAGTGGATTGGCAGGATCAGTAGAGTGTCGGAGGCCATGCTTTGCAGCATAGAATTACGGCCCTTTCCAATATAAGTTCAAATTCCGCCGAGGTTAGCTTTAGCTTTGCTTTTCATCCTTAAGCGGTCGATAAAATAAAGTACCAGTAATGCACTGAGGTAGATGTAGTATAATTGCTCCTTATTTTCAAATTGCTGGCCTTGAGCCAAATATAGAAACCGTTATTACATGCTGCAAGTTTATCAGATTTTATTGCAGTTAAAACACATTCAGTGTGGCATGAGACATGTTTTTAACGAGGTATTCACATATATTTGTGTAGTAGTAGTTATAGTAGTAGTGATTGCAGTAGTAGTAGTAGTAGTAGTAGTAGTAGTAGTAGTAGTAGTAGTAGCAGCAGCAGTAGTGGTAGTAGTAGTAGTAGCAGCAGCAGCAGCAGCAGCACCAGCAGTAGTAGTACTAGTAGTAGTAGTAGTAGTAGTAGTAGTAGTAGCGGCTGCAGCAGCAGTAGTGGTAGTAGTAGTAGTAGCAGCAGCAGCACCAGCAGTAGTAGTACTACTAGTAGTAGTAGTAGTAGTAGTAGTAGTAGTGGTAGTAGTAGCGGCAGCAGCAGCAGTAGTGTTTGCTTGGTTTGTAAAATAACTTGTCATTAAATTTGTCGTTATTGAGCTTTCAGGTGTTGATGTTGTTGTTGTTGCTGTAGTTGTTGCTGCTGTTGTTGTAGTTGTTGCTGCTGTTGTTGTTGCTGTTGTTCTTGCTGTAGTTGTTGCTGTTGTTGCTGTAGTTGTTGCTGCTGTTGTTGTAGTTGTTGCTGCTGTTGTTGTTGCTGTTGTTGTTGCTGTAGTTGTTGCTGTTGTTGTTGTAGTTGTTGCTGCTGTTGCTGTAGCTGTTGCTGCTGCTGTTGTTGTTGCTGTTGTTGTTGTTGATATTGTTTGCGTTTGTTGTTGCTGTTGCTGTTGCTGTTGTTGCTGTTGTTGTTGTTACTGTTGTTAGTGATGTTGCTGTTATTGTTACTGTTGTTGTTGTCGTTGTTGTTGATGTTAGTGATGTTGTTGTTGTTGTGGTTGTTGCTGTTGATGATGTGGTTGCTGTTGCTGTTATTATTGTTGTTGTTGTTGTTGTTGTTATTGTTGTTGTTGTTGTTATTATTGTTGTTGTTGTTGTTGTTATTATTGTTGTTGTTGTTGATGATGTTGTTGTTTTTGTTGTTGCTGGTGTTGTTATTATTGTTGTTGTTATTATTGTCGTTGTTGTTGTTGATGATGTTGTTGTTGTTCTTCTTCTTATTATTGTTGTTGTTGTTGATGATGGTATTGCTGTTGTTGTTGCTGTTGTTGTTATTATTGTTGTTGTTGTTGCTGTTTCTGTTGTTGTTATGCCCAAGATCACTCCTGATTAAACAGAACAGTGATCAAAGACGTGTTTACGGTAGCATTGCCTGTGATGATGGTAATGGAGTTAATGATGCCAGTGGTATGGTGGTAGTGGTGGTGGGGGGAGTATAGTGGTGATGGTGGTGGTGGTGGTGGAGCTGTATGGTGGTGGTGGTGGAGATGGAGCTGTATGATGGAGGTGGTGGTGGTGATGGTGGTGGTGGAGATGGAGCTGTATGATGGAGGTGGTGGTGGTAATGGAGCTGTATGGTGGAGGTGGTGGTGGTGATAATGAGGCTGTATGGTGGTGGTGGTGGTGATGGCGTTATAATGATACGAGTCGTATGGTGGTGGCGGTGGGTGTGTATGGTAGTGATGGTGGTGATGGTAGTGACGGTGGTGGGGATGGTGGTGAAGGTGGTGATGGTGGTCAGTATGATGGTGATGGTGATGAGTATGGTTGTGAGGGTGCCTTTGGATGTGATGGTAGGGATGGTAGCGAGGGTGGTGATGATGGGGGTGTATGGTGGTGATCGTGGTGATGGTGGTGATGATGGTGATGGTGGAGTTGGTCGTAATGGCGTTAATGATTTCAGTGGCATGGTGGTGGTGGTGGATGTTTGGTGAAAATGATGGTGGTAGTGGTGATGGGGCTGTATGGTGGTGATGGTGGAGTCGGTGATGGTGGTCGTATGGTAGTGATAATGGTCGTCGGGTTGGTGATGGTAGTGATGATGATGATGATGGTAGTATTGTGTTGTCGCAGTTACGATGCTGATGATGATGATATTGGTGATGATGTTCATGACGCCATTATTAACTGCGACGTAATGGTTTCTTATTTAGCTACAAGGCCAGCAATTTTTTTTTGTTTGGGGGGGGGGGGGTCGATGAAATTGACCCCAGTGCGTGACTGGTACTTTATTTTATCGACCCCGTAAGGATGAAAGGCAAAGTTAACCTCGTCGGGATTTAATGGTGGATTGGCAGTATCGGTAGAGGGTCGGACGCCATGCTTTGCAGCGAAGAGTTACGGCCCTTTATGGTCTGAGTTCAAATCCCGCCGAGGTTAACTTTGCCTTTCATCCTTACGGGGATCGATAAAATAAAGTACCAGTAATACACTGGGGTAATTGCAGGCCTTGTGCCTAAAGTAGAAACAATTATTAACTGCGACGTCGATAATGTTGCTGATGATGGTATTGTTCGTGATGATGATGATGAAGATGATGATAATGATGATGATGATGATGATGATGATGATGATGATGATGATGATGACGCTGATGATGATGATGATGATGAAGGTGGTGTTGTTGGTGATGACAACAGTGTTGGTGGTTCCAGCGATGATGATGATGGCGTTGATGGCGGTATTGATGGTGATGACAATGATGATGATGATGATAAAGCAGACGGTGTTTGTTGGTGATGAAAGAAGGAGTGGCTAGGATGGTGTGATGGTGTTGTTCATAGTGATGATATTAATGATGATGAAGGGTTCGTTTCTATGTGTGTGTATACGTATGTTTTTATCTGTGTGTGTGTGTGTGCGTAGAGAGAGA
>OZ024749.1:23012303-23019803 GCA_964016885.1 Eledone cirrhosa | reverse complement strand
CCAGTATATTAACTGGAAGGTGGACGAATGTGGAAAAAATGGCCCTAGTGATTGGGCCTTCTTTGTATATAAACCTGTAGGTAAAAGAAGAGAGCAAAAGGAAGAAAGGAGCACTTGCACAACACGCTCCTGAAGTTCAGGGTTGTTCTATAGACGGGGTATTAAACAACCCATTTGTGGCGCCTCTCCCCTATTGGGGATTTCGATTGTTATATTTGTTTGTTTCAATATTTTTACACGAATGTATGTAAAATCCCCGGCATGTGTCCTTCTTTTGTCCCCTTTTCTTATGCGCCCTTGTAGCAAATAAAGAAATATATCTATCTAGCTCTCTTTATGTCTTCGTACCTATCTATCTATCTAATACAGTAACATATCTATCTATCTATCTATCTATCTATCTATCTATCTATCTATCTATCTATCTATCTATCTATCTATATACATTTAAATATATTTACAATGGTTTCTAATTCAGACACAAGGCCAGCAATTTGTCGGGATGGTGAATTTGATGATTGTGCTATTTTTAAAGATATTTAGGTAAAACATAACTCCAACCGAGCATCGAACTTCCATTAATTTCTCCATAATGCGAAAATGTTACCTCATGCTTAATAAATTCCACGAATAGCATTTAAAGTGGCACTTGATATACAAGAAAGCGAAGTCAAATATACCTCGAGCCACACCTATAATTAAAAAATATATCATCAAGAAATGTCTAGCCCTAGGTACATTGTATCGTATATAAATAAACAAAGAGATAGATAATAAGGTCTACTTCTGAATTAATTGAAAATAACCTGGAGCAAAATACTGATTAACAGTTGGACCAATATATCGACAATATTTACATCGTTTGAGGTAGTCAATTCTGCACGTATGTTGGAGTTAGGCCAGCCTATTGGTAACGCCAAGCAGTATACATATATACAGAGAGAGAGAGAGAGAGAGAGAGAGAGAGAGAGAGAGAGAGAGAGAGAGAGAGAAAGACTCTGCGGAGGTGAAACCGATGAGACCACAAATCATGGGAGTACTCAATGCATGGGGAGATGCATCATGGGTTTAAAGATATGTAAAATCACGTAAGTTTAGTTCCGCTGTCATGATTTTACACTGCTAAATCTATCTATCTAACTTTCTTTCTCTCTCATAAGATTTATATATTCTCTCTCTCTCTCTCTATATATATATATATATACATATATATATATATATATATATATATATATATGTAAGTATGTATGTATACGTACATACATATATGTATACAGACGTACAGTAGCATGTATATATATACATACAGGCACACACATATATATGCACGTATCAGTTTACCGAACATTTATTATAATGTTCGGTTTGTTTGTTTGTAAACAAACAAACACCCTGAATTACGCCGTACAGTGTTTAGGCAACCACGTCACCTTTTTGTTCAACACTGACACAGGAACGATGTACTAGTTTCAAGCTTATTAGCTATCATCAGCATCGTACGGCGTAATTCAGGCTGTTTGTTTGTTTACAAAACAAACAAACCGAACATTATAATAAATGTTCGGTAAACTGATACGTGCATATATATATGTGTGCCTGTATGTATATATATACATGCTACTGTACGTATGTATACATATATGTATGTACGTATACATACATACTTACATTTAAGTAAGTGCCGTACTAAGAGTGAGAAATGAAATTTCGTTTCATTCTATTCCATTTATATATATATATATATATATATATATATATATATATATATATATATATATATATATATATATATATATATAGAGAGAGAGAGAGAGAGAGAGAGAGAGAGAGAGAGAAATATACACGGGTGTGTATGATTGTGTATAGAAGATTATATTTATAAGAGGAATTCCAACTTTGTCTGATTTACTCGTTTTATTTACAGTCCTTAACATTTGTAATGGTATTATAATGAAATAGTATGATAGAATATTAAATGTTAAGTGTTAATTGAACAAGTACTTTCATGCTTTCGCAATCTTCAGGTTCATAATGTGTGGTGACAGTGAAGTTTGCAATTTTCAACAGTTGAAAATTGCAAACTTGACTGTCACCACACATTGTGAACCTGAAGTTTGCGAAAGAATGAAAGTATTTGTTCAATTAACACTTAACATTTAATATTCTATCATACTATTTCATTATAATACCATTATAAATTTTAAAGGATTGTAAATAAAACGAGTAAATCAGACAAAGTTGGAATTCCTCTTATTAATATATATATATATATATATATATATATATATATATATATATATATATATATATATATATATATATATATATATATACAAAATTAAAATTAAGGGTTAATTTCTGAGAGACATGCGTCATATCTACTGTAGAATAAGCTCAAAGATTCCAATGAATAGATCCGAGCATTATATATCAACAAGAAATAGATTGACATATATATATATATATATATATATATAAAATAAACATATGAAACAATTTAATTAGTTACCTACCTAGCTATGTGTGCTTACATTCTTTACAAAATATTCCCTGTGATTGTTTCATATGTTTATTATATATATATATGTCAATCTATTTCTAGTTGATATACATATATTATATATATATATATATAGGAAAATGTTTAACCCCGTCGAAACGGCTTGAGCTCTGCCGTCGGGATTAAACATGTTCCTATTACCCACTCTACTATCCTAAGTATTGAGTACTCTGGTGCGTTATGCTCCATCTGGTTCCTTACCACACCTCCTTCGTTATATATACATATATAAATATATATATATACATATATATATATATATATATATGTGTGTATATATATATATATATATATATATATATATATATATATATATATATATATATATATATATATATATATATAAAAACAAATAACGAAACGAAATTAAATTAAATTTCGTTTCGCTTGTAACTCACTTTTGTATGACTGACGCTTAAACAATTAAGTTAAAAATGTACATCCACATATGTATACTGAAATACTAGTATGCATATGAATACACACACGTGTACATATGTAGATGTACCGAGTTTTTCACTGGACACTTTACTGTGAGTGTCCAGCTATTCTGTATGTAAACACACAGACAAACCGGATTTTAGAGTCATACTGGTTTTCGAGGAAACACCTTTCCTCTATTCTCCTTGTCTGGCTTTCTGGAGAATAGAGGAAAGATGTTTCCTCGAAAACCAGTATGACTCTAAAAACCGGTTTGTCTGTGTGTTTACATACAGAATAGCTGGACACTCACAGTAAAGTGTCCAGTGAAAAACTCGGTACATCTACATATGTACACGTGTGTGTATTCATATGCATACTAGTATTTCAGTATACATATGTGGATGTACATTTTTAACTTAATTGTTTATATATATATATATATATATATATATATATATATATATATATATATATATATATATATATATATATATATATGTATATATATATATATATATATATATATATATATATATATATATATATATATATATATATATATATATATAGGTCTTATTTACAGTTTTAACAATTGTTTCACCGATTAAGTTATCTAAAAATTGCTGAACACTTATATATATATATATATATATAAGGGATAACAAAATATCGTTATAGGTAATCCAGTTAAGGGTTGTGAGTACTCCGTATTGTGGATAGTTTTAGCGTACGGCGTTGTTTGACTCAACAAGAGGTTTCCGTAGGTGGCGAGTTTGTGAGTTCTAGTAAATTCCTATGTAAGTTTATCTTTTCAGTCCTTTCTGATGATCTGGTTAAGCTAACATCGTATTTAAAATTGAGTGGCACAAATTCAAGTGTTCAGCAAATTTTAGATAACTTAATCAGTGAAACAATTGTTAATACTGTAAATAAAACCTTTTTTTGCACTGTTGATCATGTTGTTCAGCACTATATATATATATATATATATATATATATATATATATATATATATATTATATATATATATATATATTGTTATACTTTGGGAGGGCCATGTTGCCAATAAGAAACACACGCACCAGTTGCTTTCACTTCAATTTATTATATATTTATAAATTTATAAATTTACAAATCTACAAACTTATAAATTTCTGGTTGGTTGGTTGGTTCCACAACCAGATAGTTGTTTATATATATATAGTCATAGTCGTTTCGTCACACACTCTGTGACCTCTTCAGTGACTGGGGATTCCTTTCTTCGTTTCTGTGCCTTTTCTTTCTTCTATCCTACGCCATTTTGTTTCTGTGTGTGTGTTGTGTGCTCAGTTTGCGCATGTGCCACATCCGGGTGTCTGTGTGTGTTTGTGTTCATTTTTCTTTTTGTTTATTTATTTATTGTTGGTTGGTTGTTTGTTCTATGTGTGTGTGTGTTTACATTTTGTCCTGTGTGTGTTTTCATTTTGTGTGTGTTTTCAATTGTAAGTTGTTTGTTCTATGTGTGTGTGTGTTTTCATTTTGTCCTTAATTGTAAGTTGTGATGTTGCTGTTCCACTCATATTATCTATTTAATTTTGGTTTTAATTCTTTTATGCTTACTGCCTCTGTAATTTGCCTAAACATTGCGTCTTTTCTGTGCGTGGATTCTATTTTTATTTCTATGCTCTCTATTCTACCCCTGTGTTCTATCTTAGCATGTTGGTAGAGCACAGATGATTCTTTATTATCTTGGAGGTCTCGCCAGTGTTCATTTATTCGTTCCCCTATACTACGAGCTGTCTCACCTATGTACACTATATTTTTGTTTCTACATTGTCCTTCAGTACATCTTATGCTATACACTACATTTCTCGACCTACGACGAGTCCACGCCACGACTTTGCCATTTAACAAACGCACGCAGTTGCCGTCGCGGGTCGATGAACAAACAGAAGCACAATTTAGTATAGCTAAATCCGAACTTAGAAATATTATAGAACAGTATAGCAAGAAGCATAATAGAATAGAGGCCCAGCAACTGGGAGAAGAATCTGCAAATGGCTTGCGTAAGCTCATGCAGCGCTCTCGTAATGGAGAGATAGCATGTTTTCCAACAGACAAGTCTGGCAGAATGTCGGTTGACAGCCTGCCAAACTACATCCAGGCAATGCAACCCCACATCACTAACACAAGAGAGGTAACACCACAGGAGCATGAGGATAGAGAAAAAGCCCTCAATGCCCATATGGTGATGTGGACGAATATAATGCAGCCCAACAAAAGGACTGCCAACAACTTCCAGACCTGGAACAATGACGTGCCGGCGTTGTATGGGCTTCGAAAAGACCATAAAACGGTCTGGGACCCTGTCACGGGACCACCAACACGACCAGTCTGTGGGGCTAACATTGCTAGTAACTACAGACTGTCCTACTTCCTCTCCCTGATCATACGCCCCATCATTGAGATGTCCCCAGATGTGTGTGACAGCACGGAGAACCTCCTCAGCAGAATCGGCGCGGGTAACCGATCTGGGGACCTAACAAACTGCATAATAGGCAGTATGGATGTTGTGTCCCTGTATCCATCTATTGACGTGGATTTTGCTGTGGAGAAATGCGTAGAAATGATCAGCGAGAGCAAGGTTGAGTTCCGTGGGATTGATACCAGTGAGCTGGGACTTCTACTTAAGCTTACCCATAGTAATAGTTACCTAGACACTTATGACCTTAGCAACCTGTGCCCTACAAGACCAGCAAGAGGCAGACCACCTACCATTACCTCAATGGCCAAGAAAACCCACACAGATAGATGGAACGGGTGGACCAGAGCCATACGGACACCCGAAAACCACGATGAACTGAAGAAAATGATTGCACATGCGGTAGGGGCCAGCATAAAATTAACCCTTAAGGAACATATGTTCAAATTTAATGGTAAAACATATGCCCAAGAGGAAGGAGCAGCCATTGGTGTTAGCATTGCAGGCGACATAGCTAACTTATTCATGTTATGGTGGGACAGTAGACTTAAACAAAAACTTAATGAACAATTAGAAGAGAGCTTAACCCTGATAATGTACTCCCGCTACGTAGATGATATAAACATCGTAGTTAAGACACCCCCACTAAAGAACAGTCAGGAACTAGAGAAAAACACAATGGAAAGCATCCAGCAAATAGCAAACTCCATCCACCAGAGCATTAGAGTTACTATAGACTACCCAAGTAGACACCCCAACCATCGATTACCTGTACTAGACACAGAGCTCTGGTTAGATACCATTAACAACCAAAAACAAATCCTCCATTCCCATTATGCCAAACCCATGACTTCCAAACATCTGATACACCGAAACTCGGCCATTTCGGACCATACCAAAATCAACATACTGATTACGGATTTGGTACGGGTGATGAGAAATGTGTCCCGCATGTGCAACCCCGAAGAACTAGAGAGACACATACAACACTTCATCTACCGTATGCAGTTCTCTGGCTACAATCAGAGAGATAGAATCAGAGTGTATAAAGGAGCCAGAACCAAATGGGAAAAAATGGTAAATAATGACATAAATGGGACCTGCCCCTTGTATAGGAGCAAATTTTGGAATAGAATAGAAAGAACTAGGAACAAGGCCAATAAAATAAACTCATGGTATGATAGCAATAAATACCAGAGTGTAATGTTCATCAATACAACCCCTAGAGGCGAACTAGCCTACAAATTTAGAAGGGCCCTAAATAAACATAACCTCAATATTAAGATAGTAGAAAGACCTGGTACCTCCGTAAAAACACTTATTAGCAAGACATACCCGTTCCAAAGACCCTCATGTATAGATAAGAAATGTATAACCTGTAAAATAAGCCCCCATATTAACTGTAAAACTAGAAATGTAGTGTATAGCATAAGATGTACTGAAGGACAATGTAGAAACAAAAATATAGTGTACATAGGTGAGACAGCTCGTAGTATAGGGGAACGAATAAATGAACACTGGCGAGACCTCCAAGATAATAAAGAATCATCTGTGCTCTACCAACATGCTAAGATAGAACACAGGGGTAGAATAGAGAGCATAGAAATAAAAATAGAATCCACGCACAGAAAAGACGCAATGTTTAGGCAAATTACAGAGGCAGTAAGCATAAAAGAATTAAAACCAAAATTAAATAGAAAATATGAGTGGAACAGCAATATCACAACTTACAATTAAGGACAAAATGAAAACACACACACACATAGAACAAACAACTTACAATTGAAAACACACACAAAATGAAAACACACACAGGACAAAATGTAAACACACACACACATAGAACAAACAACCAACCAACAATAAATAAATAAACAAATAGAAAAATGAACACAAACACACACAGACACCCGGATGTGGCACATGCGCAAACTGAGCACACAACACACACACAGAAACAAAATGGCGTAGGATAGAAGAAAGAAAAGGCACAGAAACGAAGAAAGGAATCCCCAGTCACTGAAGAGGTCACAGAGTGTGTGACGAAAGGACTATG
>OZ024749.1:23004803-23007303 GCA_964016885.1 Eledone cirrhosa | reverse complement strand
GGGATCTTCTGAAACTAAAAAAAAATCAGTCTGTGAACGCAGAAGTAAATATTTCGTAAAACGTTGCAACTGAAGGAAGACAGGAAGATGATACTTTGGTTCGTGGAACGTTCCCTGGCAAAGAAGTGAAAAAAAACGAAGATAATACATCATAATTAGGAGCGGTGAAATCAAATACACGCAAAGACAAAACCACGTTTATGGTATAAATGAAGTCGTAGACTAATATTCTATTAGGTGGTTTGTGGATACGTTCTCTGTCAATGAACGGAAAAAGCGAAGATAATACGTGATTGTGTGGACCACTGAGAACACGCAAAGACAAAACCACGTTTATGGTATAACTGAAGTCGTAGACTAAAATTATATTTAGGAATCCGAATGATACTCGCTTCAGAATTAAGAAAAATGTAAATAAATTGCAGTGGTAATTGAAATCAACAAAAATTAAAAACATACATGCACGTATCCATATACGTGCATACACATGCATGCGCGAAAACATCCACCATGGGTATGCAAATACAAGCACGTACACAAAACACCACGCACGCGCAAACAGAACTCGCGCAACGCCTGTACCCGCACACATACGAACGTGTACACCAAATACACATAAAAAATATATATAAAAAAACATATATAAAAATAAAATATATATATATGTGTGTGTATGCGTGTATACATATAATTATATGAACGTATGTAAATATACACACATAAATACGTATGTAACGCGTGCACACACATACCTACATGTAAATACACATATGTTCGCTAAAGAACGTCAACCAAAACACAAAGTAAACATATACACAGACCCTACATACGTACGAACCCGCATACTCACACAGACGCAGAACTCACATACACACATATATATAATATAATATATATAATATAATATATACGCCTATAACTTATACAAGCAAATATACGTACCTTCACAAAACATACGGGTAATATATACTTACCTATAAAAATAAGTAATGATATAAACATAACATATACTTAGCTACGACATCAAGACGCAAGATATCCGCGTATAGTTCGTACTCTCCGTTAGGGTATAATGTGGGGCTGTAATACAGGAAAGTTTTGTGCAATTTATGTTTACAAACCGAAAGTGCCTCACATTTTTTGTTTAAGATGTGGTCTTTGGCGTAGAGTATTTCCCGGGCTTCAGCGGTGCAGATATCACATGGTTTTTTATTTCCGTTATACGATCTAGCCTCAACTAGGATCTCCCAGTGCAACGTTTTCGTAATATTTACTTCTGCATTCACAGATTGATTTTTTTAGTTTCAGAAGATCCCGTTAAGGGTGAAAGCAGCGATTCTTTGGTTAAACTTTAAACTGTTTTAATATATATATATATATATATATATATCAAAAGCATATTCTACAGTGGATATGGAGCAAGTCTCTCGGACATGACACCCTTACTTTAATTATGTATATATATATATGTATATATATATATATATATGTAAATGATTAAAATTTCGTTATCATGGCACCCTTACTTTAATTTTGTATATATGTATATATATATATATATATATATATATATATATATATATATATATATATATATATATATATGTATATTTATATATAAATGATTAAAATTTCGTTATCAGTGTATTTGACTAATCGTCTCTAATCTGTGTGGCTTTATCAGAACCCGTGACAATACTGATTATGTTTTGGATGTTGAAGATGGGGATGGAAATGATGAAGGCCGTCATGTCGATATTGATGATGTTCATGACAGTGATGTGAGTGATAGCACTGGTTGTAGTTATATTTTGGCAATGGCGATCATATTATCGGCGCCGGAGATAAATGTGATGACGATGCTGATGATGATAATTAAGATGATGATGGTGATGATGATGATGATGATGATGATGATGATGATGAAATTCCCACTAAGAAAATTACATGAAGAGAGTTTCGCAGACATTCTCTTTTATGTTATTTTTAATTTCATCATTTTATTGTGTTTTATATTTCTCTCTCTCTCTCTCTCTCTCTCTCTCTCTCTCTCTCTCTCTCTCACTCTCTCTCTCTCTCTCTCTCTCTCTCTCTCTCTCTCTCTCTCTCTCACTCTCTCACTCTTTCTCTCTCTCCCTTTCTCCCTATATATATATATATATATATATATATATATATATATATATATATATATATATATATATATATATATATATATATATATATATATATATATATATATATATATATATATATATATATATCATAAATCATGTCTTTAGAATCATCAGATAGAATATATACTATTTCTTCTTCTAATTAGCATAATTAACCATATAAAAAATCAATTAGATCAAGCTATAAGAAGAAAGGCTCTTATGGAGAAATCTCCGACAAATAACCGAACGTAGCCTCTTCGCGGTGGCCCCAATCGAGTATTTATGCAACATTTCGACAGCATGTAGAAATTGACTAAATATATCATCAACCATACACAATT
>OZ024749.1:22989803-22999803 GCA_964016885.1 Eledone cirrhosa | reverse complement strand
TATATGAGCAGTTCCCATTAGTACTATCTTTTGTATTTCTCCTATACGCGGGTTTCCTCGGATTTGCGATAAGTAATCATTAGACCCCTTAGGTATCATTCCCAGAGCGCCTACAACCACTGGTATTGGTTTAGTTCTCAATTTCCCCATTTTTCCAATTTCTATCTCCAGGTCCTTATACTTGCTCAATTTTTCAAATGTTTTTATAGATACATTCTTGTCTATTGGAACGGACATATCAATTAGCAGGCATACCCTCTTTTTAAAGTCCTTCAGTATTATACCAGGTCTATTTGCATCTATTTTTCGGTCTGTTTGGATGCTAAAGTTCCACAAGATTGAGATGTGATCTTTTTCAAGTATGGGAAGTGGTTGATGCTCCCACCAATTCTTTTGATGGGGCAGGTCAAAATGCTTACACATTATCCAATGTATGTATTGTGCAGTTCTGTCATGCCTGTTTAGGTATTCGGTTGGAGCTATAGGACTGCACATTGAAATTATATGGTCAATGGTCTCTGGTTGTTTTTTACATACACGGCATAATGGGGTGCATCCATTTTTTATCATGTTGGCTTGGTAATTTTTTGTTGGCAGACACTGATCTTGTGCCTATATAATCAGTCCTTCAGTCTCCGATTTCAGTCCAGAGGATGCCAACCACTGATGGGTTAAAGTTTTGTCAACATCAGGATTGTTAGCTCGTTCTGGGTATTTTCCATACAGAGGTTTTTCTTGCCATTTCTTAGCCAGTTTCTGTAGCAGTTCTTTCTTCGCAGTTACTTTTACCTGCTTTGCTTTTTCTGTGTTTTCCATTTCAGCAGTAAATGGGACTTCTGAGATTTGTAGTCCATTACTGCATATTTGTGCATCTTTTGTAATGGAGTATGATCTTTTGATGCTTTCGTTTTTCAAAACGAGTTTGATCATCCATCATGTGATTCCCTTAGATATGTAGATAATCCAATTGTTGCAGTTTTCAACGCAATGTTTAACTGGATTAACCCACGTCTTCCTTCTTTCCTAGGGAGATATATTCTATCTGTATCTGCCTTAGGGTGATGCATTCTGCGCATGGTTAAGAATTTTCGAATTTTTGTATCGAGCCTACAGATCTCTGTGCTTGACCAGTTGATGACATTGTAACTGTAGGTTACTACTGGTATGGCAAGCGTGTTTATGGCATCGATCTTATTCCTTGCATTCAATTCCGTTCTTAAGATTGCTCTTACTCTGCGGTAACATTCCTTCCTTATCCTTTCCCTCATTGTCGAGTGCTTTATTCCGTCTCCTTCACAAACACCTAGATATTTATAAGTTTCCTCTTGATCAAGTTCTCTTATCACATTCCCCCGATCAACTTAATGTCTGAACTTTTCAGCAGCTTTGCTCTGGTGAACGTTGCTTTGGTGCATTTATCTAGTCCAAACTCTATTTTAATGTCGTCACTGAACTGCACCACGGTGGATAATAGCCCTTGCCATTATTCATCATTTTTTGTAAATAGTTTCAGTTCATCCATGTAGAACAAGTGATTAATGGTTTTGTCATAGACTTTATATCCATGTTTTGTTTCATTGAGCATTTTACTTAATGGTATAAGCGCGATGCAGAATAAAAGCGGTGATAAAGAGTCACCCTGAAAAATTCCACAATTAATATTAACTTCTACAGCTTCCAGTGATTTTGGTTCACTATTCAAAAGGAGTGTCGTTTTCCATGTCTTCATACTGAATGACAAAAACCTCCTGACAACGGGAGATATTTTGAATATCTATAAACATTTTTCAATCCAACTGTGTGGCAAACTATCGAATGCTTTTTTATAATCTATCCAAGCAATTGATAGATTTTTGTGTCTATTATGACAATCTTCCAGTATCATTTTGTTAACCAAAAGCTGATCCTTACAGCCATATGAGCCTCGTTTAAACCCTTTCTGCTCAATGGGAAATAGGTCATTTGTTATCAGGTGGTCATATGTATATTCAGTTAGGACTAATGTTAAAATGTTATACATTGTGGTCAAGCAAGTTATCTGTCTGTAATTTTTGGGATTGTTTGTCTCGGAAGCAGGAATGTAATGCCGTTAACGGCCATGATGGTATCTTTTCTGGCTCCTTAACTATTTCGTTGTAAAGTTGGGCTAACAGCTCATGAGATCTGTGAAGGTATTTATCCAAAAATTTGGTATTTTGTCTTTTCCTGGGGATTTCCATTTGCTGGTTTTTCTAAGAGCCAAACGCAAATGTTCAACTGTTATATTTTCCCATATTTGTTCCTCAAGGTGAGCTATATCTTTCATTTGTCTGTCTACCCATGGGGCATGTATATTATGAACTTTTTCTTCGGCCCAGATCTTTTCCCAGAATTCTTGCACTTCCTCCTTGGGTGGTATTGATTTAGCAGTTATTGTTGACTTACCAATTTTTCTGTAGAAGTTTCTTTGGTTGTTTTTGAACATATTATTGTCCTTATAGAATCTAGATCGTTTTTCAAAGCGCCTTATACGAGCAGCTTTGGCCGACACTTTTTGCTTGATTATTTCTATCAGCATGTCTATGTCACTTGTTGATTTTATACTGTACTTTCTTTTCAATTTTCTAAGTTTAGTTTGTTTAACATGTTCACCTACTTTATAGTTTGTTAAAATTTCTATGTCAGATCTCAGAAGGTTTATTTGGCGATTGATGTTCTCTTGCCAAGTAGATTTCTTGTGGGAATTCCTTTGTTTTTTTCATTTTCACTCCACATAAGTGAGTGGTGACTTTAGCCGATGCATAATAGAGATGATTTAAATCAGTAATGTTTAGTTTGTTTGTGATGATAATGTTTTTGAGAATTATGTTAGTCTTGTGTATTATTTTTTGGTTCTGTTTGGAGTTCTGGATATAAGGGAGGGTGTCTCGTTCCCCCATGTCAGATTCTTTCATTTTCATCCATTCGATCATAATTTCATACTTCAAGTTGGCAAGTTCATTCTCATTCATTTCTTTATCATTTACAATCTCATTGTTTTCATTTTGAGTTTCATCTTGAGCATGCACTCCCTCCACTTTTTCGATCATTTCTTTAATTTGTTCTGTTTTCAGTGATTCGGCCCCAAACCTGGGATTCGAAGTGTTACAATTTACCATCGTTTTCACTGACACATGTTTCATTTTCCCTTCGCTAACTTTGTGCTAATAGCTTGATCTGATCAATTTCTATATCAGTTAGTAACTTTTTTTTTACAATATTTCTTCGTATATTGTTACTGTCAATATAGCCTCTGTTTTCGGGATGTTTCTTTTTCCATTGATATATGTCTGTTCTTTATTCGATGTATTTGATGGGTAGTACATGGCAGTGTAGAAAGCCTCAAGGACTTCTCTATTATCTTCCCTTGACCATTTTTCTCTCTTTTTCTTTGGATTTCTTGGTGGTGAGCATGGAGGGCCAACAGTAGGAGTATTCCGGTTATGGGAGGTCTCCAGCTCCGAAGTGATGGGAAGGTTTGAACAATTAGCTGATTGTTCGACCCCAGTCTGGTTCTTCTCTGAGGGACCCGGGTGACGGCCGATCAGGTATGAGATTTTATCATTTGACATTTACTTTATTTTGTCGCGTTTTATCCTTATCCGCCAAGGGGTAATCATTTCGTGTTACCACTTCTAGGACGAGTGTCAACCAAGACTAGAGGGGTCGTCCTCCCCTAGAGACACGGCTATTCCCCGCCAGCCTCCATCCCGGTATTTCTTGGTCACGGGGTTTTCTTTTTTGTTGTTTTTTTTAAATTGTTATTATCATGAGTGGTTCCTTAATGTGAGCATTGCGTGGCTTAAGAATGAAATTATTAATAATATAATATACTTTTTGCTGAAGTTGCCTGTTATTGTTGTTGGCTATGTCGGTGGTGGTTCTGGGGCTTTTTCTATTGTTGGTGGGGAAGGGGTGAGCCAGCAGTGCCATAGTCGTTGATATTTGGCCGGTGGCCGGGTCACTAAGTCAATCTATTTATATCTTTTGCTAGCCTCTCCCTTGTCTAGTGATACCGCCACCTTCCCCTTTCTTAAGTTAACAGAAGGTAATGGGGGTATAGTGGTGGTAGCAATGAAGGAGTGGTGGCGGTGGTGATAGGATAGTGGTAGCAATGATGGATGAAGTGGTGGCGGCGGTGACTATAGCGATGGCGTTGTCGTTACTGAGTTTTGTTGAATAGACTGTAGTTTGTTTGATCTGAGTATCTATGCGATTTGTCGCGTATGTTTAATATATGTGTTGACATATTCACTTAATATTGGAATTAAACATTTTGTGAAGACATGAGACAATAATAATAGTAATTATTATTATTATGCTGGGATTGGTGGTGGTGGTGGTGGTAAAATTGCCGTTATCTGGCTGTTGTATTTAGTGTACACAGAGAGGTGATGGTGTAGGTGGTGCATCTAGTTTCTGGTGTTGGTAAAATTGCTGTTATTTTGCTGTTCTATATAGTGTAGACAGAGGGGGTTTTTTCTTCCATTTATAACCATTTTCTTTTTTGAATATAAAATTTATAATACAAAATTGAATATTTGAGCAATATAACAGGATATTATGGATCCGCATTTTCCTGAGAGCTGAGTATGGTGCTTTATGTATCATTTGTACTGTTATTCCACAATTGATTTAAATATGTTAAAAATCAAAATCTTACGGGAGCGATTTCATGACCTTCTATCCACCACGTGCGTCTTTTTCTTCTTCTTCTTCTTCTCCTTCTGCTTCTTCTTCTTCTTCTTCTTCTTATTATTATTATTATTATTATTATTATTATTATTATTATTATTATTATTATTATTATTATTATTATTATTATTATTATTACAGTTGCATTTATCTTGCTTTATGTTCATACGAGTTATCACCAAGTCACAACCAGTGACCTAGTATATGGGCAGTTCCCATTAGTACTATCTTTTGTATTTCTCTTATACGCGGGTTTCCTGGGATTTGCGATAAGTAATCATTAGACCCCTTAGGTATCATTCCCAGAGCGCCCACAACCACTGGTATTGGTTTAGTTCTCAATTTCCACATTTTTCCAATTTCTATCTCCAGGTCCTTATACTTGCTCAATTTTTCAAATGTTTTTATAGATACATTCCTGTCTATTGGAACAGACATATCAATTAGCAGGCATACCCTCTTTTGAAAGTCTTTCAATATTATATCAGGTCTATTTGCATCTATTTTTCGGTCTGTTTGGATGCTAAAGTTCCACAAGATTGAGATGTGATCTTTTTCAAGTATGGGAGGTGGTTGATGCTCCCACCAATTCTTTTGATGGGGCAGGTCAAAATGCTTACACATTATCCAATGTATGTATTGTGCAGCTCTGTCATGCCTGTTTAGCTATTCGGTTGGAGCTTTAGGACTGCACATTGAAATTATATGGTCAATGGTCTCTGGTTGTTTTTTGCATACACGGCATAATGGGCTGCACCCATTTTTTATTATGTTGGCTTGGTAATTTTTTGTTGGCAGACACTGATCTTGTGCCTATATAATCAGTCCTTCAGTCTCCGATTTCAGTCCAGAGGATGCCAACCACTGATGGGTTAAAGTTTTGTCAACATCAGGATTGTTAGCTCGCTCTGGGTATTTTCCATACAGAGGCTTTTCTTGCCATTTCTTAGCCAGTTTCTGTAGCAGTTCTTTCTTTGCAGTTACTTTTAGCTGCTTTGCTTTTTCTGTGTTTTCCATTTCAGCAGTAAATGGGACTTCTGAAATTTGTAGTCCATTACTGTATCTTTGTGCATCTTTTGTAATGGAATATGATCTTTTGATGCTTTCGTGTTTCAAAACGAGTTTGATCATCCAATCATGTGATTCCCTTAGATGTGTAGATAATCCAATTGTTGCAGTTTTCAACGCAATGTCTAACTGGATTAACCCACGTCCTCCTTCTTTCCTAGGGAGATATATTCTATCTATATCTGCCTTAGGGTGATGCATTCTGTGCATGGTTAAGAATTTTCGAATTTTTATATCGAGCCTACGGATCTCTGTGCTTGACCAGTTGATGACATTGTAACTGTAGGTTACTAGTGGTATGGCAAGCGTGTTTATGGCATCGATCCCATTCCTTGCATTCAATTCCGTTCTTAAGATTGCTCTTACTCTGCGGTAACATTCCTTCCTTATCCTTTCCCTCATTGTCGAGTGCTTGATTCCGTCTCCTTCACAAACACCTAGATATTTGTAAGTTTTATCTTGATCAAGTTCTCTTATCACGTTCCCCCGATCAAGATTAATGTCTGAACTCTTCAGCAGCTTTCCTCTGGTGAACGTTGCTTTGGCGCATTTATCTAGTCCAAACTCCATTTTAATGTCATCATTGAACTGCTTCACAGTGGATAATAGCCCTTGCAATTATTCATCATTTTTTGCAAATAGTTTCAGGTCATCTATGTAGAACAGGTGATTAATGGTTTTGTCATAGACTTTATATCCATGTTTTGTTTCATTGAGCATTTTACTTAACGGTATAAGTGCGATGCAGAATAAAAGCGGTGATAAAGAGTCACCCTGAAAAATTCTTCTTCTTATTATTATTATTATTATTGTTGTTATTCCTTGAATCTCAGTCATTGATGTTGGTCAACTGGAAAGTCCGTTGGATTGAATATCAAGCCACTACCTGCAGCCTCAGATATTCAGGACGTATCGGAGGGTTCTTGCTGTTCCAAGCAAGCATGCCTTTTGAAGCGTTCCAAAAAGCGTGAAGGGGCCGATTTTCTTTAACCATCCCTGGAAACTTTTGGAGATAGTCCCCAGTGCGCCTATGACAATCGGGATCACTTTGACTTCATGGCAGTTCCAAATCCTTTTCACCTCCCACTTTAGGTCCTGGTATCGGTTAATTTTCTCCCTCTCCTTCTCTTGCACTCTCGTGTCGAACGGGCAGGCCACATCCACAATCAGGATATTATTATTATTATTATTATTATTATTATTATTATTATTATTATTATTATTATATATGTGTGTGTGTATATATATATATAAGTTAAAACAATGAAATAAAAAATCAAGTAATTACAAATATACTTCACTCTTTTACGATCGTTTCTAGGTCATTTGCTTTTGACAACAGCTGGTGATATACATGTAAGTAAATATTTTCCTTATCTGATATTGTGTAACTAACTTTACATAGATCGATAATGAAGTATAGTTACGATGTATTATCAGCACCTAGAAACGATCGTAAAGCAGAGAAATATATTTCTAATGACTTGCTTTTTTATTTCATTGTTTTAACTTATATCATGACAGTTTTCCTTTTAATGTTTTATTGTTTTCCGGGATTTATTTTAACATACAACATTTTCAACATATGTATTACATTGAGTTCTTCATCCAGACTGGACCCCACAACTTACCGTGGATATCTCTGTGTATATATATATATATTTTTTTTTTTTGTTGTATATGTTGGTTGATTACCGACACCTCAGTATGCAGATTGGAGCACTCGACGAAATACGCAGGTTGGTTTGTTTACTCCGGAGTAATGTAAAATAATTAAGTCAAATATTTGGTTTCGTATATTATAAATTATAGATATACTGCTATATAATTTATAATAAACGAAGCCACATTTTACCTATTTGACTTAATTATTTTATATATATAGGAATAAGTTTAACCCCGACTACCAGAAATAGCCGTCGAAACGGCTTGTGGTCTGCCGTCGGCGTTAAACTTATTCCTATATATATATATATATACGATATTAACAAATGGAAACCATATTTATAAAACCATATTTCAAGGACACCACGTTAAATTATGGTGTGCTTTCATCAGACAAAATACAATATAGATCAGTTTTATAAATAAATATTGACATAACCTTAAAAAATGCAACCATTACTGTTGGAAGCTCCCGGATAGTGGAGTTTACTTATATTATTCTTAGTATTGTATGTTTTTATTTTTAAAATAAGCCGTTGGGTTACAGAGAAAGAAAAAGAAGGAGAGAGAGGAAAAGAGAGAAAGAAAGAAAAAAAAAGAAAAAGAGAGAAAAGAGAGAGAAATACCAAAACAACAGAGAGAGAACAATATAGAGATAGAGAGGAGACAGAGAGAAGGGGAGAGAACGAAAACACTAAGTCATATCTTGTTGAGTTAACTTAACAATTGAGATGAAATGAATAAATAAAATAAGAAATGTTAATAATCATGAATGGAATATACATATATAATATGAGAAATTAATCATTGTTTAAATATGATTAGATGTTTAGTTAATCATTTAAAAATTGGAAACAATATATTAAAAATTGAGATCTATACATTAAGAAATCCATATATTGCTAGAGAACTACATATCATATAACACGTATACACACGCGAAAATACATATAAATATATATACACACTTATAAAATACATACCATATCTAACTACGTATATAATATATACACACAGAGCATAAAGGATTCTTTATTTTAATGTTATACACACTTTATGTTATTAAATAAAAAATGTTTTATATATATATATAAGATTACCTGTTATGTATTTATGGCTGTTAATTATATGTCTATCTGTCAGGAATCATTGGGATAAACATTATACATAAGTGCAATCAAATTGTATGGATATACACGCACATGTACATATATAATTCTCACATATACATATATATATATATGTGTGTGTACCCTCAACCAATAGGTAGATACGCATCACGCATACATATACATAGAGACAGACATATATTCATAAAAACGCATAGAACATATGTACCTGTATGTCAATATACACATGTACATATATAATCACATATAGAGAGAAGTATACATCAATACAGTACATAGTATAATTGAGTACATAAAATACAAAAGGATTATATTACAATTTGGAAATATAATTGTAGCAATATAACTTTAAAAGCAATACAATTTTAAAATATTATAGAATATTTTAAGTTAAAATAATAGTATGTTTAATAGATTTAGTATAGAAATTTATCTTACGTATATTTAATTCAAAATATTGAAAGGATAAACTTTCGAAAATATGAGAAGCTATCAGAACAATAAGAAAACAATAAAAATAAAAAAAATAAATAAATAATGGCCTATTTCTGTGTGTAGGTCACTTTAACGGCCTGATCCCATGCAACGGGCAGGAAGCGATATATTCTCTTACTATGAGGGTTTTATACCCTTATGGTATGGAAATAGCTGTCTGAAGATCTAATTCTTTCCATTGGAAATTCTCTGAATTTCTAATGTTTTGATTAGTGAAACCGTCGGTAACAGCAATAGAAAGTTGAATTTTTAAATCGTTTTATTTATTTATTTAAAAGAGTGTTGATGATTACTTGTTCCGGTCATTTATATATATATATATATATATTTCTTCAAGGTAGGTCGAAGAAATTGGGGCCCAGAACCCAACGAAACTTGAGTACTTGTTTATGTCACTGTTGTAATTATTTATACTAAACTCAACTGTGGACTGAGTGCACTTACTCATGGATATTTCCACTTAACTTTTACTGCAGTATATATATATATATATATACATATATATATATATATATATATATATATATATATATATATATATATATATATATATATATATATATATCACATAAGAAAGGTAGAATCAGTGTTGCGGTGAATACCTTTTTTGACATATTACGATCGTTTCTCTGGCGAACAGCTCGAGGCACGATCAATATAATGATCGAACCTGACACTGAAAGCGCAAGGTCCTCAGATACATCTCGATTCTACGAAGCAGAGTGTCCAAAATCTCTCTCTCTCATATATATATATATATATATATATATATATATATATATATATATATATATATATATATATATATATATATATATATATATATATATATATATATATATATATATATATATATAATATTTGGAATAACAACACTTATGATATGAAGGTGCAGATGAATACAGGTTCTGAAATGCATGAGTGCATGA
>OZ024749.1:22979803-22984803 GCA_964016885.1 Eledone cirrhosa | reverse complement strand
CTCCCAGTCAGCCTCCATCAAACAAATTTGGTTTCCAATGAGTCCTTTACACAATTTTTGAATCTGAGCTTAAGGTTGTGAAGCGGTATCTTACCTTTACAGAGCTCGCTATAGAAGGTTGATTTAAATTTATCTAAGGGAGACAACCATGCTTAGAGACATAGAAATAGCGAAACAAAACAAGAGCGCAAAGTTAAAATGAAGCAATCAGTAAAAATATCTAAACAAAAAATAAAACATGAAAAAGATCGCAAAATTGAACGGTAAACAAATGGGTATTCTCCAGTTTGTCTTTCATTGAAATGTATACTGGTTGACCGATAGTAACATCAAACAGTTATTGGCCTTTAAGAGGCAAACAATGTCATCTGAAGAATTTAATGGCATCTGTCAAATGATTCTAAGGACAATTTATTTTATATATTCAGCCATTTTGCTTTCAGTTGTTGTTTTGTTTTTCGTTTTATTCTCAATTATATTTATATGTTTGTGGGGGGTTTTGTGTGTGTTTGTGTTTGCTTTTTAATGCACGGGTCCGTCTTTTTTTTTATATACTCAGTTATTTTGTTGTAAATTGTTTTATTATTTTTTCTTCTAAAATGTTATTCTTTTCTTGTTCATTTTTTTCTTCTGTCCAGTCATTTTATCTTGTTGGCGCCATGATGCAGACATTTTTTTCTCTCTCCTATCTCCTAGAGATAAATGAGAAAATCATTCATTTGTTATTCAATATTAGACCGTTCTAGAGAATTCTTGCTTCGCTCTTCAATGCGGAATTATTCAGATGTTACGTCCGTTCTTGCAAATATTTTCATTTATTTTTTACTACTATATATGTAGTTGTTATTTTTGTTATTTAAGTTGTTGTTATTGAAGTTGTTGTTGTTGTAGTTGTTATTTGTGTAGTAGTTAATTTTTTTGTGTCTTTTGTTCATTTTAAAAAAATGTGTTCTCACTCTCTCTTTTCGGCAGTAATCATTTTGTAGTACCTTCTATAGTTATTGTGGTTGTTGTTGGTGTTGTGGTTGTTGTTAATGTTGGCGTTGCTATTGTTGTTGGGGTTCGTGTTTTTGTTGCTGTTGTAGCTGTTATTGTTACTGTTGTTACTGTTGTTGTTATTGCTGTTGCTGTTATTGTTGCTGATACTGTCATTACTGTTATTATTACTGTTGTTGCTGTTACTACTGTAGTTAAGATGGTTGTTGTTGTTGATGTTACTGTCGTTGCTGTTACTGTTGTTGTTGTGCTGTTTTTGCTGTTGGTGCTGTTACTGTTGTTGCTGTTACTGTTGTTATTGTTATTGCTGTTGCTGTTGCTGTTGTTGCTGTTATTGTCGTTACTGTTATTGCTACTGTTGTTGCTGTTATTATTGTAGTTAAGATGGTTGTTATTGCTGTTATTGTTGTTGTTGTTGCTGTTACTGTTATTGTTACTGTTCTTGCTGTTACTATTGTAGTTAAGATGGTTGTTATTCCTACCGTTGTTGTTGTTGTTGTTGTTGTTGTTATTGTTGGTGTTGTTACAACAGGTGTTACTGTTGTTGTTGTTGTTGTTGTATTTGCTGTTGTCGTTGATGTGTTTTTGTTGTTGCTCTTGGTGTCACAACTGTTGCTGCCGTTGCTGTTGTTGCTGCTGCTGTCGCTGCTGTTGTTGCTAATGCTTCCGTCCGTTGGTTACTGTTGTATTTCTTATTGTTGTTATTGATGTTCCTGTTATTACTGTTGTTGGGGTTGCTAATGGCGGTATTATATATATTTTCCGATTTTAAATGTTCTTCTTGTGGATAATTTTATTTATTTTTATTGTTGTTGTTATTGTTATTTTTCCATTGCTGTTGATGTTGTTCTTGTTGTTACTGCTGTTGGATTTTCAGTATAGTTGTTGTGGTTGTTATTGCTGTTGGCATTGTTATTGTTGTTGTTGTAAGCAGTGTTGACGATGTTGGTGGTCGTTGCCGTCGTGATGGTGTTCTTGGTGGTGGTCGTGTTGTTGGTTATTGTGCTGTTGTTGTTGTTCGGGTGGGGTTGTAGTGGTGGTCGTTGTCGTCGTGATGGTGTTGGTGTTGGTGGTGTTGGTGTTGGTGTTGTTGTTGGTGGTGGTGGAGTTGGTGGTGGTGTTGGTGTTGTTGGTGGTGTTTCTGGTGGTGGTGCTGGTGCTGGTGGTGGTGGTGCTGGTCGTGTTGGTGGTGGTGGTGTTGGTGATGTTGGTGGTGGTGGTGGTGGTGGTGTTAGTGTTGTTAGTGGTGTTGTTAGTGGTGTTGGTGTTGGGGGAGTGATGTTGGTGGTAGTGGTGGTGGTCGTGTTGGTGTGTTGGTTGTGGTGGTGTTGGTGGTGTTGGTGGTGTTAGCGGTGGTGTTCGTGATGTTGGTGGTCGTGGTGGTGGTGTTGGTGGTGTTGGCGGTGTTGGTGATGTGGGTGGTGGTGATGTTGGTGGTGGTGGTGGTGGTGGTGGTGGTGGTAGTGGTGGTGTTGGTAGTGTTGGTGGTGTTGGTGATGTTGGTGGTGGTGGTGGTGGTGGTGGTTTTGGTGATGGTTGTGGTGGTGGTGTTGGTGATGTTGGTGGTGTTAGCGGTGGTGTTGTTGTTGTTGGTGGTGGTCGTGGCGGTGGTGTTGGTAATGTTGGTGGTGTTCGTGGCGGTAGTGGTGGTGGTGGCGTTTCTGGTGGTGGCGGTGGTGTTGATGTTGGTGGTGTTAGTAGTGGTGTTGGTGATGGTGGTGGGATTAGTGTTGGTGGTAGGGTGGTGTTGGTGGTGTTAGTGGTGTTAGTGGTGGTGTAGGTGATGTTGGTGATGGTGGTGGGGTTAGTGGTGGTGCTGGTGAAGTTGTTGGTGGTTGGGGTGGAGATGTTGGTGATGTTGGTGGTGGTGGTGTTGGTGATGTTGTTGGTGCTGGTGTTGTTGGTGGTGCTGATATTGGTGGTAGTGGTGGTGTTGGTGATGTTGGTGATGTAGGTGATGCTGGTGGTGATGATGATAGTGGTGGTGGATGTGGTGGTAACGGTGGTAGTAATAGTGGTAGTGGTGGTAGCTGTGCTTATTGTTATTGGTGGCGATGTCGCTGTTGTTGCTTTGCTGTAATGTTATTATTGTTGATGTTATTGTTAATAGAAACCTATGTGTTTGTCTGTGTGTCTGTTTATTTGTTTATTTATTTGTTTGTTTTTGTGTCGCCATTATTGTGTGATTCCTTAGAACGTTTCAAAATGCTGCTGTTACATTCATGCTCACAATCAAATCGATTGTATTGACCACCGAGATTGTTAACTGGTATTTATATATTATTGACCCCCAAATCAGATAAAAGACAAACTTTAGAAGGGCGGTATTTGAACTCAGAAAAATCGATCTTTCGAAGTCATACGAAACAAAGGAATGAAAACAGAAGAGAAAGAGAGAAAAATCGACATTTTGTCTGCCAGTCTAGAATTTTAGTTCGGTGAAATGTTCAGCATATACCACGCATTACCACCCAGCATCCCCAAAATACGTATATGTGTGATTGTTGTGTCACGTATCGATATTATTGATATTATTGTTATTATTGTTGGGTGGGGGGAGGTATAGGGGAATTACCATGTCAAGTAAACTCGTATATAGCGACACCGTTTCGATTTTTACTTCAAGACAATAAACCCTATATTTTATTGTTAATGGCGGGCGTTTCGATGTGGAAAACTTTATATATATATATATATATATATATATATATATATATATATATATATATATATGTATGTGTGTGTGTATGTATGTATGTATCTATGTATGTATGTATCTATGTGTGTATGCATATATATATATGTGTATATATATATATATATATATATATATATATATATATATATATATATATATATAAACATATATATATATATGTATATATATATGTATATTATGTATATACATATTATATATATATATATATATATATATATGTACGTTTGTAAACAAAAAAGAGAGTGAGCGAGAGAGATGTGCGTGTGTATGCATATATATATATAGATATATACATATATATATGGGGGTGGTGTATGTATATACCAATATATCGATTTATATTTATAAAATGAAGGGACACCAAAATATACACTTTATAGAAAAGATTTACATAAACTAAAATAAGATTTTCTTATAAACCGAGGTAAATAAATACTCAGTAAACTCGGGATTTCGAGGAAAACTGGTGTTAGTCTGGCCTAGCATGAGTGAAATCGTTAGAAGAGTTCAATTTTATATACACAAATTCAGAGATATATGTGCGTATATGCATATATATGTATGTGTTCGCATGTATCTGTGTATTTCTTTATATTGTCTATAATTCCCTACGGTAGAGTAACCACGGAAGTATAGTGACTGCTGTCAAGCTTACACTATTTACACTTCTAGCCCTCCTTAGCCACCTCGTCTGTAGCCTGGATATTATTAATACCCCGCCCCCCGCCATTGTGGTATTTTTCTCTTGGTTGTGAGAGTCTTAACTCTGTTTCTTGACCACTGAATCACGTGATAAGTTCCCCTCTGGCTTTCCGGGTTCCCTCTCGTGCCTTGCAGATGTATTTTGAAACTTTAAATGACGTATTCTCTTGATAAGTTGGCAAACCTCACAGAAAGACTGCATCTCTATGATGTAGTGTCTTTGCAAAGGAGCCACGAAACTGCGCAGTCGAGAATGTAAAGGAATATTGGGTATTTATTTATTTTTTATTTATGTCTAATGTTTCTTCTTTCTTTATAATCTATTATATATATATATATATATATATATATATATATATATATATATATATATATATATATTATTATGTAATAAACAACATAAGGCAATTATTCCATTTACCAGTGGTTTGTTAAAAGCAAAAGGTTTTTCTTTCAATCCTAAGAATGAAAAAATCCTGGTTTGTTTATTGAATTTGGATCTTAAAAAACAAAAAAAGCAAGCTATATGAAAGTGAGGCTGGAGAAGGAAGAAGGAAAGGAAAAATAAAATAAGACTACACAT
>OZ024749.1:22964803-22972303 GCA_964016885.1 Eledone cirrhosa | reverse complement strand
ATATATATATATATATATATATATATATATATATATCTTCATCTATCTATCTCTTATTTTCGATCACTAGAATATAATTAGCTGTTATGAATAACCTATTAGCGATGTAATTATAATGAGTTATTTAACTTAATTACGTTTTGTCGTTGTGTAATTAATACCCACGCACACTTATGTGTTTGTGGTGATGTATATGAACGCATGCTTGTAAAGTTTATATATATACAAACCTATACGTGTATATATATATATATAAATATATATATATATATATATATATATATATATATATATATATATATATATATATATATATATATATATATATATATATATATATATATATATATATGTATGTATTGTTTAATGTATAACGTTTGATACAGAAATACCATTTACAGGACTTGAACTGTTTCGTTCAAAATACATCATCAGATGATTTGGGAAATATTTGTAGTCCTTTCTTTAGAAGTTATTTCGATATTAAAAATAATGCTTACACATCTACTAGTGTATTGAGTACCTTACTGACTCTGGTTACACCCGCTTGAACCCCCGTCCCCCATATATACATATACATATATATATACATATATATATATATATATATATATATATATATATATATATATATATATATATGTAGATAAATCTACCAAAATATACGGTAGTGTCCAATCCGTATGAAGAACTCAATGTAATCCAAATATCATGAAAAGAGAAGATGCATTCTAAAATTTTCGATGAAAATCACAGGAAAACAGAGTATTCATTGTTTATATATACATATATATATATAGGAACGAGTAGGACCCCGACGGCTGATCTCAAGCCGTTTCCACGGCTAATTCTGGACTCATTATTAGTCCATAATTAGCCGTCGAAACGGCTTGAGCTCAGCCGTCGGCGTCCTACTCATTCCTATTACCCATTCTACTACCCTAAGTATTGAGTACTTTCGTGCGTTATGGTCCATCTGGTTCCTTACCACATTTCCTTCGTTATATATACATGTGTGTGTGTGTGTGTACATATACATGGAATTTTGAAATGTGTATCGTGTTTGTAATAATTCTTTAAGAAATTTCACCAGTCCGGCTTCCTGTCATTTTACTCAATAATAATTAACTCCGTTCTCGCACCACCAACGAGATTAAACATAAGCGAGGATGGATGAGTTGCATTACGTCGAGTGCTTTTCCTAATATTACATCACGATTGGCTATACGGAATGACAAGGTATATCCACTGGTGAACCAACAAACCTAAATGAATATATATATATATATAATAGAATAATCGAGTATCGGAAAATCAGCTCACGAATTAACGATAAACAAATCCGATATGAGTGGCAGAGGGCTCAATAATTTAGATAAATCAGAGCTATAACTATCGTTAAAATACCAACACATAAAGAGTATGCCTAAAATCACCCATGCAGCCGAAAAAGAACGACCAGGAAGATTCGGGTCACTCAAATAAAATATCAATAAATCAATAATTTAAATGAATAAACAACGTAAGGCAATTATTCCATTTCCCAGTGGTTTCTTAAAAGCAAAAGATTTTGCTTTCAATCCTCAGAATGAAAAAATCAGGGTCTGTTTATTGAATTTGGATTTTAAATAGTTTTTTAAATCCAAATTCAATAAACAGACCAGGATTTTTTCATTCTGAGGATTGAAAGCAAAATCCTTTGCTTTTAAGAAACCACTGGTAAATGGAATAATTGCCTTATGTTGTTTATTACATAACTATTAAGCTCTGTTACCTACATAGAGTACTCTTTTTTCCTGGACTTTTCCGATGGAATTACTTCATTTATATATATATATATATATATATATATATATATATATAAAATATTAAGGATACTATTTATGGTTATGTATATTTTAAACTTTTTATAGTTATGTATATTTTAAACCTTTAACAGTGAATTGCTGTACAAAGATAGTATAGTATAATATATGTCACTCCACTGTACATCAATATATATATATATGTATTTGTATGTCTGTTGCGTTGGATAGGAGGTCAATTATATGTACAAACATGGAAAAATGCTCCGAAGAATCCAAGTGTAAGTTTGGATGAAACAATTGTAAGTGAATAAATGCTTTGAACATAGCTTTGATTCTTGTGAATTCTGTATATATATATATACTTGCTCCTGTTTTTACCGAAACAATCTCTTTGGAACTTATATATATATGTGAGTGTGTGTGTGTGTGTGTGTCTGCGATCCGTTATTTGGCACGTTTCTTGTCACAAGGGTTTCTACTTTGGCATACATATGTTTGTGTACGATAAGCCTTTTTCATTGTGAATGTATCAATATATTTCTGTGTCTGTGGTTCTATGTGTGTGTGTGTGTGTGTGTGTGTGTGTGTGTGTGTGTGTGTGTGTGTGACCAGGTGTATACATATGTATATATGTGCCTGTGTAAATGCGAGGAACGAGAGTGTGTGTGTCTATGTATACGTTTGTAAGAATACGTGTTTCTATTAATATGCTCGATTGGCAGTATCGGTAGAGGGTCGGACGCCATGCTTTGATGCATAGAGTTACGACCCTTTCCAATCTGAGTTCAATTCCCGACGAGGTTAACTTTGCCTTTCATCCTTATGTGGACGGTTAAATAAGTACCAATAATGCACTGGTGATTTTGCTGGTCTTGTGCCAAAAGTAGAAACAATTATTATGCTCTCCCTTCCTTTTCCTCAAATATGTACACTCATGTGCATATACACCTCTTCTGTAAATATGTTCCCGATACACATTCCCTTCGTAATTTAGTGAAAGCCACGGGCGAAGAAACAAACACGTAGCACGTCAATAAATATCGTATTTATTTAAAAACACAGAAATGAAAAACTTATTTAGAAAAATATAAGTTGAAGAATAAAATATAATAAATATATGGACACAGACATAAACACACAAACACCGAGTCATTCATATAGACACGTATATATATATATATATATATATATATATACACATACACGCACACACATACACACACATACATATGTGTGTGTGTGTGTTTATGTATGTATATATATATATTTATATATACATGTACAGATGTATATTTTTTTTTATATATGTATATAACTAGATATAAATACATATATATATTATATTTAAGTATGTATACATATATATTTATATATATTATATATATGTGTATATATATATGTATATACACATACACATAAATAAATATATGAAAATATATGAAAATATAAATGTGTATACACACATATATATATACATATAAATAGAGAGAAAAAGAGAGGGGGAGAGAGAGTGTCTGAGAGAGAGAGGGAAGGTGACGTTATTTATGTATGTATATATGTGCCTATCTATCTAAGGCGGGTCAAATTCCCGAGATCCATGGACTAGTTCCCTCCAGCGGTCTCTGTCCCTCATTATCGCTGCCATGTCCTGCGTCTCCAACAGACCAATGTCTGTCCTTAGGGCATCAACATACGTTAACCTTGGTCTTCCACTTCTAGTGTGTCCATGTAGGGGCTCCCACAGGAGCACTGAGTGCAATGTCAACTCTGGATGTCGGTGAGCATGTCCAGCTAACCTCAGTCCCCTCTGTGTCACTTTTGAGCTGACTTTTGGGAGGCTCCCATACACCTCTGAGTTTTTCAACCTCAGTGTATACTGATTAATGTTCAGAGCCATCCTCAGCATTCTCGTGTAGCACCCATCCACCATCTGAGTGAGTTTATTGGTCAGTGTCTAAGTCTCAGACCCGTACAGCAGCACAGACTCCACTACAGCAATGAAGAGGCGGATTTTCAGGTCTTCACGACCTTTGGGAGCAAAGATTGGGGATACGGAAGATGATGTGGTTGAGAGGAAGCGCAAAGCCTGGGCGGCGTGCCATAGTTTGAGATCGATGTGGAAGTATATATGTATATTTGTACATAAGTATATGTGTTTGTATATATGTATATTTGAAAGAGACATGACACTGTAATATCACTCAGTATCACCATATGTTACCACAAAATGGCGGCCAGATTTAATTAAACCGAGGCGTCCTTGTAAGCGAATTGATTAACAACTATTGTATCATGTTCTGGGAGGGCGGAAAACAACTTTTTATTTTACTTTTGCCATTATATATATATTATATGTATATACATGTACATATATATATATATATATATATATATATATATATATATATATATATATATATATATATATATATATATATATATATATATATATATTTGTATGTATGTATGTGTATATATATATGTGTGTATATATGTATGTATATATATATATATATATATATATATATATATATATATATACACACATATATATATATACATACATATATACATACATATATATATATACACACATATATATATATATATACATATATATATATATATATATAAATATACGTATGAATTTATATATTTATGTATGCATGTATGTATGCATGTGTGTGTTTGTAAATATATATCTATGTACATGTGCATACATACATACAGGCATACATACACACATAAATACATACATACATAAATACATACATACATATAGTTAACTGGTTGGTTAGATGACTCGAGCTAGCTCGGTGGTGGTAATGAGATAGCTGAGGGTGTAATAGGAACTTAACAATATTGATTGTAATTGAAAGACGACCAGATTGAACGGTGACGTGGGGGAAGGCATATAGCTTTTGTTAGATAACTAAATAAATATATCCATGTTAAAATTAGGAAGGGAGGACACGTATGTAGCTATGAAGGTAGATAGGTAGATAGAAGGCTTTGTGGCTGGGTAAAGGGCTAGGTGAATAGGTGAGAAGCGAGGCTATTACGTTTTCAGGTAGGTAGGTGGATAGATAGATAGCTAGATAGAGAGATAGATAGATAGATTTCTTTATTTGCCACACGGGGGCACAAGAAAAGGGGACAATACAAAGACAAATGCCGGGGATTTTACATATAGTCGGGAAAAATATTATTAAAACAAACAAATTTAACAATCGAAATGCACAATACGGGGTAGGCGTTACAAATGGGTTGTTTAATACCCCGTCGATAGAACATAGATAGATACCTAAGGGGAAATATATGTATATATATATATATGTTTGCGTCTTACACGAACTTGAAGTACGCGACACGTTTACGAACGCATCTTCGATTAAACAGCAAACACACTGCATATATATATATACATATATATATATATATATATATATATATATATACATATATATATATATATATATATATATATATATATATATATATACATATATATATATAGAGAGAGAGATTTTGAATATATGTTGGTTGTATACCAACACCTCAATATGCAGGCTGGAGCACTCGACGAAGTGCGCAGGTTGGTTTGATTACTCCGGAGTAATGTAAAGTAAAGTTAAATAAATAGCAAACACAAACACTACAGGGAGCCTCACCCCAGAAAGAATTCTATAGACTTCTGACCGAGGAATGCTTTCAGAACTGACCAATGGGAAGTTTGACACTTTTTTTGTTATTTTGTTCCTTTAACACCTTGTCCCTTCTACCACTTTATCAATTGTTTAAGCTAACTCCAACAATAACAACACTTAAAATGAGGAATGTTCTAACAACTGACCAATGAGAGGAGAAGAGGCCCTTTGGCACTGAAATTCGTTTGTTTGAATTCATATGACTCCAGTTCCTCAATGAAATAACAACCCAATCAGGAACTGGGCATATCAGAGTATTGACAATATTATACACCTCAACAACATATGTACTTGTCTATACCACACTAATTCGGACTGCCTGAAGAGGTCACAGACAAAGATGGCTGTCACTGAAATATATATAGCAGTAATAAACGAAGCTAAATTTTAAACATTTGACTTTTTTTATTTAACTTTATTTTATATATATATATATATATATATATATATATATATACACACAGAGATATCCACGGTAAGTTGTGGGGTTTAGGCTTGCTTGCTTTTGACAACAGCTGGTGATATGCATGTAAGTAAATATTCTCCTTATTTGATAATTTGTAACTAACCTTACATAGATCGATAACGAGGTATAGTTACGATGTAATATCATCACCTAGAAACGATCGTAAAGCAGTGAAGTATATTTCTAATGACTTGATTTTTTATTTCACTGTTTTAACATATATATATATATATATATATATATATATATATATATATATATATATATATATATATACATATTTGGGGAGATATTTCGTCTGTGTCTTGATATCAAATAACTTTCTGTGTACATTTTCACATTTTAACACATCACGTACGTTATTATTTCAAAGATACACGACACGACTCCTTAAGGTAAAATAGAAGACATACAAGGATCTTACGGACATTTTTTTTCCTCTTCTCCATCATTGTATGTCAAGCCGAGTCAATCTTTTAGGCTATAATCAGGGCGGTGCGTTAAGCTAAAACAACATCAATCAAAATAAAATAAAGATAAAATAATAAATAAAATAAAAGAGGTTATTTTGTATTGATTTGTATCTTAAGATAGAAGTTATTAGACATTAGCCAGTAGGATATTGAAATAGATTGTGTTTTCTACGTATTTATTCATTATGTAGAAAGGATGTTTGTTTGTTTCATGTTTTCTTCCGTGGATAGAAGGTCTCCCATTATATTTATATATTGCATTGTCGAGGCTTCCAAACGACTTATAAATATTTACTATATATGTATATATATATATATATGTGTGTGTGGTGTGTGTGTGTCAGCGTGTGTGTGTGTGTAAATGTATGTGCATAAATATATATATATGTGTGTGTATATATCTATATCTATCTATCTATATATATATATATATATACGTTATTCCGGGTTGAATCGGAGGTAACCACAGTCAGTAAGGTACTTAATACATTGCAGAGTATAAAAGTTTTAATATAGATGAGATTCTACAGGACTAGAACTGTTTCATTCTTTAGAAATCATCAGGATTCCTGATGATTTCTAAAGAATGAAACAGTTCTAGTCCTGTAGAATCTCATCTATATTAAAACTATATATATATATATATATATATATATATATATATATATATATATATATATATATATATATATTGGTACTCATTCCTAATTGTAGGTCGACTTTGCTTGGCCGCAACCAAAGCTTCGATTTTACTATAGATAGATAGTTATATAGATAAATAGATTGATAGATAAATAAATAAATGAATATATAGTTATATATATATACAGAGGGGGAGATAAATAGATAGATATTGCCTCCAGCACTACCTTGTCTCTGTAATAAGGAAGCAATTTCATTGCAATGATTCCAGCAAGACAACTTCGCAAGAAAAACATACATCTTTAGATAATACATATAATCATCAAATCAATCGTTTCTCTCTCACTCTCTCTCTCTCTCTCTCGCACTCTCTCTCTCCCCCTCTCTCTCTCTTTCACTCCCAC